>JAVJGG010000024.1:1446664-1510944 GCA_035590195.1 Aviceda cuculoides | reverse complement strand
TCGGTGGGGTTATCTGTTTGCCCGATTTGTTTTTTTTTTTTTTTTTTTTTTCCTTTTCGTGAAGCGTATTGGTATTAGTATCGTGTTTTGTCACCGAGGAGGAAAAACAAGCAAATAAAACCTGCGTGGTCCTCTGGCCCCTATTCCGTGTTTCTCTAGCGCTCGGTTATTTCCTCAGCCTTAATTAATGATACGTGGATGGGACTAAGCAAGTGCGTGAGTTATACAAGATTTCTTGGTACTTGTTTTACTGCCTTAGCTCCTTCAGCTGTAAAGCTGAGACTAAGATATGGTTTGACTCGTCTGTTGTTCAAAGTACTCTTTAGACAGGGTAGTGCGGAGAAGTGTGATGTTTGTTATCTTTTTGTTTGCGTATCATTTAGTAGCACAGACCCTTTGAGAGGCGGTGTATTGCAGTTCCTGTAGTTTTATTGCTACAGCCGAGCTGGGAATCCGTAGTGACTTATTGTGTAACTTTGTCACCTTCTTGTGGTGTGACCTTGACAGGTCTCTTAAGTTCTTTATATCCCACCCTGTCTCAGCAAAGGGAAATGTTGCCCGCTCGTACCTGTGAAGTGCTCTGAGCTAATCAAGCAAGACACTTCTTCTAAGATGGAGTACTGTTAAAACTGAATATATTGTTTTCTGTTATGAGTAAACATATCTTATACATCCCTTTTCCCTAATAATACAGGTGAAAATCCCCCTTTTTAACTTCAGTCTTTATTTAACATAGCACAGTCCTGTGTTAGCTCTTCAAATGATGTGTACTGCTATCATCCAGCTAAAATTGGTGATTCAAATCCCATTTATGCTAACTACCAGCCACTGCTTTCCTGGGTTGACTTCAGCAGAGGGAGGTAAAAAGGAGAGTCTTTAGCATCCTTAAATTTGTAGGGATACCTACTGTGACAAAGAGTATGCATCCAGCGAGATAATACAATAATAAAGCAAGAAGAGACTGTAAAATTGAATGACAGTCTAGATCACTTGCCTTAGCATTGCAACCTGAGAGGGACTCAAATGCTTTTTTTGAGTGAGCAAGCATACACTTTTAACTTAACTATATGTCAAGTTAAACATCTGAAACTGTTCCACCAATTTTCATCGTTTTCCAAGAAACATCTTAATACGTAGTGTTCTGTTGAGAAGAATTGGGAGTGTGTAAGAAATGTTTTAGAATATACAGTTCTAAACCAAAATACTGCCTGAGAGATGTTCAGGTATGACCGTTTTAGGTGACAGAAGTAGTAAGTTATAATAGTAGGGGAACTTCATTAAGAAGCACATGTTTTTCTTCATTCTCGAAATGCTCCTTTTAAGTGAATAAACTATTATAAAATAACTGTGTCTCATACTGTGAGAAAGAGTCTATCTCAGTTCTGCAAAGTGCTAAAACACATGCCTTATTCCAAATGCATTAGTGTTCTTTAGAATCAGTAGGCAAATCACGCTTCAAGCTTTTACTTAAATATTCTAAAGAATCAAGGCCTGTGACCTTGGCTTTTGTACTCTGTTTTTTTAGCAGCTTAGTAGCGAGACATCTGTCTGAAAATACTTCCTGGGAATTGAGGACCCCCTAAACATTACCAGCCCATAGTTACCCATGAAGTAATTTTATGACATTTCCATGAAGAGAAAGAAAGAAAAAGAAATGACATCTTAGCGTCTCATCTCCTTTGGCTGTCATTGACTTAAATTTCCAGACTGAACTATTAAATTTTTCCTACTAAGCGCTACACAGTCAATACAGGTAGAGAGAAGGTGATCAAGGTTTTACTCTGTGCTTTACATCCTCTGCAAAGCTCAGTCTTTTACTGCTGGTGATAATAAGAACAACAGATAACTCCAATTCTCAGATCCTAGTTGCCGTGAGAGGGAAAAAAAAAAATTCTTCCCTTTATTTTTTAAGACTGATAACAGGGCAGCAAGAAAGATAATTCATAAGAAGCCTGTATTACTTTTATAGTTATTTTTCAGAACAATAATCACTTAAGATTGTAAGAAGACATCTGAGTATATGAGCTGTCACTGATAAAGGTGTTCTCTTTGAGGGAGTGGAAAAAAAGTACATAGATGTGAAGGCTTAATCTATAGGTATGGATGATATTGGTTTATATTGTATTTTACTCAGTATTATACCAAAATAACTTGGATATAATGTGCACCAATTTCCAGAAACAAAAATGCTTCTAACAGAGTTCATGTTCAAGCTGCATATTGCTTAAGCTGCATATTGCCTAAACTTTGCTGGCATGTGGAAATAAACTTAATATTGTTTGTTTCTCTTGTGTTGGAAGTTCCTCAACTCATTTGGTAAATAAGATACCAGACCAGTATTTAGTGGAGGTGGTTGAGCTCCTTCCTCTGTAACTGATCTACTCTGGACAAGTCACTTTACCGCTCCGTTTCATCTTTTCCCTAGTCATCCTCCCCCTATTTATCATTTGGTCTTGCTTATTTGGAATGTAGGATCTTCAGCATAGAGTATTGTTATGTGCATATATCGTGCCCAGGCAGGTCTCTGTTGGAGCAGCAAAATGTTACTGCAGTACAGTAACGAGAAATGATAGCCAACATTTTTCCTGTATCAGTCACCGTGGTCTTCGCATGATCACTCATTACTGTCTGAGAGGAGGTAAGATTGTTGCAGATCAGTGTGGAGATGTAATGGAGGAATTGCTTCTAGTTAGTTCCTTAAAATTCCTTTTGCTAAATATATTTGAAGAAAACAGCTTTCAGAGAAAAAGTTCACAGCCCTTACCCTCTGAGGACTGGAGAGTAAATAGTGGCTCATTCCTGCTTGTCCTGAACAACTATGTTTGCTGTCAGGTTGGATGTACTAGTTTTCTGCATGTAAAAGTAAGGCTGTCATGAATTTAAAATATGCATATTGGTGGCAAGGGGCTCATCAAGGGCAGAAACCAGCACTAAAGATCCAGAGTGGAATCTTGATTTATTTTTTTTTCTTTTTACCTTTTCCAGTGTATTTTAGGAGGGAAAAAGGCAGATCAGTTTCCAAGAGCACTTTTTGAGCTTATAAAACACACGGCTTCATTTGACAGGAGTGAGTAATGATGCTAGGAAGGTATGAGAGCTGTTTCTATATTATTCCAGTTGGGAGCTTAATTATGTTCTTCATAAACTACTATAAAATGTTTATACTTCAAAATACGATGTACTTGGTTCAGCTATGGTTTTTTGTTTGCTCTTACTTTTAAAAATCACTATGCTAATTGATACTGATACTTTCTGATAAACTAGGCCTTTAGATTGAGGCAGGGTTATTTCCTATGAAAGGTTTACAGATGAAAAACTGATTTTTAAAGTTATCTCTTTTCTGTTATATGTGGTAGATTTACTTTTGTCTTTCATCAGAATTTAGCTGGCAAAATTAAGATAACACAAAGAATGTATTTTCTCATACCAGTGGAAGGTAAAGTAAAACTCTTCTGGTTTGGTCATCTTAAAGATGAGACTTCTTAAATATAAAGATGTAGAAAAGCTCTTTTCCAACCTTTCATTTACTTGCCATATTTCTAATGAACTGTGTACAATGATTTCAAAATGACACAGGCTTTTAAGGCCTAAGTTTGAAACAACCCAAAGAAATCTGTTTTTTAAAAGAAGTTTTCTGGAGGGAAACCTCTCCCAGGTCTCTAAAATGCCTAATGTTGCTGGGCTGCAAGTTCACATGCACAAAATCTCTAGTCACTTTGGAAGTTTATGACCTGAGTGTGTTTTCTACTTACAAAAGAGGTGAAAAGAGACATCAGCTCAAATTACTTCCAAATTCAAGTTACTTCCAAATCTTTTTATCACTCAAACCACTAGTGGAGTTCAGTAGTGCTAGAGCTCTGCCTATGATCAATTTGTACATCGCTGCAGTATAGACTGTAGGAAGTCTGAAGAGCGAAGTAAATCTTCCTCCTCACAGAGTCCCGCTGAACACGGTGTGGCCTCTTGCATGAAGCAATAGAATGCAGGAAGGTTTTTATAAGGATTTAAAAATTCAGGAAGAAATACGGCACTCGGTGAAGACAGGCATTACAAAAGAGTTAGCCAGATACCGGTGAATTGGGTAGTAATAGTTAGTGGTGTTAATAGTCACCACAAGTCCAGTAAGAGCAGAAGCCAAGTCGCAGATGTTAGAGTAGATCAAATCTGAGAGCGAGCAAACCAGACTGCCTTACTGCTTCAGAAACACCAAACAAAAGGATTAGTTTCAAAGGCTGTGAAAACAAAGACAGAGCTGCTTGCTGGCCTCAGTAGGTTCTGCGGCATGAAGTCTTCGTTATCTCTGTGCCTTTGCCTCGACTGTAAAGAGTTCATCCGCCGGTGATGGGAAGTACCAACGGTGTGATTCCGATTCAAAGAAGCTGACTAGTGTCTAGAGATAGAGGCAAAAAACACGTGGCAAACGGTTTGTCTCTGCCATATCGTATCTTTGCTTTGGCATCTGGATAATATCCAGTAGACTCCAGAAGCCTCTGCTCTTGGGAGAATCCTTGAAAATCTAAGAACAGCATAGTGAGGCCTTTGGAACAGTTCAGATTTAAAGCAGAGGAGGAAAAAAATATTTTTTTTTCTTTCTGGTAACTGGAAAAATGTAGGCAAGTTTATCTGCTAGCAGTTCGTAGGACAGAGGATAGATTTCTGCTTTGATTGGTACCCCCGATGCGCATATACTGCTTGCCAAAATGTAAAGAGGGAACATCCCACCCCCGAGAAATCAATCCACAGCAGGAAAAACAGATAGCGTGTTCCCCACTTAGAGCTCTGAGCCCTCTGTCGATATATAAAGCCTACAGAGAGGAGCCACTGAGCACTTAAGTGAGTTCAGGTGGCCTCTCAGCCCTTAGATGCTGCTTCTGAACTGCCTTTTATCTTCAGCTGGCATAATATGGTGTTGCTTTTATGGTAGGACCGGTGTGCCTAGGCTGTTGCACTTGCCGGAGACGGGCTCGGGGCACCGTAGTTGGCAGGTCTGCCGGGCTGGCCGGGCAGGGTGGAAGCCGAGGCTGCAGATCTGTGATGTGCTCGGGGATAAGACAGGGAGAGACCTCTCCTCCGCGTGTGCAGCAGCCCCAGCAACAGCCTGCGTGCTTCTTTCCAGTCCCTGGCTTTGTAGGTTGACCTTGTCACGCTAGTGAAGCTTAGCAGGCGCACCCAATTTTGTCACTTTATGCCAGGACCTGTGATGTTGCAGAAGGGGAGCCTGTTCCTGCTGTATTTGGAGTCAAGGGCAGAATTCTCGCTGATTTCCATAGGAACGAGATGTGTTCCTAAACATACTTCAGTAGCTAGAAAGAAACTTCCTAATAAAGAACCAGACTGTAACATTACACAAAACATCAAGCATTGTTCTAGGCTTCAAAGCTCTTAACAGTAACGTGCTTGCAGACCAGCAAACAACAAATCTCAGGGCATTCCTGGCAGGACTGTGGAGGATTACCAGCTCTCTGCCTGGAGGAACAATTGAGGCTTGATCATGTTACTGATAAAATCCTGTTTATTCTAATGGACACTATTCAGGCCCCTTGGATTATATCAGGAGTGGAATTCTAGAAGTAGTGAAATGTGACATATTAGCTGTTACACAAAGGATTCACTACGTCCAGCAGAAAGGGCAGTGGGATTTCAGTTTACCTGAAGAAGCAAAAGGCCCTTTCCCACATTGATGTGGAGACTGTTGGAAGTTACCAAGGAAAACTTTGGACTGCAATTCTGCTGCCTTGAGTTGTTATGCTTTAGTCAGACCAGTTCCTAACTAAAACTTTTTCTTTCCCCCCCTTCCTTTAGGTATTAATTTTTTCTCTCCCCTTCCACCCCGCATCTTAACCCTTACTGACATTCCTGCGTTTCACGTAAGAGGATCTTTTTCAGTTACAGGCATTTTCTTTAAGAGGGGTTGAAATGTAGTACCTAGAGCCTGTTGGAGGTAGGGTGTTCCAGAGCGTAGCTCATAGATATCTGCAGTTCCTTGCCTGCTTTCCAGAATCCCTGTATTCCATTAATTTTGCCACTAGAAAGCCACTGTTCTGTCCAAATAAAGCTGCCAAGATGTGAGAAAGTAGTGGGAAGTTAATCACTTGAGTCATATAGACTGTACAGTTGCCATTTGTGTTGCATTCCCAAACACAAGGGCTCCAGGGCCCCTTCCTCACACAGTTTTCAGCTTGTAGTCAGAATACCATTTTCTCGGATTACCAGGCGAAGCATGGTTATCTCTCACTGTGGACTGGTTTGGTTTTGTGGTGAACATTTGGGCGATTCCATTATTTTTTCCCCCTGTAGTGTCCTAACAGCATCAACATCTATTAAATTCTTCTTCACCTATTCCCCTGCCCAACAATTCTTACACTTCCAGGAAAAAGAAAAAAAAAAAAAAAAAAAAGCCCCCCACCCCAAGCTTTGTCTTGTAAAGCGTGTGGCTGACATGCTTTCCCATTATGTCATTTCCCAGGGAATTCATATTTTAACGTTCAAAAACATAGGCAAAATTCTACAGAGGTAAACTTTTCCGTGGAAATTGTGTCTGCTTCAGACACTTTATTTTGAATGGCAAATATGAATGTTCAATATGCATTTAAATCCAGAGTACTGGCATTGTCTTACGCAGTTAAGTTTGGCTTCTTTGTCCTGTCTTGTTTTTTTCAGTATAGCCATGGCATGTCATTGGGTCAGAAAGCTGCCAAGATAATAGACCAAACTTTCTATTCTAAAGATACAAAATATCCCAAAATGCAAAACTTGAATACAAAGCTGCTTGACTGATTTACTTGAAAGCTGTAAGAGACAACATAAGACTATAGGCAGAAATGGTGTCAGCCCAAACATTTATAGTCATGAAGAGCTTAACACTATCCAGAATGGGGGAAATGTTGAGCATGTGTGAATGGAAACTGAACAACATCTTCACAGGATGGTCTTCATTGCTATTTTGTGGGGAAAAAAAAACAAAACACCAGACTTTCATTCTTCTAAATATTACATTGTCAGTTACACCAGCAGTTAAATTCCCATTATAGATATGCGGTGCAGGAGCCCTGACCTGAATACAGCACTGGTTGCATATCTGGCTTCTTGGGAGAGTTGCTCGCTGACAGATTGGGCTAGAATTGAAAAGTCATGAGAGAAATCAGTGAGTGGCTGTTCTCAATATTGAAACCATTTTTATGTAGCAAGTTCAATATAATCATGCTTGTTATCTTTTTTGATTGCGTGGAGTTTTAAGAGTAATTCATTGCGATCCTGTTGTAAAGTATTGTGACATGGCAGCATTTCCTTGATTAAGATATTGCTGAATTTTCATCTTTAGAAATACTATTGGCAGGGATTTAGAAAACTGGACTCTAGCCAGGAAATAAACAATCCCTGAAGCCAACCGTGCGAGGAGATTCTGTACACACACGTTGGAGACCGTTAGCTATTACTCCGTGTCGCAGCCTCTCGTGTCCGTGCTTGGGCAGGCCGGTGGATTCCCACGTGCCGTAGCTCCGTGGCCGTGTCGCTGGGCTGCAGAGGGGTCGCTGGCGCGGGGGCAGTAGCCAGCGCAGTAGTTGCCGAGCCGCGTCCTGTCCCGTAGCCCTCCAGGGACTGTTGGCAAATGGGAAGGGTCCCGTGGGCTTGGTGCTCTTCGGCTTCTCGCCTGTGATTTGCGACGGTCTTCAAGTTGTTCTTGAAGATCTCCTGTTGCCAGGAGAGCGGCGCGGTGTCCAAATCGCCGTGCGGTCAGCATCCTTGCTGCGAAGGTCGGGCTCAGTCGCTCTTAACTTCTTCCCATTTATGTTCTCTTCACTCAGGGTGAGCTTCACTGTTCACCTCTTGACTAGTGTCGGTCAAAAGCAGCTCCCTTGAAACTAGAGGTTTTACATAAGAAACGTAGTTTTACATGAGAACCGAATTTTACATAAGAAACCAGCTCACATCGTGTATTGCTGATGACAATTAACTTTTTAGGAACCTCACACCTAGAACCGTATTTGTAAATTGCAAGCCCATCTTGCAACGGAGAAAATTCATCTTTATTTCAGAGTAGAAGAGCACAGGTGAAGAGTTACTGAACAGGGCTGAAATATTTCTTTAATACGAAATAACTGTTTTCAAGACATGTATGCTAGTTAGAAAAGTCCATGGGCAAATTCCTATTTATTTGAATGGAAGCAGGGTCAAGCTCCATGTGTCTGAGGGATGCTATTGTGAAAGCAAACCCTTGCTGAGTCCCCTCTGCAGGAATCGGGACGCACTCCTGGCCAGTAATCTAAATGTAACAATGTGAAATTTATGAGGGAGAGAATTGGCAGGAGTAATACTTCTTTTGCCTTTCTACTTTTCATCATTAGCTTCCCACACTTTTGGGTCATTCTCAGCAGAGAGCTGTTCAGTCCATTAATTGTCTTTGTTAGTCTCTATCTTCTTTCTCATAGTAACATATTCATAGCAGGGAAAGTTTTATCCATCATTAGTCATTTAAGCCCTAAGGCCATAGTCCAAAGCTTGCTTCCGTTTGGTTTTTTTTTTTTCTAGAATCTATTATGCATAAGATAAAGAAATATGTATCCACATGCACACATATAGGCATACATGCATTAGCTCTCATTAAAATTAATTTGCATTACATATGTTCATTTTGTGCTTTTGTAATTGGTCTAATCTCTCAGTGATAATATGAGGTGTGCAACAAGGTTAATGCTTATGGAATATTTTGGTCCAGAGTTTGTAACCCTTATAACTACTTTCTAACTCCACATAGCTTCTCTCTAAATCTTCTGAGTTTGAACTGCAGTGGAAAATTTATAGTAGCGGGAACATATATCCAAATGATTGAGAACTAGTAAGGACAAAATTTATTACTTTACCTATTGAACGTAAGTAACATCACTCTAAACTTACTGCAGAGGTGGAATGAAAAATGGAATAAACACGTTCACAAGGCTTCACAGTTTTAAACATTTAAGAATTTTTTTTTTTTCTTTTCTTCTTCTCTGAAGTGTGAAATTTAATCCAATAGTCTTAAATCAATGGTAATTATAGTCCAACCTTGAAACATCAAGCAAGAGCTCCAACAACACAGGCATGCTTTTCGGAAGCGCCCTGTACTGTGTCTCACCCTAAGCCCTAGTCTTGGTGCCAGGTGCGCTTTAAGGAAAGATGAAGGAGGAGCAATATTCTCAAGGAAGTCAGCACCTTTCTTAAGCAGATGTGTTTATATTATTGTCCGTTTTGATAATTAGGCTTTAAAAGCAAGCATTGGTTTTGCAGCCTTCTGCGTAATAGTGATATTACAACAAACAATTAAAAGTCCTGCATAAAATAAATAATATAAATGAAACTGTAGTGCTGTCACTCGTCACAATCAAAGCTGAGATTTCTCTTTCTTTAGTTTCTGAACTTGCCCTTCCTTTTCTGTTCTTTCTGCCTCGTCAGTCATGTAACCCTCTTTAGGCGGGCTTAGGCAGGCACATAGTGGAGAGTAATGGAACTCTTGTCATTTATTTTAATTACCAAAGCCAGGACTGACTGTGTTTTGCAGTATACTGGTGGCATGGGCTGGGCTAATAAAGCGTGGGTGTCCAGAAGCAGCCTACAAACTTCCAAAATTTTCCAGACTTCTGTCTCAAAAAATATTTACTGTGCCTTCTTCCTCTCCGTATCTGGCATAGGAAATGGTCCTAAGAACAGTGGAAGTGGTTTTGTTTCATGCAATACTGATCAAAACCAGGAAAATCCTTTTCCTGTTTCATGAGCCTAATCCCTACTTCCTTTGCTTTTTCCTTTTCTTTTCCTTTCTGTCTGGTAAGAAGTAAATATTTTGGTGTTTTAGTTTCTAGCATCAAAACCAAACAAATGTTTATCCCCTTTAAACGTGAATATCTTTTCTAATTTTTTCCAATTCAGCTGCCAAAACAACAAAAAATACCAGTCAGTTACGTAGCCTTATTGGAGAATTTCTATCTGGCGCGGAGTGGCCCCCCCAGAAGAAGATGGGTTTTCCTGTGAGTTGAGGCACAGAGCACATGATACGATCAGTTTGTTTCCAGAGTTGTCGTCATTGCAGGTCCTCTTTCCTGGAACAGAAGTCCTGTCTTCTTGCACAAGAGCATTTTCCATGACTGAAAAGCCAGAGACTCACAGAGTTTGAAGAGTTTAGGAAACCACTAAAAAACGCCCAAGCTTGTTTTAACGGAGTAAGGTACCTATGTCCTTTTCTTGAAAACAAAGCTAGGACATGGTCCTCAAGGAACTTGGTATCTTCAGTTCTTAAGCCCATACTGGCTATGCTTATCATAGAATCACAAACTTTTTTTTTTTATCCAGTTTCAAAAAGTGCTGTTAATATGAAATGTAAAAATAGTTTTTGATAGTTGCCTGTTAGGTCTTATGGTGGAATTATCTCACGTTGTTTCTATATCCATGCTGAATGCAATCCATCAATAGGTTGCTTTTCTTCATTTTGGGGGTCAGGGAAGGAAGGACGTCACCTAAATTAAATTGCCTAGCTATTAGTAGCAAAGCAGACCCAATAAAGCAAGCCATGTGTTACACGGCTTGCTACTGCTAACAAACATAACAATATAACAAAACCAAACATAATGATACAACAAATACAGAGCCTGAATTTTGAAGCACCAAGTGATGATGGATGCAACTGAAATTCATCAGGATGGTAGATCCTCCAGCCTTCCTTCCCCTGTGAAAGAGATCCAGACTTCCCAGCAAGACTAAGCAGAAGTGTCAATGGTTTAAAATACAAAGCCAAGCACCTAAGCAATACTGAAGTTTGTTTTATCGCAAGAGTGAAGGGTCTCTGAAAATGTAACGATATGAGTAGTTAGCAGCAGATCTCCCGCAGTAGAAGAATGAAATAACGTCTGAAGAACACGCTGCTTTAAGACACAAGTAGTAAAGTACCACTTAAAATTTAAAAAATAAATTCCTTCTGCATGGTCTGGTTTCTTAGTGCTACATCAGTTTTTGGTTAAAACCGAAGTTGATGAGGACACAAACTCTTCATCATTTTTCACCATATAAACCACAATACAATAGAAAGTAAAACCCTCAAAACACAGGTGATCAGCAGGTCACAAGTAAGGCATAAATACCTATACAATATTAGATTCCTAAAAAACCCCCCAAAACCCACCACCTGGGAATATTCCCATTCTGGTCTCATTATGACAACAAAAGGGATCAGCTGCTTTCCTAGAAACAACTTAAGGACTGCATGTGTCTGTTTTTTCTGAAGACCTTAATCTACAGAGGCCAAAAAACTAAGCAGTGTGTGGGCTGACCACTTCACGAGAGTCTGCTGAAGCTTTCGTCTGTATACCCTGTGCAGAGTCCAGGGCAATTTTAAGTTTAATATCTAGACAGTAGTAGATGTCTATACACAACAATAACTGCACATCAGTACGGTGGCTTTGTCTTTTAACAGGAATCCACTTTCAAGATATAAAAGTCTGTTTTGAGGAATTCTCTTGCGTGCTCTGACCCTGAGTTGTGACTTCGTTATATTCTGTGGTTTTAGAGGATCCAAGCCTGAGTCAGCTCTTCAGTAAGACAGAGTGAAGGGTGGGTTACAAGTATCAAATTGTGAAGTTTTTGTTCCTGTATCTGAACATTAGAACTTGAGGCTATGGTGGTTCTTATGTGCCCAGAAGCAGATTTTCAGACAGCCTGGAGAATGTCTTCTGGTACCAAGAGGTTTCAGAAAACGGTGATCTTTGCAGCCATCAAAAGGTGGCTTTGAAGTCATGATCTGCTCTTGTAGAGTAATGCTTTATTTGGTTTTGTATAGGCATTCTGCAGGGATGGGGGACAGGGCAAGGAGACTGGGCTTCAGCGTGGCTCTTTTGGATTGGGCAGATGACACAGAAAAAGGATGTAAGAGTGGATGTTTTGGGTCAGGTTAAGCATCCGTCTAGCTTGCTGCTGTGTCTCTGATACTGGCTGGGCTGGATACCCTATCATGTAAGTATAGGGCAAACGTATTTCCCCAGATATACCCTCTCAGCTTCTGGCCATCTGCATCACAGGTACTTTCTGCATTAAAGGTCATAGTTTTGTGTTTAATAGCTGTTGGTGGATGTTTTTATCCATAAAATTTGTTTAATTGTTCTTAAAATATAAGTAAGCTTTGGTCATTAAAAAATTCCAGTTAAACTGCATGCTCTGTGGAAAAAATCACCTCTTTTTGTTTGTTTTAGAACTGCTATCTGATAATACTGTAATTCTTGTATTATGAGAAGTGATGCATGATTGTTGCCTATTCAGTTTGTCAATGCCACTTCTAGATTTTTATAGACTTTTATGAGATTCTTTCCCAGCTGAATCTTCCTAGTCCAAGTGCTTGTATACAGAAAACATTCTACACCTCTTACTACCCGTCTCATTCTCTCCCGTTCCCTTTCCAGCTCTAGAGATACTTCTAAACCATAAACTAGTACCCTGATGTAATGAGTTTTTCTTTTGTTCCCTTTTTTTTTCAGCAGCTTCTGAAATTGTCTGCTTTCTGACTGCTACTGAGTACTAAATCACCATCACATAGAATTGACGTGCATAATTTTTTTTCATTATAGCTTTCGTATCTCTAAGATGCAGTAGCCCACCCAGTGTTGGAACCCATCACTGTGCAAAGCAAGTGAGGGGAGGGGGTGTCCTTCCCGTGTTACTTTGCTTTTACCAAGGTGAATTTCATTTGCCATTTTATCCCCCAGTCTGTCAGTATCATGAGTGATGGATTCTACTGGAATGATTTCTGGGTAAAGGCAAGGAAGTGTTCTGTCAAGCTGTAGATGCTTTGAAGAGGGAGTCAGCTCAGTGTAAGGGAATGCATGTCTCTGGGCTTGTCATAGTTTTGTAGAATTGGAATTCCTAAGTTCTCTAAAATAAATTCGGTCAAGAAATTCTCCTATTAAGCCTGTGCATTTCTTTGCCTTCTGCCACAGAGTCTTTGAAGGACTTAATGGGCAAAACCTGACAGCCAAATGAGGTTATGGAGGAGTAGTGACAGCAGGAATGTGGAAGGTCTGCCTTACTTGTTTTGAGGATCAAGGGCAGCAGTGGGAGAAGCAGAACACACGGTTCCAGGAGATAAGTTGACAAGAAGGAGAGGAAAAGAGACTTGGAATCACAAAAAAGGGATAAAGGTTGGTCTCCACCAGAAATCTGTTAACTTAGAAACACAGCATCTTGATAGCAGGATGATGCTTGATCGGTTGACAGCAGAAACATTCATGGAATATGTGCACTGGGGTAATCATGGTTCTGTAGATTTCTGTTTTTTTTCTCAACTAGCAACAGTGAAGCAGTTCTCCACTATGACATTATGCTATGTTTCTTGTTCAGATTTAAAGTTTCCGAGACAGAAACGGTACTTTGTTTTTGCTCACTATGCAGTGTTTTGGTCAGCAGTAGGAATTAGACTTCTTGGTGCTGAGAGGGGGGACCTTCAAAGTCATCTGAATTCCCCATGCTTATTCAGACTGCTTTAGAACTAGAGTATGTGTCCCCAGGGATGCAGTACTTGGGCTTTTTGTGTAAGGCAATCTTAAGATGTGTCTCCTCAGAAAATACAAAACAAGAAGAAAAAAATCTTTAAGGTTGTCAAATCTTCCTTCCCCTATAAATATTAAGTTTGCCCATGTGTGTTGTGGTTTCAGCCCAGCCGGTAACGAGGCACCACGCAGCCGCTCGCTCACTCCTCCCCACCCTGCTCCGGTGGGATGGGGAGGAGAATCAGAAAGGAGAAAAGAAAAAAAACAGGACCTCATGGATTGAGATAAGGACAGTTTACTGGGACAACACAAAAAGAGACATTACAACAACAGTAATGGTACTAATAAAAGAATATACAAAAGGAGTGATGCACAATGCAACTGCTCACCACCCAGAACCCGACGCTCCACCACTTCCCCCACTGAGAGCCAAGAACTCCTCCCAACCCGCTCCCCATTTATATACTGGGTGTGGTGTCACACGGTATGGAATATCTCCTTGGCTAGTTCAGGCCAGCTGTCCCGGCTGTGCCCCCTTCCCAGGTTCCTGTGAAAATGAACTCTACCCCAGCTGAACCCAGGACAATGTGGAAACTAGTGATGTCTTCAGCGAGTCACCAGATGGTTAGGGTTTTTCCCTCTCTGTGTCTTTACCTTGGCTAGGGTATGGGTAATCTTCACCTCTTTGGGAAAGCAAATTTCAGTTATTGGTGTTGCAAAAGAATTTGGTTCATTGTGGAGTCACAGTGTGTGCCTAGAGAAAATACTTCAGGGGACTATTATCTAGCTAGTCTTCATATGAGTTTATCTCAAGGAGGCAGAACAATCATTGAACATCATCAACATCAAACAATAGCAGCTCAGATGAGATATTGAAGAAAATGGAGTTATTTTTGCAATAGCCCTTTGTCATGGCATCTTTGTGGTCATGTGAACAGTTTGAGGTGCCTTCATTTCCAAATATGGTATTAATGTTATTTTTGGTTTTAGAGGATTTACCGTCTTGCTTTTATTTGCTCTGTGAAACTAGTTCTTTCCAGAGCTTAGACCCTCTAGTCATGTTCTTTTGCTACTTCTTTTAAATTAAGGCATCAACATTGTCAGCATTACCTTTTATATCATCAAAATATCTATGATTTTCCTTTAATTACCTTCTTTGCTGGGGAAGTAATCTACTGAATACACTCCCTTAAGGGGTACCTTAAAGGTATTCTGTTTTTCTAACAGATTTAGGCATAACCTTGGGCTATCTAAAGTATAGAAAATATTTTGAATCATTTTTGTCTTCAGATTTCTCCCCTCATTCTCTTTTTATGTATTTGATTGGTTCTTCTCAGCCAATGTCTTAACTTCTACCTTCTTTTATACTGCAGGTGCCTTCACTCTGCTTTTACATGTTATTCCAATAGCCACATGACAAAAGACTCCTCTTTTAATCTGTGTCTTAAGGCACAGACTGCAGAGTGCATGAACTTTTTGAGCTCTGTTCTGGCCTTTCCTGTATCACGTTAACATTGTCCTTGGACCCTGCACTGGCAGTTTTATATACTCAGGAATGGCCAGTTTACTGAGCAATGTGGTTAAATTTGGTAATGGGTAATTCCTCCTCCACCATATCATTATGCATTGTACTTTTCTTAGTTCATTTACTTAAACGTTTTATTCTATATTCTCCCATTGTGAAAATAAAGTACTCTTGAACCTCAATTTAACTTCTTTCCATGAAGTGTTGGTTTTTTTTAAAGTTTTGATATTGTGATTTGGCTAACCATGCCAACTTTTGTATGCCAAATACGAAAGTAACAGCCTGTTTGATTTCAGGATGATAGTCTTGCTTATCTTCTAAACCCCTTTACATAACTCTTAAATAGAATGCTTTTGAATTAATTATGTTATTGACATGTTTCTCACTCATGTTATGCAAGCTCTGGTTCTTATATGGTCTTGCTTAAGTGACATAATCCTGTTGTAGTCGCTGCATCCATTCTTCCTAGGACAAGAGGTTATCTTGCTATCAGTTCACCATAGGTCCATGGGCAACTTTCTGTATCCGATTTCTCTTGCTTGTAATAGGTTGGGTTCTTTGCAGTTTGCATAGTGGTTGTCCACTGTATACTTGGATTTGCTTCACTTGGCGCATCCTCATTTCCTCAAGAAAGCTCAAGTCTGCATCTTCTGGTGGTCTTTCTCTGTTGCTGTTGCATATTGTAGTTACAGCCTGGTCTCTTGTCAGTGCAGTATCCCTCATTTATCTCTAAGGATGTTCCATAGTTGGCCCTCTCTGCTGGATTTGACTAAAAGACAATCAACTGCTGTCAGAAATAAGGTTTCTTAAAACTGTCTCACACTTAGCTGGTGCTCAGTGCTAGTAGATAGGACACGATTCATTAAACTGGATGTATTCATGCACAGTGGAGTTCTCTCCACATGTCGTCATTCAGTAGAGTCCACGTTCCTTATCTTCCAAATGGAGATGTTCATATTGATTTGCATGTGGAAAGTGCTTCCTTCTCCATTGAACTGAGTATAGATACGGATCTGTATGCTGCAGAAAGCTTTTAAAAATAGGCAACTTGTATCCCAGGAATGTCTGAATATCTGCTGGGGAAATTTCTGCTTAGGGACCCTGAACTTACCCCTTTTCTGCTAGAGGCATTGAATAGACAACAGATTTCTCATCCTGGTGTAATTTTGGTGTGGTTCGGTTTGGTTTTGTTCCCAGAATACCATTCTGTACTTGATTTTAGAAATGAAGGATGGGGCACAGCAGTCTTTTCCACAAGAGCTGGGCCCTTTACAGGGTTGTGTCTAGAGATGGGAAGCAAGAGCAATGACCACAGCTAGTCAATCCATCATCGTGGGCAAGTAGGCGGTCCCTACTTCAGATAATGTAAGCTTACCCAGAAGACTTGTTCCCAGTATCCCTCTCTTCTCAATATCTATTATTGGATAAATACTTAGTCCATTCTTTTGATGAAATTGATCTTGGACAAGCAAAGCAAGCTGAGACAGCAGAGTGTAGTGCACAGAAAACTCGAGTCTTGTGTATTCACTACTGCCCAACAGCAGCAAGGCTGACATTTCAAGTAAGGCTCTTCACAGGTATGTGCAGCATTGTTTAGCTACTTTGTCTAGTAAGTGAATTAATACTTTGTTTCTTGATTTTTAAGCATCTCAAATTCTGTAGCTTGTTCTCATTGGTTGGTCATGGTTCTTAACCTTTAAATTCTTTGGAGATGGGAGATTGGGGAGAGGGCATGTGAGTCAGTGAAAATCACGCAAAGGGGCCTGTTGTGTGGTACCAATTGACTAGACGTGGGCTAAAATGAAGCAGACATTAGCAGACTCATTTGGGTCTGAGATGTTGGGTAACAAAACTGACTGTTTCAAGTGCTGAAGGAATTGTTCTTTTTGGGTAGTTTGTAAAGTGACTTAAAACATTGCTCAATAATGGAGTATTATGTGACGATTGCTGTGGAAATAAAAAATACTATTCCTGTTGTTTTCACTTCAGTCCTTCCTTAGCTGCATTGATTCTTAAAAGAATTAGAACAGGCTTTGAATTTTCATTCTGCACTACTGGTTTTAGTTTCAAAGTGTATTTAGGACAGAAAACTCTTCTAACCATTACAGTGTTCAAAACTGCCTTCCCTGTACCTGGTACTCCAGTTACCAGTAGTGAGTAAGTGCTAACATTTTTAACTAAGTACGCTTTCCTAAACATCTGAAAGAAATATATTTTTATTACCCGAAGATAGATACTTATTCAGTTGGACTCTAGCCTGTGTTTTGCATAAACTTGCTTCATATGTGCAGCACCCTTTGCATTCCTGTACCTTGTTGCTAAGAGGCTTTCTCAGTCGTTGGTCCATCTTCTCACTCTTCGTTTTTATTAATATCCTATCTCCTGCAAGTTTCTTGTTTCCATTTATGTAGTATGCTATGTTTTGGCATACTTGATAGGTGATTTTTTTTACTGAAAGACAGTAAAAAGCCTTTTGCAAAAGGGTTTTAAAACATTTTAGTGGGTTTGAAAACCTGGTTTGTCACATGTGGCAGCTTGAGACGACGTACTATGATTTCTAGCTTAATTCAGAGAGATTCCAAAAGATCAAGCTATTAATTGGAAACACCTTCATGAACTCACCAATATTTAAAGTTCGTATTACACTGAACACAGAGTGTGCATTGTGGTGATGAAAATCATCGTGTTGCTGGTCATTCAAAGTTCAGGACTGCACAACATTCTGACTCGCTCCTGTTTTTTTTAAACCTGTTCTGTGCCCTTCTTTGAATACACAAGAAGTCCAGATAACAGGAGAGGTTACTCTGGCGGAATGTGACTGATCTCATGAGGATCTATCAAAAAACAAGGTCCTGTTATATCATATCCATATCATATAATATATCATATCTCGTATATATTCTCATATATCACATATCGTATGTATCATATCGCATATCATGTCATATCTGTCATATGTATCGTCTATCTCATATATGCCATATGTATTGTGTATCTCATGTGTCACATTGTAGCTATCACATAATTTTCAGTCATTTTAGCACAAACAACTGAGAACAAATGTTAAAGCAGGAAAACCTGAAATGCCATTTCCATTGCATTGTGAAGTACGTGTAACAATAAACTTTTAGAGGCAAGTTTTCTGTAATTAAATTAAAACCAAGAATGTTTTGGAATCTTCGGCATCCGTTTCTGCTCCCACGTGTTGCTTACATATGGAGTATTCAGACTTTCTCCAATCTAGAACCCTTCTTGGTGACCAAAAGGACTAGCATAGTGATGACTTTGCAGAATCCAAAGGGTGAAAGTCAAGCTGCTACACACAAATGGGGAGTCTTTTTGTTAAGGCAGTATGAATATACCTGTCAGATTTAAAAACCCTTCAGAAATACTTCAGAAGAAAAAGAATATTAATATCCAAGAATATTCCTTGCCACTTAAGATGAATGCCTGAAAATACATTGTCCAAAAATGCTACACAAATCTTTCAAATAACAGGGGGGAAATCACTTTCACATCACTTTTTCTCTAGAAGTAAAACTTCCTAGTGTTTGAAGAGAAGTCATGCTGCTTGTAATTAATGACAGAATCATTTTTATCTTTAAAACCCTTGTTCTTAAAAGTAAGACATCAAAAAGGTCCAAGGCCATTAAGAGAAGTAGGATCTTTGATTTTTTTAATTTTTTTTTTTTCCCCTCAATCTGGCTCTTGCTCTGCAAACCCTGAACAAAGCAGATTGCGTTGATACTCATGTATTGCAATACTGTGACAGAACTGTACTTGTATAGGGGAGAGAGCAGGTGCTTACAATGGCATGTCAACACTGTAGTGGTTGTTACATATTTCTGTTATGCCTGGTTATCACACTTGAGACCTAAGCTGTCAGTGTGTCATGGAGTGCTGAAGCAACTGGGTAGATTTTTAGCCTGTGCATAGCTGAAAAAGAGAGAATACCACTCGAGGCTGTTAGATGCTGTCTGCAGACTGTGCTTAAATGCACGGAAATGATCTGTATGCACGCTTTCAAATTGAATCAGGTTTGTAACAGTGGAGAAACTATTAATGTTTGCACCAGTAGTTATTTTGTGTTGTAAAACTGCTGATTTTCCTGATGAAAAACAGCTTGCTTTAATTATCTGATTACCTTTTTCCAGCAAAGAAGTTCTGAAGGATTGAAGTATTCATTTTTTGAGTTATAAGTAGTTTTAGAGTGCATTAATTGTCTCATAACACTGAGCAAATGGGAGAATAAATGTGTTTATCTTCATACGAACGAACAATCTGAACAATGTGTTTGCATGACAGAACAGTATGAATTATACGTAACATACAAAGAGTTTTTATCTTCAATAATAAATTTTATTAAAAGCAAATAAGCTTTAGTCTGGCTTTTAGTGACATAAATATATGTGGTATAATATAAATACTTAAGGCTTACGATTTTTTTTTTTTCTTAGGCTACAACAAACCTTTCCAGAAGGTTTTTCATGCTCCAACTAGAAAGGCAAATTGAAATACGATGCAAGGTGGATAAAAAAAGTAGCAGGCTAATTAGGTGCCACAGGATAGTGTTGACAGGTTGATAGATCCATTATAGTGGAAATGCTTTTGCTGTGGTGCCCACTATGTAACTGCTTGTAATAAAACCAAATTACTTTTAGACTTCCCGCATTGCATTCTCTCTCTTAAATACGCAGACATGCACGCGTATTTTCCGTTTTCTACCTCTGCTCGTGCTTTGCCAGCAGCTTCCTCGGGCTGGAAGCCCTACCTTTGCTGCAGGAGGACCCGACGTTCGAGGGGTTTGTGTTTTCATGTACCTAGTCTGGTTTTCTGTCGTCTTGGAAATACTGCTTTCCTGCTAGCTGGTAGCTTATTACTACAATGGGAGGCCTGCCTGGAGAAAAGATGGATGGTTGGGATGCTTCTCCCTTGTTAGGAGACCAAGATGGAAGTTTTCACTAAGGTTCCCGGTGGTACCGTTGTTTGCTCTGTGTGAGTAGTTCCAGTGACCCGCTGACGTGCTCATCTGCTGAGTAAGGCTGAAAATTCAGTTGGCTCTCGCTCTCCTCCACCTGTAAGACACATCAAGAGAACCCAAACACTGGCCTCGGGCTAACTGGCAGCACTTTCAAGCGTTGATTTGCTCTGAAACCTTGTGTATGTGCTTCTGTGGGAGATCTGCTGTTTTAGTAGTAATGCTGGCTTTCAAAAAACATGCCGATCGCTCTGTTCCAACAGAAAATTTGAAGATGTCTGTGGGTAGTCACACTAATGCGACTGCCTGGATTTTTAAATGGATTCTTTTAATTGCAAATGCTTTGTTAGCTCTTCACGTGGATGTTGTTCTGAACTGGCTGTCTTGCACAGTTGCAATTGAGACAGTACTTTATTAACAGCTTGTTTCGAGTTCATTGAGCCGATATCCCCACAGGTCTCTTCTTAAGTGCATCTGTTTGTCTCGTATTGCACGCATTTAGCAGTCAGTCGGAGATCTTTAGTTCACAAGTCTATGTACTGCTATCGCATACGTGGCTGCTTTGGCTTTTCTCATTGCTTGTTGGGTTGTAAACATTAATTGTCATATTTGTCTTCATTCCTAGCCAGTTCTCCTTTCTGCTTACTTTAACAAACAATGCCTTCCAGATTTCTCTATGGCTTGCTTTATCTACTTGAAGATCCCAGGTATTTTTCTACTAGATAAACAAATAGGCTTACTCTTTCATATGCATCAGTGATTCTTAGATGTGTGCTTTTTGCAACTTTTACCTTTATTAATTATCAAATGACTGTGCCTTGCATGGAAGGATGGATGTTAAAGTTCTGGTTGCCATCTCTTGACTTCCATGAAGATTATCACTTCTTCAGATGAACTTTGGTCTCATCTCTGAGCATATTTTGCAGTAGTCTTTATTTGAAGAGCCCCTTTGTGACAGGGTTTATGACATTGGAAGGCAGTTACAGGGCAGATGCCTCACCTGGTTGTGAACCTTTCTGTGAAGGATTAAGTGGAACTTGGTGCCCACAGCGTTGCAGTTTCAAGCTGCAAGCCTGATTAACCGAGAAGTGTCTTCCTAAGTGTGATTTTTCTGAAATACTTTCTTAATCAATGCTGTACTTCAAGGTGAGTTTTCTTTTTAAGCTGAGAAAGGTTTCTGTAAATTAGAGTGGCCTTCTCAATTACTGTTAATTATCTTATGAGGAAGATGATGAATTGCGTGACTTGCTTTGGAAATTCAGCTGTTCAAAATTGCCTTCAGAAGCTGCTATGCTTAGAGCTTATGAGCAAGAAGAAATTGCAGGTTTGCCCTTTTTGTTTGGCATTTTCAGTGTACAACTGAGGTAAAGACAGTAGTGGGGGGAATAAAAATATATGACCCAAAAGCATCCCGCAAGAGTAAATAGCTTTTAGCTAGAAGTATATCAGGTTAAGAACAAGGCCTCCTTTAAACTGACTTTCTGTTATTTACTGGATAGTGTTTGTAATTTGTAGGGTTTATGAGCTACTGTGATGTACCTTCTCAAAGAAAACACAATTTTTAAGCTATGTAAACATCAGTCTAATCTAAAATGTTTTGAAACCATTTCCTTACTTCTTCAAATTAATCGGTGTTTCAATACTTTCATTTTCAAAGTGCCTCTTTGAAATAAGCATTCTGATCCAAGCCTTATTAAAAGATAATTCTAGCTTCCTAATCAAGGACTCTTGAGTTTCTCCCATATTTCTCACAAGAAGTGATACAAGACTTGCTCCAGAGAGAATACTGAAAAGATTGAAACTGTTCATTGGAAGGTGAGATGCAAAAGGGCATGCAAAATTAGAAGTGGTACAGCAACAGATCATCAGCCCTTTTGTAATGCAAGAATGAGAGACTTGAACTGGTCCAGTAGCATTTACTATTTATTTACAACTAATCAATAGAAGTCATTGAGCTAAAAGATACCCATGCTGATAAGAGCTCCAGAGAAGAGCAGACATTTTTTGGAAACCATGAAATAACTGTGTAATAATTCACTGTTATGATAATTACATAAAGAGTCTTCAGGAGTAATTTGTTTTTTTTAAACATTGTAAGCCTCTAATGAAAGGGATATAGAAGAAATTTACCTGTAAGACAAACTTCTGCTCATGTCCACTTTCAAATATCTAGCAGACTGTTCTGCAGAAGAAAAACTAGATTTGACCTATGACTGATATGACAGCCAAATTTTCTGTAGGAATTTTCACTGTAGCCTCCTTAACCTACTGAAATACCTCTAAAAATCTACTGTTAAGAATCAAATTTTCCATTTTGTGTTCTTACATTGAAACTTTTGCCATTGACTTCAGTGTAATGAAGTTGGCATTAGAATTTGGTTTCTGAGTTAGTGACCATATGGAAAAATTAAAGCATATTGTATGAGGAATGGAGTGACATTAAACAGGGTTAAACAGAAATGTTTTTTGCCTTTTCAAGGAGGAAAAAACCCCACAACTGTTAAATCAACCCAGAATGTTTCATTTGACCCAGGACAATATGTATTTCTCTTGCTCTATAAATTAGAGAGAAATCAAATAAGCTTTTGGATCTTTCTAGAATAAAATTTCAGGGTTTTTTTCTGTTGTTGTTCTCAAATGTCTACATCTAGAATATGAAACATTTCTCATTTTTAAAAATAGTTGGTTTTAGCTGACTTTATAAATTATTATTCTTGTTTATAAAACTTGATTTTTGGTGCGTGCAGTGTAATCAAAATGTCCTATTTTGATTTACACCATGAACAAGCAGGAAATCAGCCCTTTTCCTCAAAGAGGACTTCTTAAAAAGAAGACCTTGTATAAATTCTTACCAGTTAAACTGCATATGAAAAAAATTTAGACAACTGCCTTAAAATAACAGCTGAACTTAACTACCTGGAGTATAACCATCTGACAGTGCTACCAGCCTGGTCAGTAGGCAGAAAACTAGGATGGTTAAACTGAAGTTCTAGCAGTTGTAACAAGGTGTAACGCTACCTGGTAGGAAAAAAAACCAAAACAAAACCCAAACCCTGTTGCAGTTCCAGTGATTAGTCTAATGTATCACTTCTGCTATGTTTAAATCTGTCATGAATACACTTTTTAGGATGAGGCAGCAAGGTTAACAGTGTCTCTCTGCAAAGAAGAGGCAGAAGAAACCCTCAAAATTCATGCACATGGAGTAAGGTACTATTCTGGGTTTTGAAAACTATGTAAACCATTCTTTGGACAGATGATTTCCTGTAATCAGTAAGATTTCAATGCTTAGAAATTTTTCCAGTATTGTAGCCAGGACAATTAAAATTTTTCCGTTGTTTTAGTGTAGGATGGATAAGATGCTAAATAAGAATAAATTATATCTTTATGTGAAAGACCTTGGATTGGCAAGCCTTTGTAGGGGGCTGTGTTTGTTTGCTACGTTTTAGTATAACTACAAATCTAGGTTATTTTCTTAAAGCAAAACTTCTTGACAACATATTTAAAATTTTGTTTGACTTATGGTTATATTTAAGACCTACAGTAGCTACAACAGCTGATGCACTGACGATTCAAAGGCCTTGGAAAAGCCTGAAAAGCCCCCTTTACCATCGTTGTGGTGCCTGAATAGGACAGTAATCCTAGATGGTAGTTAAATGACACAAATTACAGCAAAACATGCTGCAGTCTACACTTACCCTTTTAACTGGTGTTGAAATCTAGCTATTAAAACATGAGGATTCAGGAGCAAGGGGGTTAATCAAGATAAGGATTTTTTTTGGAGAGAGAATATAGGACAACAAAGAGAATAGAGAGTAATATGTGACCTTTGGTCAAATACCACAAACCAAAGCAGTATGTTTAATAGGGTAGAAGACAGTTGGTTTCCAAGGAAGCTGAGGAATGGACTGCTGACTTTGGGTTTTGGCTAGAAAAGATCTTGTGTCAATGAACTTAGACATGATGAGGACGTAAAGGGGGATTTTAGAGGCAGCTAGAAAGCAGAATAAAATTCGAGAACAGGAGGGCTTCTTCAGAAGTCATCTGGTCATTTCTAGTCCCACCGTTTTGACTGTAGGGACTAAATCATGATTTAAGCAGCTGAAGAAAGTGGAAGATGGGAAGGAACAGAATAAGGTTATATGGGAGGAGATAAATCACTTCTGCATCTGGCTCCTATTTCCTCACTTGGATGATCCCATCTTCCATTACATGGTCTCTTAGTTTCTATCTCATCCCCTCCTTTGCCCCTTGAAATATTCGCCATCCTTCCACCAGAGTTTTCCAGAGATGTCTCTGTGAGTTGTCATTCCAGGTAAAATAAGGAAGGTGGATTTCAATCCTTCTTTCTCCATATCAGACCTCTTTATTTGAGGGAAGGCTGGAATTCAGGTTTGGAACCTGCAGCAGAAGTGGCTTAATCCTAAATATAAAAAGCCCCTCTGCTCTTCACAGACTCCATTAGATTCAGTTCAGCTACATTTGAGTTTCAAGAATTTCATAATTCAGTATATTTTGGATGTAATTTACTGTCCTAAGATACAGCTGATTGTCTGGAGTATATGACTTCATGCATACCGATAAATATATTACATAGTGGGCATCAAAGGCCTTATGGTTAGCGAGAAGAAAATCACTGTTGAATGAACATCTGTGGCGGCTGCCAAAACGATTATATTTTTATTAGACCAGAGGGTCAAAAAAATTTTGTTACAATAGATAAAATGTTTGGGAACAGACATTGAAAACGCATTGAGGTACTAGGATTAAAATAATACTCTGCTTATAAAATTTGCATGCATATTGTCGTGTGTTGTGTCCCGTCCCACTCACCCCCCACCTTAGAAGCTGTAGCACCAGCTTTTTTCTGTCATATGTTTTATGATAAGTTTTGTGTTCCCTATTCAAGCAAAATAGCTAAAATTATCTGTATTACAGGGTAATAAAATTGTCACTTAACAAATGTAACTAATTTCATATTGCTAAAAATACCCAAAAGAACGGGTCATTGGGACCAGACTGAGAGAGGCTGTTCCCTGTGACGATAAGGAATTCTTTACATAGACTTTGATGAGGTAATGCATATGATGTGGTATAATTGCAGAGAGGAAATGCAGTTATTCGGCCAGAATGTCCAGAAACAAAGCATCTAATTTTTAAAATAATTGTTGTGATTTAAAACTTAACATTCCTATTTCTCTTCGTTGCGTCCTGTTCCTCAGAGTCTCTGAATGTGGAGGTTAAGTATGACCCTTCAAAGATATCTAAGCTTGTTTTCTGCAAGGATGGTTTAAAGTCATATTGGTATCCCTGTATCCTTTCATCCCAACCTTTCAATAAATTGAGCTGTGTATTTAATTATACACAGGTTAAATAATTATCTTTTAAGTTCTCTGGGTCAGAGGCTTTGTAGGAGTATCTCAGAGATACAGTGGCTGGCATCTGGGTCCCGTCAGAAGGTTGTAAGTCAGACTTCTGACCGTCACTTTCCAGCTTCACTGGTACAGGAGGCATCACTGTGGCTTATAATGATTCAGAGCTGACCGTCACTAAATAGGGTACAGCAGAAACACCTAGCCATGCTCACTTTTGTATGTAGACTTTATTAAAATCATTTAAACATGAAGTGAGTTTATATTCCCATAGGTAGGGGGTCTGTTTGTTGGGTTTTTTTCTTCTTCTTCTTGTTTTTTTGTTTTGTTTTGGGTTTGTTTTTTTTTTTCATTTTCCCCTAACCTGGTTACTTTTCACAGGAGCATGGCATTTTTAATCAGTGTTTCCTGTTTAAGGCATTAGACCTAGAAACTTGATACATAGTTCTCAAATCTGATGTATTCTTCCTTTATGACTGTAACTGCTCTGTGCATCAGTTTCTTTTCTGTAAAATAGAAATAGTACCACCTCTCCACTTGTCTTTTTTTATTTGTTTAGACTCTAAAATATCTGGGAGAACAAATGTACTGCGTGAATGCAGTATTGCTTGCTGGTAGTATCTTTGCTGTGTGACATACGTGATGAATGCCATACTTTCTTCCGTGCATATGAATTGTTTGGACTTTATGTTCTGTTGATGATGTTCTATATACTGGTCTATAAGGTAGATAGGAAATGCATGTCACTGTCAGAGGAACCTTTTCATAAAGTTCTGTCAAATGGAACTATTGGCTACTGCAACCAGAAGACAAGTAGCAGTTTGTTACTACAGATGTGATCATCTGATGTAAAAAGCTGATCCTGTTGACTTCAAGGCAAAATTCCCACTGACCTCAGTAAAGCTGGTATTTTACCCTGAAACTTAATTATAAGTTAGCTAAGGAGCTAATCAAAACACTATGGTAAAGTTACTTTGCACAAGATGCAGAAATAAATGCCCTTCTCTATGTAGAGGAAGCTTACATAGCATAAACCAATTGAGCTGAATAAAAATACATGGCTGGGTCATGCTTATTTTATGCATGACTCTGCGTACTTTCCATCTGCAAGTTATAAGGTGCTTACTGTTAGTGCGTGCTGAGGTAAGTTGGATTTAGAAGGATGCTGAAACTAGAAACATAATGCTGGCTTACAGAAAGAGGGGGAAAATGTTTTTTTTTTTTAGGGAGACTTTGTTTCCCATGGTAGAGCACAATTGTCGGCTCAGGGGCTGACACATCCACAAGGGTGGTACTTCCTCAGTGGGTTGCTTTGTCGTCATGAACCTGTGTCCCGGGTCGTTTACTGGGTTTGGGTGATTGTTCTACAGTCTCCAGTATGTCGTGTGAGCCCACTGCCTTCCTACCAGACTTGCACATCTACCGAGCAAAGGTCAAACTGTGTTTCAAGTACAGTTGACAGCGAAACCTTATTTCAGTAGTGACATAATTTTGCACCCAGCTGAATCCAGCGGGACTTAGCCCCATGATTGAAACCAAGTATATTCATCAGTCTTCTTAATGGCATTTAGTGCAGTTATATTCTTGAGGCATTTAATTTTTGCCTTTAAGATTCACTGTTCGAAAATGTAAAACTAATCCCTGTCAACACTGGAATTTTTTGACAAAGTTAGCTATTCTAGTAACCACGCAGAGAGAAGCGTACATATAGGTCACATGCAATCGGTGCCAGTTTGTGCTGGAATGACCCAGGATACCGTGCCAGAACCAGTTTCAGGTGTGAGCTTCGCTTCGCTCCTTCCCTGCGTATACATCCAGCATCTCTTCGTACAGATCGTTCTGTGTACTACTGTAATTATACACCTGTAAGTGACGAGTGTGTTCAGGTGGCAGCCGTCCCGCAGGTACGTGGCTGGAGGGCGCGCGGTGCAGCGTTGGTGTCAGCGGCTCGTGACCGGGTTTCACAGGTTCTCTTGGAGTGCTTGGAACACTGAGGACACTGTGTGTATGGTGTATGCCTGCCCACTGAGCACATACAAATAAATATTAAACAAAGGAAGCCACTTCTAAATGAATTGTGGGTTTAATCTGCAGTTAGTGCTTCTGGTACATTCCTGTGTTTTTGCTCAACTTCACTGGGTTCAATGGGGAGGGGGTGTTCAATGCTTGATCCATGTGAGGTCAAGAAACAGGATTTCTGTGGAGTTCTATACAAGTCTTTTTCAAGCAGCTTCTCTCACACCTACCTCTGTGCACAGCAAAAAAATCTGCAGAAACCCCAAGCTATACATAAAACAAGCAGTTTTTACATTCTGTAAAACAAAGGACGTGAAACAAAGGTTGGGCCTGTGATGTCACCATCAGCAGCACAGCTTTGTTTTACCTGTTTTTTCAGTTCCAAAAATGAGTGCTAAAAAAAAAAAAATTGTCGAAAGCCACTTTTCCGTTGCTCTGCATGCCTTTTTTCCTTCTGCTTGGCAACCTCCACACCTGCTGTTCTGACTACTAAAAATTGTCCTTTCTTTTGTCCTGCAAGTATTTCTGCCTAAGAGGAGAGGACAAAGGATTCACTACCATTTTTCTTGGTTCTGCTGTCTTGTAACTTTCAAAATGAGGTCTTTGTTAACAGTTCAGTGTTCCTGGGGCTCCAAAATTTAGGTTTTTTAATTAGAATGCCTATGAGCTAGGATGGCTGCAGTAGCACAGGCACGTACTGCTCTTAAAACCAGTTTTTAATGTATTCTTTAAGTGTATAGCAATGCAAACCAGCATTTTCTGCTGCACTGTGAGGCTGGTGTGTTTTAAGAGGAATGAGGCAAAAGAACAGGTGAAAGGAAGTTACTCCCATCTTCTACAGTTTTTCGTTCCAGCGTTTGTTGGTTCAAGGCTCCCACACAGTTTCCTTTTTCCATAGCTGGTACAGTGACAGCTCCTTTATCCTGTTCTAGTCTGCTTTAAGAACAGCCTTCATCTGTGATGTTACTGAGAAACATTTCAGTACATGAAACATCTGAATATACCGTCGCAGATGTTTTAAGGAGGAAGGCCAGTTCTTTCTCAGTTTACTCCGATGGGTGTTTTTTCATCATTATCTTTAATGAGAGGGTGAGCAAGATGTGTCCAAAATGTTTCCTGGAATCCAAACAGTTATTTGCCTCTTAAGGGAACACTGACGGCTAGTTTCAGATTTCAAAAGTGAAGAGGTCTTGCCCTTTGAACAAACGCGTAGAAGAGCCCACCCGTCCCAGAAACACCACGGCCACACACGCAGACATGGTAGATTGAGTGCAGAATTTTGCCAGTTCACCCCAGGTGACTACCTGGGCCGTTTTGTTTCTCATAAGCCTTGTTGCTGCCAGCACTAAGGGTATATAAATACTACTCTCTAGTTTAAAGACAGCTGAGCTAGTTCTAGATGAACGAACGTAAATACTGGAAGCAACCTATATTGCTTCACAGGGTAGACACTCCTGCGTGTAGGTCTGCACTGGGACAGCTAGTGTGCTTTCAGTTCACGTTTAGAACTGGCTTGCAGCGCACATTGAGATGTTTTTCTTAGGAGAGTTGGAATAATATTGCCAAAATACTTGTAGTACAGATCCATCTATGTCAGATAAGCTACACGTTGTGTTAGCATAGTAAAGTGATCCTCATGAGGGGAAAAAAAAAAAAAAAAGTATTTTTGCTAGTTTAACCACAACTGGCCGCTTCTTCCAGCACTGCTACATTAATCGGGGATTGCACCCTTTCCTGACTTAGCTAACTGTGCCAGCAAAATTAGCTGGTTTTCCCATTGCAATGTGTCCTGGTTTTAAAATGTGTTAAATAGCATAGTGACGTTTTTGAGCAGGAACACGAGTTATCATTTCAATACGTGCTGGCCAAAGAACTGGTTTAGAGCCTTTTAGAAAGGACTAGCTGTAAGACAGGGCATGCTTAAGGTAATAACTTTGCAAGGATTGATGCCTAGTGGTTGGCCGGAGTTAACCAAGTACAACTTGGTACCCATAGAGGGGCTTGGAATGTTTAATTAGATTCTAAAGGAATGGAGTAATAATTTGTATCTGTAAAAGGAAACATCCTTTCTAAAGTTTTCCCCAAGTTGAGTCTGTTTTGCCCGTGACGGTAATTGGTGAGTGATCTCTCCTGTCCTCATCTCGACCCACGAGCCCTTTGTTATATTTTCTCTCCCCTGTCCATCTGAGGAGGGGGCAGTGACAGAGCGGCTCTGGTGGGCACCTGGCATCCAGTCAGGGTCAACCCGACGCAAATTCAAAAGGTTTTCTACCAGCAGTTCCTTTTTGTAGGTTGTTTCAATCATTTCAGGTAAGACAACTGTCAACTGAAAACTGGTGTCTGTTTTTCATAAACATTTTCTTGAGGTTATCGCATTGTGAAACCATGTTTTCTTAATAATCAGGTTTTCTTTCACACTGGTTACATTGCTGCCTTTGTAAAAAAGGCTGTAATTTCATTTTAATAGCATTCATTAACTCATACTAGATGCATTTTTAAGCCTATTTTAACATGACAAGTGAACAGAGCTGGACTAGAAGTTA
The DNA here is from genome assembly GCA_035590195.1 of Aviceda cuculoides. Classification (NCBI taxonomy): domain Eukaryota; kingdom Metazoa; phylum Chordata; class Aves; order Accipitriformes; family Accipitridae; genus Aviceda; species Aviceda cuculoides. Next base: position 1,481,014 of record JAVJGG010000024.1, on the reverse strand, counting down.
GGATTGGATCACAGCCTTCTCTTTTCAATCTAATTTTAAACTGCTTTCTCAATCACTGCGATTGGGTCAGCCACATTATTCATGCCCTTACTGCTGCCACAGTGCAACCGGTGTTGTCTGTCGTCTTCGGATGAGCGAATAGGTTGAGAAGAGGTCATTTCCCCGCTGGCGATCCGCCTCGTCCCAGCAGTGTAGGAAGTGCAGCAAAGCTAATACGTGTCTGAGGTTAGTGAGGGTGTTTTCCAGGAGGAGACTGGGGAATAAGAGATTATGGAAATCGGAGCTTTTCTAGGTATCGTTTAATCATAACTGTGAAAGACGACCATGTCCCAAGAGAATGGAGGAAGAAGTAGAAGGAAGCTCATCAGTGCTGCTGATTTCCCAGGGCCAGGTCCCTGGTACTCACTAAGGTTGGAAGGTCTACTGGACATTAGCGTGAACAGAGGGGGTCAGCCTCAGTTATCTCACATGTGGTGGTGCGTTTTTATCTGTACAGTTATGGCTGTGTGTGGATGTGCCTGTCTGGGTGTAACGGTGATATACACCTATGTATCTTTTGATTCACTATGAGAATTAGCAGAAGCTCTACGGCTCTCTGCACTTTTGTAATGCGGTAATTTTATTTACCTTGGAAGAGTTGGCAGCTATTGTGGTATTTGTTAGGACCTTCTGGGCACTAAGAAGATTAAACAACTGAAACTGAAAACGACACTGAAGTTCCATGTACCACCTTGCCATAAAGGGTACAGCCAGATTTAAGAGGAGGTATAGGAGGTATAGCAAATACGTTTTTTTAACAAAGATTGCAAGAAGTGGAAGTTGTTAGCCTAAGAAAAGGCTGAGTGAAGATATAGCACTTTTGGTATGTATTAATTAAAGACTGTTGCAAAGAGAGGTGTAATTAATGTAGCTATATTTAAGTCATTCTACAGCTCCACTGGGGATAGGATGAGCTTGAAGCAAAGCAAAGGAGCTGCAAGTTAGACATAGGAAAACCTTTCTAGCCATGAGGTTGGAGGAACAGTGGAAGTGAATTGCCTGAGAAGGCTGGAAAACCCCTCTGCTGGTGGAGATTCTGTGAACTTCTGCTAAGAATGGTTTAGAGGTACCTAATCCCGGGACAGAAAGGTGGATTAAATGACCTCTTGAATCACCTTATTTTCTGTTATGCTATACAGAGAGCTAACTTGTGAGGCAGTGCTGATGTATTTAATAAATTCTCTTTCTAGCTCCTTTTGTTCTTTCTAATAACTAAAAAATGCAAAATGTGCAATGTTTTTCAAACATCTCTTCTAAACATAGCTTTTCTTTTCCTTCAAAGTGAGAGGAAAATTATTTCTACATAAAAAGTTTGCCACATGAAATGGTTATTTCTCTTGGCAGCTTTTCTTTCCAATGATTCTCTGATTCCCTTCAAGAAAAGACAGCTAGATAAAACTATAAGGATAACCAAAGCAAGCAATGTATGTAACCCCAGCAATGGACGTAGCAGCAGAGTAAGAGCGAAAATGTCACGGTGTAAAGTAAAAAGTAAAATCTGGCGTAATGACCGATACATGTATCTGGTCCCTGCATCTGAAGTCCATGGCGAGGAGGGAGGTTAGAGGCAGACGAGCTCCGTTTCTGTAGTGGTGGTGAGACCAGAAGTTGGAGTGCAATTGCAGACCCTTCATCAGCAGAAACAAAAAGCCACCCGCCTGCTGAGTCTCATATTAACGTCCGTTCTCCTTGATCGCAGCATTACAGCATCTTTCCTTTGAATGTTGCTGTCTTGGAATCATTCATTGTTGCATCTTCTGCAAGGGAAAGCAGTATTCCTAACATAATCCATATTCCGTGAAAAGATAGCAAAGCACTTAAAAAAACATGAGTAAGGACCAATTCTTCTGTTTCATAGTAGACGTGTTGAAATGCAGAGCAAAAAAAAGCCTCTAAACCCGTGATGCCTCAACCATTTCTTTAGTCTACTTTATGATGTAGCTGCTGAGATACTTGTGATTGCTAGCAGAACGGAGGAGGGTGGTGTGAGCCTAGGAATCTCACAGGATATGGAAAAGTATGGGCATTCTCCTTCCCTCAACAGTGACCACAAATAAGCTTAAAATGGTGCATTAAAAATTAAAATTGGTGCATTAGACCACCCTTCCAATCGCTGATTTACAGAACTAGAAAAGAAAACATAATCTCTTAGCCTCCAGGCCCTCAAATTTTATTAAAAAAAACCAAACAAACAAAACAACAAAACCAAACTAACAAAAACCTACAACCGAATCTACCTTTCCTTCAAATGTAATTCTCTAATTTTGAAGTGCCCTGTCAGTCTTGACTAATAATAATCATAAAAAAATTATTCAGCTAGATCACTGCTAATTACTATGTTTCTATCGTCTCTATTCTGTGGCCTAGCGTTAGGAAATACTTTGTACGACCTAGGCACTTTCTTTTAGGAGCCACCAGTTCTGCCCAGCTCCTCCACCTGTCCGATTGAGCTCTAATAGCTCAGAGACGTCCTCACGATACTGCACTAAATATGACTGCTTTAGTCAGACAACAGCATGTAAAAAAAAGAAAAAAATTCAAACTGGTCAAGTAGTGAATGGTTAGTTGTATCTCTGTCCACCTAAAAATGGTCATACTCAGTTTAATGAGTCACTGAAGCAGTTATTACAAAATCCGAGCATTTCCCTGTCATCACAGATATGTATATATTTATACATCTACACAGATTCTGTCGCTCTCCTGGCCTTTGAAGTGTGGCTCTAGTGTTTTAATCTCTAGCCCTGATCTTCCCAGCTGGCACTGAATAAAATGCAGGCATCACAAGACTTGGACTAAAGTGCCAATTTCATTGTTGCCAATTCTATTGGACATAATTGAATAAGTCTTCCCCTCCCTGAAAAGCTTCTAGATTTCTACATACAGTACTGATTAAAAAATTACCAGTAAGGCTGTACGTACTCAATTACTAGCAAGACTGTACTTTTCAGAAAACGTGCATCTTGCTTCCAGTCTGAGTTAGTTTTCCATAACTAATATGCTTCCCCCCCCCCCTGCAATCATTCTCACTACTTGGTCAAATTGCATGCTACTACATAAGATACTTTATGCTACCTTCATCAACAACAACACTGAGAGAAATAAAATGTACTTTACCATAAGCCCACAATGATATGCATTAGTTATATTACTCTCCTTAATTATTTATTAATTGGATTCTATATTAACCATTCCATTAACTTTCTCGAGATCCGCATCATGTTCACAAGTTTGTAATTCCCTGGATTATCTCATTTACTTCTAAAAATGTCCTAGGTTTCTTCAGGTCCTCTGAAAGCTGCCATAGTTTCCCAACAAACAGGAAAAAGGATATATATGTCCCCTAGCCAGCTCTTCTAAAATAACTGGATACAAATTACACAGAATTGCAAATATCACATTATGAACCTTAGTATCAACTCATTAATGTCATCCTGAATTATTCTTGATATGGAAGTATTTAATAGTCTCAGCTATACCAAACATCTGTCTCTTCCCAGATACACAACAGAAATGCTTATTGATCTCTTTTTAATTAACTGTTGCTAAAGCCACGATTTCCCTCTAGTAATGAATCACTATCAGAATTCCTGCAGCTTTGGTTTACTCAGGAAAAAATCTTACTCCTTTTGTTCCTAACAATATTGGCAATAGCTTGTTGTTTGCATCTGTTTTTCTTGATCAAAATCTTACATTCTTAACCTCTGGTTTATTTTCAGTATTATTCCTTTTTATGCAATTCTAACTTTAAATTTGCTTGGTCTTTTAATTAATATGATATTCCTTCTGAAAAAAAAAAGATGGTGGCTTTTTCAAACAAGATTGGTGCTTAGAGAAATAATTAGCATTCATAGTCTTTTGCACACACACACACACACCCCCCCCCGTTATAGTTTTAATTGTTTTGCCCTTGGAAGCACTGACTTATTTTAAAGCTACAAATACAGTGGTTTGGATGTTAATCATGCTTGCAGGTAACAGTATAAACTATCGTGATTTCTTGCACAAAAGTTACAGTGATTTTTAGGTTTGTGATCTGTTGTTTTTCATATGCTAAGATGACCTCTTAGAAAATCTGCTTGTGCCAGACACAGCATTTTTTGTTAGTGAGAAATCTTTTGTCTCAAAACACTTCGTAGGTAGCACTGTGTCTCCCCTCCTGTGCCCACATATGTTACTCAGAATTTAGTTATTCATGATAATGTTGATTTTCACTGCCTTCCATTTTGTACCATACAGATGCAGTTGTCTTGGGATTTTAATTTGATTCAGTAGATTGTAGTAGACACCTATTAGTAAACTACCTAGTATTTATGATACAGCACTGATTTCATAAGCATTTGGCATCATGTTGCTCTTGAGCTGTCAGAAGCAGTGTAATTTTTCACACGAATTGCCGTTTTCCTTTCTTTTTTCCAAGTTGCTTCTTTATAAACATCTGAGAACAATTTTTTTTTTTTTTTTTTTTTTAACCACCCAAGAATTACACACACCCCACCAGCTTTCAGCAGCACCATCTAGCCTTTCTGGTTTACAGCCCAGGCTCCCGGTGTTGTTGTACAAACCAATAAACTACCTCTTTGTTCTTCTGTAATGCCGGCGTGAGTTCAGGATGCTGAAGACCTTGTGTGCCACGTGTCCAGGTTAGTTTGCGTCAGCAGTGACAAGAGCAGGGGTACCAGCCGTCCCTACTGCTGCCGACGGCCGCACCTGCACTGGGGCAGAGGCTCTGCTGGAGCTGCAGAAGGTGCAGCTGCTGACGCCGAATCGCGGTGGAGAGAAGACGCGTTTGGGCTCACCCAGGCGTGGGGCTCTTCTGCAAAAAACTAGCATAGCCTTTTTGTGACGACTGCCAGCCAAACTGCATCACATCTCACCGTCATTTCTGGGAAAGCAAGAGATAAAAGTCCCATGAAAGGCTCTGATTGTAATGAAAATACATTTTTTTAAAATGTTTCCCACCATCTCAGTTGCTCGACCCACTTTCTGAACCACTGCACCCTCTAATGGGGTAAAACAGATTGACTTTCAAAGAAGCCAATTTATTTTTATATTGTTTATATCCTTATAGGCATAGTACACCAGCCCATTCTTTTGACAGTCAAATAAGCACAGTTTTGCTGAATGTAGATTACAGGGGAGGTGTGAATATCCAATAAAGACTTTGTATGATTCATCTCTACTCTGAGTTAATCAAAAGTATGTAAATAGCTGTATACATTCATGGTGAAATGAGAAGGGAATTTTAACGAAATCATAGAAAGGAGAATTTATTTAACTTCTAAATCGAGAAAGAAGTATGATTGGGTTTGGGTTTTTTTTTCCTTATTGGCTGAAGCCATCTCATTTTACTAAAGCTTTGTGGGGAAGTAAAAGTTTGAACAATAAAAGTGAGATGAAACAGACGCTTAACTATGATGTTGCATCTTGTCAAACAGGTAATTCTCTAATGGACCAATGAAAGCCAATGATGACAAGTTGTGGTCAACAGTCCTTGAATGTGCTGATGGTTCTGCTTTCATTACTCTTGTCAGCAGGTAACTTTTATACTTTGAATTTGTCTTTCACTGATGGGTGTCACAGGGAAAAATTAGTTGCAATTTAATACTGGCTTCCTACAAAACAAACAAGGTCAAATGGATTGTTAATAGAGTAATAAGTAAATAAAGCCTTTTTGTATTTAAGAACTGGAAGCTGGAATTTGAAACGCAGTTGAAAATTCAGTTTAAGAAGGAAAAGGTGGTGGGACACTGACGTGGTAAAGCAGGCTGAAAATTTAAAGGAAACAAAGCTACTGTTTTGATAGGCTAGTTTTTCAGCTCATCTAAAAGGAAAAAGCAAGCTCTGGACTGCCGTACAATCCGACCAGTGAGCTAAATAACCATCTGTTGGAAGCAGAGCAAGTTGGGATCCAGTTGTGTGTTTTTCGTATGTGCACACAGGAGAATGTAAGCGTGTGAAGGATTGAACTGGGAACTTCAGCTATTCTTGAGATGAATACATGTTAGATACCATGTACCTTGCCTTATATATACTTAAGAGAAAAATGCATGACATCATGGTACGCAAATATTATGTTATTTTCCTGAATCTAAAGAACTGACTGGACCAGGGAGTGGTACCAGAGATTTTTCTCGTGATGTTTGGTAGATCTGCCCTAGATGTTTGCTACTAGCACACAGAAAGGATTTGTGCAGAAATCTGTGAGTTGTTGGATTGAGAGTTAGTTGAATGCTATGATTATTAGTTGCATTTGTTCTTCAGGAGTTATTTATGACATTAAGGTTTTCTATAATAATGAATGAATGTTTTAAAAAATAGTAACTAAAAAGGTTCTTACTCCAAATAGATTTGATCCTACTAGTTTTAACTCTCAGTACAACCTCTTTTATCCTCCACTCTTGAAGCACTTTTTAATCCTTTTTTTTTTTTTTTCCATCACTGCTCCTTATTCCCTTGTACTACATCACATCCCTAACCACCATACTTAAAACTTTACCAGGCATTACGTATCTTAAAGTATCCTTGTGTTCCAGTAAGATCGTTACTACTTTGTCTGCGTAATGCCTATAATATTCAGTGTTAGCTCCTCATCGATTACTTCAAGTGTGCGTTTTGTTGCCCACAGTCTCACTGCTCGCTTGCAAGCGTTCAAGTTGATCCTTGCCAACGATAGTTCATTATTTAGCTATAAACTGACACGATCCTTTTGGTAAGAGTGTTACAGTATTATCAACCAGACTACTTCTCTGCCTAATCTTAAAGGAGCGTTTTCCTGGAGTCCTTCGGCTGATAGCCCTACGTATGGCGCTGCCTCCCCAGTAACGTCACTACCCTCCTCCCTGCGCTAGAGCCAGGAACAGGGTTTTTTCCAGGTGAAGGTCATTTCGGAAAGCTCTTTCCCTGGTGCGCGAATGAAGCCGATTATTAAGAAGACTTCAGTGAGTGTATCCCGGCGACCAAACATCACAAAACTTTTCCAGCTGCTCCAGCCTCTTCGCTTGATTTTTGTTAGGTTTTCATGCCTTTACCACTCTTTACAGGGGACTTCTACTGGAGACCTCCTGAGATCCCACTTCTCTAACCATTTTCCTCAAGACAGTATAAGTACCTGTGTTCCAGTTGAATGGGACACTGTGATTACAACACGCGTGCGAATAGAAGTGACTGGTACATATACACACTTAATTCCCTCAAACCCAGACATAAAGCCAGTGTTCTGGTATTTTTTTCTCTTGGAAGAAAAGCACTGCCTCTAGAGTACAGTGTTTTTATTTGAAACTAATTACGTATAGTTTTTACTTCTTACGGAATTTACCTATTAACATCACAAACTATTGTCTTTGTAATGTGTACCTTATCTTCTTGTTGCTCCTTGGCTGTTAGTATTTTATGATCTGACATCCATTCTTAGCATGTAGAATACAGGCTTAATTTGAAATCATCACAAGCCTTCCATGGCAGCCTAACTCTGCTCCTTGGAGAATTTTACTACTGATACCTGTAGGAGTGGGTTTAGGTCACTGCTAACTCACGCACATTTTACAGGATTAAATTTATTATTATTCTGCAGCCAGCATGAACGTAAATTTTTTTTGTCCAAGACGGGTCAACTTCCATAAAGGAGAGCTACTGGCTTTGTGCACTGAGAATGACAGGGGAAAAAAAGGATGCTACTCTCAATGGAATGATACGAACATCATTTTTAAACTGAGGTGGAATGTAAATCTAATGGCAGGACTCCTTCTGATCTGCCCGGATTTACAGACTTTTGTCTGTAAGACCATGCTTTACTTCCAAATCTTTGATATACTAAGATTCACAGTCTTGGTACTAAATATCTGAAATCCGTGCGCATGGTTGAAAACTGCGCTCAACGGTTGGAAGCGCAACTGTGGCTCCGCAGCCGGAATGGAAGTACGGGCACGAGTAACGGCGGCGTCCCCAGAGCGGCCGTTCTCGGCGCCTGGTCTCGCTGGCGTCGGAAAGGGGAGACGCAGCGACGGCGGCGGTGGAGCAGAGCCGCGGGCCGGTGCCAAGGCCGGGGCTCGGAGCGAGGATGGAGTTTGGCACCCTGGTTAGGGAGGAGGCGCAGCTGCCGAACGCGGGCAAAATGCTCTCGGGGCAGGGACAGGCAGCGCTGAAAAGAGAAACTTCAGTTCAGAGTAGGTGGGCTACGGCTCCATTTAAAAAAAGGGTGAAATTGGGTTGAGAATACTGAAACTTTGGACTGATTTTATTTCAGTGCTGTCAAGATCACAGTGGCGTGCAGTTTTAGGATTCGTGAGCACTTACTGGTTGTGCTAGCCACACAGGGAGTGCGTAGCAGAGGGAGGAGCAGCGTGCAGTCGTGCCAGAAGAGTACCCTTTCTCACCAGAAACTCCTAGATTTGCTTTGCAGTAATGTTGATACTTATATTCATTTAACGGATTGAAACACATTTATAAGATCAGGGATGACAGCAAGGCTTGTATTAACAAGCAAAAATTGACAGATTATTTGCACGTTACAGTATTTTTTTCTTTGAAATAGGAAATGAATGTCCATATAGCAAAATTATCAGAGGATCTCAAATGATTGGCATTGTGCTAAGTAAAATGCATACATGTGAATATTTCTGTGGATCCATATGGAAAGTTTATACAGACCAGCTGTTCTGAAAGCCTTGGGGTTTTAAAAATTTAGTAGCTAAATTAAAAATTTAATCAGCACTACATAGATCTCTAACTGTGAACAGATAGGGAAGTAAGTTAGATGTACACTGGCTGTTCACTTTTTAAGGTAGAGTAGATAAATCTTAAGATGAGCTTGAATCGGTCATTTGAAGCATGACAGACACTTCTCACCTCAAAATTAGTAAGAACAGAGATAGGAGCGTCTATATCACTTATCCGTTCGATAATACTTTTCAAAAATAGTATGAGAATTTGCACATGCAACTCCACTTCAGAAACAGCTGCCATCTTTGCAACAAACAACTTAAGAGCCTTTCAGGTACAATACTTTTATCTGAAGCATTTCTGTAGAAATAAGGCTCTTTAATCCTCAGGATTTAAGCAAAGTTATTTTCAGGAAAAATACTTTTTTTTTTAAATAAACAAAGTGTACCGAATCTCTCAAAGAGAAGCAAAGAGAGCAAGTAAAATGACACAGATTACAATAAATGGATGAAGGCTTTTTGCTGTGTACTGGGTCTGGCTGGGATGGGGTTCACTTTCGTCACAGCAGCCTGTGTGGTGCTGTCTCAGATTGGTGGCCAAACCAGTGTTGGTACCACACCAGTGTTTTACCTGCTGCTGGACAGCCCTTACCGAGGGTCAAGGCCACTTTTGTTTCTCTTTGTGCACCCCAGCAGGGCGGGCAGGGGACAGAGCTGGCACAACTGGCCCGAACTGGCCAAAGCGATACCGCGTACCACAGGACGGCACGCTCGGCGGTAAAACTGGGGTGGGAGTTTGTCCAAAAATTGCTCAGTGCCTGGATGGGCATCAGTCTGCTGGTAGTGAGTGGTTGCTTTAGCGTGGCTTGTGGGTTGGGGTTTTGTGTCGTTGTTGGGGTTTCTTTTTTCCTTATTCATTTATTAAAGGGTCTTTATCTCGACCCAGGAATTTTCTCTCTTTGCGCTCTGCTTCTCTCGCCTGTCCCACTGGGAGGGGGAGTGAGCAAGCAGCTGTGTGGTGCTCAGCTGCCCGCCGCGGTTACCCACCACACACCGACTGCCACATTCAGACTGTAATCCAGTCGTCATGCTATGCTCTTATTTGTGCATTTATTTTAGTCACTGACACACATTCTGCTATTTAAGGATTTGCTTAGGACTACATTTTATTACAGGTATCACTCCTCCTCTGACCTGATGTTATCTGCGTTCTCCCTTCATTCTGTAGTCAATCCTTCCCCCAGTTTTCATCCCCAAAGAAGTTTGGGGTTTGTTTTCCTTTTAAAATGAGCAAAGGACCCTTCTAGGGATCAGGGGGCACTTTTACATGTGCTGTTAAGTAAACCACTTTGCAGTGACGAGCCAGCTAAACTTCTTGGGGTCCTGTAGCCCTCTAGTGCATTCTCACAAAGCAGTGTCTCTCCCGGAGCACCGAGTAATTTCGGAAGCATGGAAGTTGTCGATTGCTTGTGAAACATAAAGAACTAGTTTTAATTCTTACAATATGCACTAGATGTATATACAAGTCGGGTGTAACCTTGCAGGGCTGCTGTTCACCTGTGGTAGCTTAACACGGGTGTAATCACCTAAGCTAAGTTGTATTAATAACATATGAAAAATTACATTTTTGCTATCCTGTTATTTGCAAAACTAGTTTTTCAATAAATATCTTCCATTAAAATGTGCCAAACTTGAAACCACCATCTACATTGGAGGCTTCAAAAATGACTAATATGTAATTAGTTGTAATAATGTAACTTTTAAAAGGAAAAATAAGTTAATATATCTTTAGCCATAAAAGGCATTTTGAAAAAAAAATTATGATTCTGTTGATAATGCATGATAAACAACATTTGTGTTGCACTCTGAGGCTTTGCAGGTATCAAAGAAAAAGATTTTGTTTCCTAGGAGCAGCTGGCATAATCAAAGTGCAGATATTCCAGCTAAGAAGGACTAAGTGAAGATGCCTAAAAGAACTGCCAAACTGATCAGTGCAGATCAGTTATATTTTCTCTACGGCTGCAACTGAAGTAATACGTCCATTAAGCCATCTACTTCTGAAAGCTATTCTTCAGCTGGATAGGGAGAACACTGGACAAGGTGGGGAGAAAAAACCCAAACACAAATGTTCAGGACATAAACAGCACTAAAGGAGAAGAATGGAAAATCATTTTTCTTACTATAGAGAGTTTTTCGCACAGCTTTTTTGATATAGCACATACGTATCTTCCTCTGAAGCATCTGAAGCTGGCCGTTTTGTCAGAGAAGGATTAGATGGGTGCTCTTCTGCTGGATGCTGTAAACAAAAATACCATGGATAAACATCACTATTGGGAATGCAGTGCTACACTAGGAAGGTTACCCCTTCACTTGCATTTATCAGGTCCAATAATAAGACTTACTTCTGTTCGTTGGCATCAGGCATGGACTTTCCTTTTTTCCTGGTAATGATGCCTAGTGGAACTACAGACATTGTAATGCATGTAATATGCACCCTTGCAAGCTGATACCAAACGTTTACAGAACACTTAGGGACAACACCTTTATAGGTACCTGACCACGTGCATCTAATGCTGTTTGACTTGCCCCAGATCGTCCATGTGTGCACCAGACCTACAAGAGACCTGCATCTCCTCCACTGAAAGCTGGAGACCAGACAGAGCAGCCTAGGGAAATCTTAGCTGGCACTGGAAACCTGTATTTGAAAAAAGCTCTTTGTCTTTGTGTCTCCTTTAGTAGGAGTGCTGCCAGCGGGTCGAGGGAGGTGAGCCCTCCCCTCTACTCAGCACTGGTGAGGCTCCACCTGGAGCGCTGTGTCCAGTTCTGGGCTTCCCAGTAGAAGAGAGAGACGGACCTACTGGGGGGGAGTTCAGCAAAGGGCCACTGAATGACGGATGTGACTGGAGCATCCCTCATACGAGGAAGGGCTGAGGGAGCTGGGACTGTTCAGTCTAAGGAGGAGAAGGCTCAGGGGGGATCTTATCAATGTATATAATTTCTGAAGAGGGGGGATGTAAAGAAGACGGAGCCAGGCTCTTTTGGGTGGTGCCCAGTGACAGGACCAGAGGCAGTGGGCACAAACTGAAACAGAGAAGGTTCCCTCTGAGTGTTAAGAAACGTTTTTTCCACTGTAAGGGTGACTGAGCACTGGAACAGGTTGCCCAGGGAGGTTGTAGATTCTCCATCCTTGGAGATACTCAAAAGCCATCTGGACATGGTTCTGGGCAACTGGCTGTAGGTGGCCCTGCTCGAGCACGGGAGTTGGACCAGATGACTCCAGAGGTCCCCCCCAACCTCAGCCATTGAGTTTTGAACTGGAACAGTTTTATTATTGCTATGTTAATTAAGGAGGGGTGCGGGGAAGTAAGTACTTGTTCAAACAAATATATGTTTGTACAGTTACATGCTTTCTGGATTTTGCGACAGGCTTTGAACAGGCAGATCTGTTGCAAGAGTTAACAGAGGATTTTGAAAACCTAAGTCTAAAGAAAGACAATGTGTTTACTGATTATAGCATCCTCAGATTTGGAACACACATTTTTCCCAGGCAGGGCAAGAACAGATAGGTAATTAGTTTTCTCAGGATCTGTGTTCCTTTAGAAATAGCGTTTTTCTAGCACTTTCAGTTCCTGGCTGAATTAATCTACAAAAGGATTTTCTCTTTTGTTAAAGTAACGATGACAGGTATGTGTGTGTGCACGTGCCAGTATACGTGTGTGTATATATATAAAAGTGAAACGTTTAGAGTAGTTTTCCTCTATGTGGTACAAGTTACCTTGTTTTCTCTTCAGTTTAGTACTCTGGGTTTTGTTCTAGGTTCCCTCTATACACACAAAGAAGTAATCTCCACTGTCATAGTCCTTAATATGTGACTAGACCTACAGAGAGTGAGAGATTCTTGAAATTAACGTATTTTATAAAATGGAGAAACAAAAGTGTTAGGAATTGGCTTTTTTAAGCAACATAGAAAGAAATGAGGATTCGATGGGTAAGGTGCACAGATGCAGTTACAGATCAACAGGGACTAGGCGGAGAGAGATATTATACAGTTAAGCCAAGTCCATGCAAGTCATTATCTGTAACCTCTTCTACTGGTAAACTGATGGAAAAATCATACACCAAGTTACAAGGGTTAATTCTGTCAGTCTAAAGTGAATATCCTTTATTAATTGGTGCAACGTTATGAAGCGCAGCTCCCCACAGCATCACTGTGCCTCCGTTCTCTAATCAGAGTAAAAACGTTTCACTGCTAAGAGTATTCAGACTCTTGACTTCTACATTTCACTTTCCTTAGCGCGTAAGGCTGTTGGGGGGTCTGTACGGTACACGCACTCTTAAGTGATGCCATAAGACCTACCATAACACAGACTATAAATGGTTAAAACGTTGGCGGTATGCGGAACCAAATATTGTCTCTGACAAGACTTTTCAGATCCGCCGGGGAGTCGCGCGTGGTTGCGTATGAGGGTACTGGAAGGGATCTGTCTGCATCCTGCCCCTCGGCACGGTTGATGCGCTCAGGAGACGAAGGTGATCGCACAGCTTCCAGTTCAGTCCTGTTCGCTACCAGTAGGCTTACAGCGTGGTCAGAGGGCTTGCGTCTGCCCACCGTCTCACCACGTAGGTGTAACCGCAGCAATAACCCTCAAAACGGCATAGCTGTGTTTCTGTTAGTTCTATTTGCAGATTCAGAGTTGTTCCGATCCGTTACGTTGTTTTGTAATTACTATTTTTGGCAGAATAGCCCTTATCAAAGAATGACCTTTACAGTAGAGACAATATTTTCTGTCAAGAACAGTGACTGTAAATCAAGTGCCATCAAACTTTCGTTGCAGTTTTTACATAGACTTTTTGTTTTGATGAAGCCATCCCAGGAGAATCAAACATGAGCATTGTTGGGTGGTTGTGGATATCCATATATTTAGAACAGCAGTATGAAAGTGTTTCCCTAAATATTTTTGTGCTTCTTGGCATGGAGGACATTTCTTCTCTTCCCTTAAAACAAATAATAGTAATCAGAAACATAGTAACAATAAAAGTCACGAGAGGATAATATTGTAATCTTTTAGTACTCAATGTTATGATGTTGAAAGTTCTGAAATATTTATGTTTTTCAGAAATCAAGCAACTGTTTAAGCTTAGCCAATGAAAAATTACAGTTTGTTACGTACAAGTGACTCACAACACCAATATTGTTCTTTGTTTTACAGTGCTGTCCGCACATTTTCGGGTCTGCGAGCCATATACGGACTACAAAGGTCGCTACCACTTTGGGTTTCACTGCCCCCGTCTTTCTGACAATAAATCTTACATCTTTTGCTGTCACCATAACAACACAGTATTTAAATACTGCTGCAATGAGACAGAATTTCAGACTGTTATGCAGATGAACTTAACAGGGAACGCAGATGGATATATGCATAAGTAAGTAAATGAGTTTTAAAGTACTCTTCACCAAACTGTTCCTGGTCTAATAACATAGTCTGAGGTACTTAATGATGGAAGCAATTAGAATAATTGCACATACAGAAAAACATTACTAAAAGGTTTTTGCTGTTACAGAACTCCTAAAAGAAAGGATATTTTAGCTTTGGTTTCTTTGCTTTGACATGGGCTATAAACACCGCTAGGAGAGTACATATGTAAAAGTTGCATATAAATGTAACAAATATAAACGCACATATAAAAGTTAGAGAAGTCTCTTCCCCAGTCCCAGTCTGATCCAAACTGTGTTTAAATGTAAAAACAAACCCCAAAGCTGTCCGCGGGGGAGAGAGGGAGTGAGTTGGCATTTTCCATATCAACTCAAATGCCCTATTTTGAATCTCTGATGTTTTGAATATAAATCTCTTGTAATCACTGACCTTGGGGAACAATGTGTGGTCTCCTTGCCTGTTACCTGGGGTACTTCCATGTACTGCTGGGGCCTATCCTGTAAGGTAACTGTCAGTAACTTTTCTTCTAAAGAAGTAATAAGTACCAAGTAGATCTTTGTTACCGATTACCTATTTGCTATGACAAAATCTTCACTCGTGGTCCATCTCCTATTTGACATTCAGGCCACACTGATCTGCTGCAATTTCTCTTGGTGCAGAGGGCAACTTGCAGCTGATGTAAACCCCAAGGTCAAATTCTGATCTGTCTGCTTTCCCCTGCCATTTAATTCTGGTATCCAGCCCCTCTGGGGCAAGGAAGGAGCAGATTAAAGAGAACTGGAATTCCAGTCTATCGATTCTTTTCTTTACAACAGGGATTTTGGTGATTTATTCTGCGGTGCAAAAGTCAGTTGGTGTGTTGTCATTCCTTCCTATGGAAGCAGGTGCTGGGCTGCTAGGAGACTGGTGTGGGAATACTGATGTCAGCTCTTTTAACTCGCTGTGTGCAGCTGCGTCCAGCAGCAGCCAGCTCATGGAATTAGCAAACTGCCATCTTCTGTAACAACTACTTCTCCTCCAGCTCTGCCTAGAGAAGTTTGACTCTTGCGTAGATGCAGAAGTTGCGTATGTCACAACCCAGACTGGACAGACCAGGGAGTCGTGTTTAATTCGAAATTCCCTCGGGCTAAGTTAAGGTGAAATGACACCAAATGATCAGTTAAAGATTTTATTCATGACAGAAGCAAACTGAACTGGGGAGGCGTGTTAGCAGGTGGCAGGGTTTCTCACCACAGGAATTGGCATAAGACTACTTCTGTAAACCATGTAACCCAGGGTAACCATATACATGGATTCAGGGAATAAGGAGATCCCTCCCGTCGAGTCAGGAGGTGCAGAGCAGACCCCTTTGCTTTCCAGACTTCTCTGAGAAGGGCCCAGGGGCGGCTGGATCCACTTTTAGTCTCAGACTTGGTCAACGGTCTATGTCTTAAAGGGATGAGGTGTAGGGATTGTGGAAAAGGAAAGAGAGAAGACGACAGAGAAAAAGGAAGAGAGAAAGATTTGACCAGTCCTGGGCCCAGCGTTGGTCCAGTCAGCCGAGGGGTCCAGACCCGGTGGGCTTGTGCACCCGGGGCTTCAGCTTGTGTCCTTTTATCATCCTTGTCCCTCCTTGGGGCGGGCACCCAGACTCCTCAGGTTAATGAGCAGTTTGTGAGCCTTTGGGCTTGGGGGTCGTTTGTGGAGTAACTTCTCCTTCCCTGCAGACCTGGCCATTGCTTGATCTTCTTATCAGAAGAGCTTATCAGAACGGGGAGCTGCCGCCCTCCAGCACGCCCTCCCCTCCTGTTGCTGACGTCTGAGCTGATGGGCTTTTCCCCTGGGTTCCTCCATGTGCAGGGTTTGTCTTTAGGCAGAACTTGCCCCACCACAATGTTTGAGACATTAACTCTTTCAGTCTCGCACAGTATACTCTAACTTTACAGGTGTTAATGTGACAATCACCTACTAAAAAGAAGTCCGTGTACTGTGTGGTGTAAAAGAAAGACAAAAATAGACTCTACCCATATAAGATAAATAAGATAAACATTGGGCTGTTCATATTATAGGGCTGTTGCGTGTGAGCAGTTCCTCAAGGAGAAGGTGGTAATTTGGTATTCCATGAACTACAGTATTTATTTTAATGAAAATATGTAGAGAATAGTGTAAGTATTACATTAGTTTTCATTTAGCAATCTTTTATTTTTTAAAAAAAAAAAAGTCAGCTTATTCAGTTGTGATGGAGAAAGAGCTACTACCTCTGTAGTCTTTGTTGGTAAGAGTCATGCTTGAGAGCCACCTGCAGACTGTTGACCATACATGTCTTCAGTCAGAACTTCCCATGGACATTAGCTATGTGCTGATCTTTTGCGAAGATATGTGAAATCATGCTAAATATAATAAAAAGCCTCTGGAGATGCAGCTTAGAGAAGTGCAAGAGTGGAACTGGCATTACCTTTTTGTAACTTCCTGAAACATCACTTCTGATGCCAGGAAGATGAAGAGACGGTAACTTTCTACGTAAAACTCCACCAGCGTGGTGAGACAGAGGGAGAGAGATCTCCTCACCCTGAGCTTGCTGAGATTGGTGGAAAACTTCCCGATAATTTCGGTGTGCTGTCGAGGAGCAGAAAGAAGTGAAGCCTAGATGCCTACACTAAAAACACTGTAAAAAGCATCTTACTTAATACACTCTGACTTTATTTAAGATACATGATAATTGAACTTTATTTGGATTCTAATACATCCAGGGTTCACTTTATAGTAACAAAGTCAGGTCTTTGTTTAGATTTAATTTCACACACCACTGAAAAAAAATCTGATGAAACCTATTGTACTGTGGCTGGGGAGAATGATTTAGGATATGGGAATAGCAATGAACTGAAAAAAAAAGGATTCTAGTTTTCAGGGAAGAGTGATTCAATATTATTATTTGGTTTATTTCAATATTATTATTTGGTTTATTTTTCCCCTCAGTCATTCTTGTGATCATCAAAATAAATTTCTTGTTTTATAATACAGTTGAGGGAAAAAATTAATGAAGTGACTTGTATTTTCTTTGTCATGGCACAGCTGAAAAAACACATTTGTCTTCTACAGTCATGCAATGTAACTATAGGCAGGTTTATTTACAATTTTTACATTACTATAACAAAAGATTTCTATGTTTTTGTAAGTGAAGAATACTGGCCTATTACATCTTTGCGATCATGCAGATTAATCAGTCTATAATATTTTTGAATGTGAACAATTCATTTAGTATCAAATATAGAAATACCAATGTCTAAAAGACAAGTTCTGCCATTCAAAGTATTTTTCCATAAAACTTTGTCTAATAAGTTGTTTATTCTTAAAAATAATATTCACTTGAATCTAGTGTTCATACTCAGATTTTCTATTATGCATGTTTTTGGTGGCTTATCAGCAGTACTGCTATGCTAGGGATCCTTAATCTGATAGTGGAACAGTATTATGGCAGTCTGTAATGCATCCATGTTTTTTCTTATCTCTTATTCAAGTTTTTCGGGGTTGAATGGCTTTCTTTTGCACACCACACAACGACATTGCACCGAAAGCAGTGGGAGGCTAGAATAGTACTATCTTTCTCCATGTATAGCATGTCCCCTGCAGAGCTGGAATTTGCTTAAATATCTCCAGAAAGTCATCTCTACAAGAAGGAAAAAAAAAAAAAAAAGAAAAAAAGCATCAATTCCGCTACCAACCATTGCAAAAAGATGTAATTTTGCTGGGAAGGCTTCTTAGGTACTACATTACCAGATTCTACAGGAAAACACAGGATTGGACAAAGGCCTTGAGATAATAGTAAAAACAAATTAGGGAAAAAAAAATCACATTTAAAGTGTATGTGCAAAAACTGCACAGATTCCTCAGTGTTCAAAGTACCAAGGCGTTTGCTAGGATGTAAGCTTGCATTTCCTTGGGGTAACACTTAAAAAAAAAGTACTACTGCAAGTAACAGCCCTGTTGAAGGAGAATAGGGAAAATATCAGTTTCCATGGCCATCTGTCCACATTTAAAGTCTGCAGCTGTAGAATTTTGCTCACAATTGTTTTGGTTTTTTAAGCCTGAATTCTCAAATGGATTATTTTCTGTTCATGTGCTGCACATAAAAAACAGCAAACTCTACTAAAAAAAATACAGCCTTGTCCTAACCTGCTTCTCGTCTGTCTCACAAAGTTAATGAATTAGATGGAAGGAATCACATGGGTAAAAATAATAATAAAAGAACCTGCCTTTTCATTCGTGTGTAGGGATGTTAGAGAAATCTAAGCAGCATTCTGTAGATGGAGGAGGAGGAGATGGAGGGTAAAAGTATTTATTGTTCTCAGAGAGCCCAGTCCAAGGCTCCCTGAAGTCCGAGCAAATCTTTCCATTTAGCCAAGTGGGCTCTGTCTAAAGGCTATACCGTATATACGTCCTATTTCTACGAAAGACATACCTTAAAATAATGAGCTACTAAGCTTTTCTGATCGGCCCATGAATTCCCCTGTTTCACAGGAAGCTAAAAGGAAATTGTCTTGTAACTTTTGGGCTCGGTTTAGCTTTTGTACCTGTGTGCCAGCAGCAGAGGACTGGGCAGCCTAGCTTTAGAAGTCACTTCCAGTGTCCTATTGCTGAGCCTGGCGTTGAACCGAAACAGAAACCTCGCAGTGACTGGCGGGGGGCGACCGGAGCCCAGTAAGGCAGGGCGAGCTTTCCAGCTGGAGACGGGGAGAGGAGAGGCAACCCCACGAAAACAGCTTCTTACGCTCCGTCTTCCCTGTGAAGGAGCAAACCCCTATCGTTTGAATCTCGATAAGTTTGGAATCTGTTCACGCTTTGGTTTTGATTGAAGTGAAACTTGCGCACAGAAGTACAGGAAAATCAGATTGCAAGATGAAACTTTTACAATTAAATCGTTCGGTTCAAAGAAACGACAGCACGTCCTATTCGTTTTTTGATTCCTGGTTCTTTTCTGGGTCTCTGGCCTGTTATTCAGTGTAAGTAAGATTGTTTATTTTCTAATTAAGACATCTTCTTAATTTGTAGGGAAGTTTTAATTTTTACTATACTCAGTAGCCATCAGCAAAATTAATATTTTCTACCATCTTAATAGTTTGAGAAACAGAAAGAATCAAAGTATGGAATTTCCCGCTGTGTACAAAACATACTACTGATTAATTTTGCTTGTGATTTTTTTACAAGGCCCTTTTGATAGTGCTGTTGTCCCACTGTATGTTAATTAAAATAAAGCAGTCTTTCATTTTTGTACTTGTGAGAAACAGATGTTATTTAGAAGGAGCAGATGGATAACTCACATATGGCATGACTAATAAATTGTTGCTTTAAATTGGAACACTCAAAATAGCTCTAATTTTCGCTAACCAGAATTTTGATGGGTGAAACTAAATACCTAAAATACAAACAAGTTCTTTTGAGCTGACTATAAGAAACATCCCTGCCTCTCACATTGCTGCCAAAACGAAAATGTTTCCTAATATTTCCATTCTTACTATGGATCAAATACAGCTCACCTATTTGTAAAATGGATCCTGTTGGCATTAGTGATGAAGAACAGGATTTGTTACAGTGGATTTTTTCCTGACTTCTCCAGCCTTCACTTCCCTTTTATTTGTATTAGCAGAAAATAGAAGAGTTTACCCCAAAAGGCATAAATCCACTGAAAGTCAGAGTAGCACTGCTGAGCAGCCTGGATTAACCCGATCCTGTTATACTTTCAAGTGCCTGGACTGCAAGGATTTTAATACATTAATTACAAAGGTCTGCCCACCGTTGGGTGAAGTTAGACATGTATGTGTAAGTCTTTAGTAGAGGCAAAGATGCTGGAGTTAAGGGTTTTCGCCAGCGCTCTATTTTGTGTACTTGCAATCCTCCTGGAAATTTACTGAAAAGTCTTTAAAACCCTAGGCTTGCGTAATCCTACAGTTACACGGGAAGGGACCCGTTAACAGCTCTGACCTTCCTCGTGTTACTTACAGGTATTTGCTGTGGAACCTCATTTAATCTAAACACGTTACACCTGTGTAATGGAAAAATCATTCCCTGGAGAGAAGAATCAGTCTCCTTAAGTGCTGACAGGCAGCAACACAGATATTAAAATTCTGATTTCTTATCTGATTTCTTGTTTCAAATCCTGATTGTTTTTTTTAAAGTATGAAATGAAAGAGTCATACAAAAGTTTAAACAGAGTCATACAAAAATTCAAAGCAGAGACTTGAAATACTTCAGATCTGAAAAGGCTTGGGACATGTTTTTAAAATGTCAAAATATCTTTCTGGCTTGCATCTATAATATGTCTTTCTCAGCCTTTTTTCTTCTCACATTACTTCCATTTTGATCAATGTTCTGATAAAATACAGTTCCCTTGAAGTTTCTCTGAATGTCTGTGAAAGACAGCATGGTTGAGTGTGTGTTCAATTCTATTCATGTAAGTTCAGGTTCAGGTAGATGTGGGTTGCCCACCTATTACTTCGATATAATTTTTCTCCAAGACTGTCTTCCTAATGACATTTTTTACTAGTATCCCTTCTGCTTGCTCTTGTTTTTACAGTCTCTGGTACACATACTTCCACATTAGCTCATAGCTCTAGATTAGCCTTCTTTGCTGCGTCCCTAATGATCTCATTCTTACCCATTTCTCTCCTTCTCTGTTCTGACCTCATCCTCCCCACGTAGACAGTTCCCAATCCAAACTGCACTTACATCTGACAGTCATTTTTCTTTTAATACTATTGCATCTCCAGCAGAGCTTTAGTGCTTCTTCCCCTTTTCGATCTCCAAATTCTTGACCCCTTATAACTTTTCTGCATCCCCCCCCCTTTCTTTTAATATCTTTAGTCACCTGTCATGTAGCTTTACAGCTCTGTGCACCGTGTCAGCAGCTGATTATTTTCATGGGCTTTATCTATATGTACGCATTGTAACTACACCAACATATACATATAAATGCAGTATATATTTTCCTTCCTGTGGAATGCATTGTATAATATGATCTCGTCAATATTCTTCCTTCCTAAATTTATTATCAGCGAACTAAGGGATCTTTAGCAGTTGCTCTTGAAAGCCTGTACTTTACTAGTATCTTCTGTATCGAACAATAATTAGTTATTGAATTCAGAGCATATCCAAGCACATTAAACACCTTTTAAGACAAGTGGTTTATAGCGCATGTCAGCAGTGAATGTTTTCGATAGCAGGTGCTCCTTGGTCTCAATTATTACAGCGTATTTTCCTATGGTTAACCCTCACTCTCATAAATGCCCTGTCACGTTCAGTAGGTGACTCTCTGGGAGTGAGAATTTGCCGAATAAGACATATGACCCATCAACCATGTATGTATCAGTGGTCTCACTTAAAGCATTGAAGCTAACTGTACACCAAATTTATGTCCTGATGTAAATACACAGCTCAGAGGGAGAAATAAAGATGTTTGTAAGACTGGGGGCCTTAGTTTTTAAAAACCTCCCATGTCACGCATATAGGAGTACTTGGGCTGAAATAATAAGTAATTTTTAAGGACGCATGCTTTAGAACAAAATTTTTGTTTCATCTATCTGTATATTATATTTATATAATTAATGAAACGAGCAACCTTGATAAACTAACACGATGACCATGACTGCTATATGAAATAACTTTTTCGGTTTCCCTTTTTTCCTCTCACAGTAACTACAGCGCACTGTTAGGAGTGTGGATCTATGGCTTTTTTGTGGTGATCTTGCTGGTACTGGACCTCTTATATTACTCTTCAATGAACTATGATATTTGCAAATTTTACCTGGCACGGTGGGGAATCCAGGGGAAGTGGATGACCCAGGGACAGAGCCGATGGATTAACCCTGCTCAGGATCCAAGCCACGTACGGACGCAGCCTCAGCCTCCGCCGCAGCCTCGGCCACCACAGACCGTACACACTTTACAAGGAGACGCTTTAAGCCCACCCCTGATGTCTTTCCAGAGTACATCTGCCTGGTAAGTACGTTAAGCCATATTATGATACGTTTTTTGACTCTGCGCTTTTGTGGTGTGAACAATCACCTGCATTTGGAAGTGCCTGCAGATTCAGGCTGAACGGCACCATTTCTAGCGTATAATTTTTTATATCATGAACTGTTACAGAATTACTGCTTAGGAGTGACTTCTTACTCTGGACTGTATTAAGTCATCTTTTAATACTGTTCTTAGAGAAATAAATGCAGCAATTTTTCAGTGCTTAAATAGTTTTACTACTTTGTGGTACATATAAACTACAACTCTTTTCTTCTACATCGACCATTATAAAATTAATTTTATTCTGGTGTCAAAGACTAATTGCTATGTGTATCTATGTATCTGTTGGTCTGGTTTTAAAAGATTGTATAAATAGCAACACCGAAATAGCTTCAATACAAGACGTCACAAATCCACGCTATTTGTGGCATGAGACACGGAAACAACGTAAAAACCAGGTCAGGTTTTTTTATATGCATAGCCAAAAAAGCATAGCTTGATCTCATTTGACAGAGTGATACAAGTAGGCTACTGTAAAGTTAAATGCTACAAAACCAAAACAAAGCCCCCCAAAAAACCCAGACCAAGTGGGAAACACGTACTTCAGGAGCAGGCAGAACATGCCATATAAGTAGAAGAAACTAAATACTGATAGCCATGGGACAAAATGACATTGTATGATTTTGGACTGTTCTTACTGAAGAAAACAGAAGCAAAGGAAGACAGCTGAATAAAACGGTGTTCTGGATAACGTGTCAAGAAAGGTGGGGACTTTCGTGTTGGCAAGAGAGCATAAAGATACGGAAGGGGGCAGAGAGGGTACAGTGTCACCGGTGTATTTTAGAAGTGTTCCAGAAGGCTGAGTGATGAGTTTTGGCAAAATGAGGTGATCTAAGAATGAGCAGGTGAAAAAGATGGCAGCAGTTCCTGAAGCCCTAGAGCACGTAAAGCCACAGTGTTCATCTTGGTCCGAAACCTTTGGGCAGCACTGTGTTGCAGATGGGATGATGATGGCAGTAGTCCTTTTATTTCTTAACTTGCCCTTTAATTTTAAGTGTAAACCTAGAGCAAATAGGGTTGAAGATTCTTTGTAATAAAAGAGGTAGTGATCATTTGACCCAAGGACAAGGATGGGTGACAGAGGAGGTTGTAGTGGCCGGTACTGGCTGTATCCAGTGCGGATCAGACTTAAGGACCGTTCCAGCAGGCCTTGTCCGAACAGAAGAGTCTAACAGCGCTACTTAAGGTAGACACTTGCTTGTGCTTAGTTGTAAGCACTCGTCTTTCCACTTCTTCTTCCTCTTCTCTCTTTTTTTCTTCTTCTAATTGCTTCAGCTTTTTTTTTTTTTTTTGCACATTGATTTCTCAGTCTTCAGTCAGAATTGCCGTACAGGTTAAGACCAACGTTTGTAGTACAACAGTTGTATTCTAGCTTAATATGTGTATGCGTGCACGTGTGTGTATATAAAAATGTAACTACTGCATGAATATATGTGTATGTAAAAAATACTAGCCTGGTTATACCACTTGGCATTACATATATCCACCTAGCATTACAAATGAAAGGAAACTATTCAATCATTCTTGAAGGATTCTTGATCACTTTCTATTACTGACTTCTGTTGTTCTGTTTCTTTGCTTTATTTGAAGCATTAAGCGGGGAATGTGTGTTAGGATCAGGTGAGCATATCCCATATGCTCCTTTTCCTGTGTTTGCAGGAGATGAGCATTGATAAGTCACTCCAGTAACCCTCACCCCTTCCCCAGTGAACTGTCTGTCTGTGCTCCCCTCAGTTCCCATAAAATTGATTCTTTTTTTCCCTAATCCTTTCATTGCTCAATGGAAGAAATAAGTAGATGTTTCCTTAGCAAACCTAATTTTATCCCTTATATTTCAGCATGTAAAACACTTGCAAGCGATGCCATGTTTTCAGACTTATAACCTGCAACTTCTGAAACTCACAACCCCTTAACCGAGCACATAGATGACTCGGAGTTGGATACCTAAAAAGTACCAAGAAAAAGCCGGTAGGCACTGGTGGTCACAGGCAGCGTGTTTAGCATGTGAAGGAGGTTTTTGAGTAAACAGCTCCCTCAGAAAATGACTTGTGTACTACAGCAATCGCTAAGGCAGTGGGGAGTAGGAGGAGGTTGCCTGGTTATTTATTTCTCTGTTAGATAATCTGCAGGTTATATACATGAAAATATGGTAATTTTGGCATATAGAAATTAAGCTTTGTTTCTAAGTCTGGTTCTGCTGCAGTCTATGTTTGATGAATGACCCATAGTACTGTCTTCTCAAAATGTAATCATACTATCAGTGAAGAAGTGCAATGGAGTTACTGGATTTACAGTTTCCATCACTGGTTTTAAAATTGCCTAATCTATTAATACCTTTTTGTATTTTATACCTGAATTTCCATTATTCTAGATGATGACACCAACCTCTTAGATGCTTTGGTAACTTTTCAGTTTATGTTGGCATTTTTAATGTGTCCTAAACTTATCCCCGCATTTCCCTCCATAGAGAAAATAGGCATTTTTCTTTAGCACCTCACACACAAGCTTACGCGCGTGTGTATATATATATATATACACACATACACACATATATCATACCATAAGAACAGTTCCTGTTTACATATGAGCTTTTTGAAAATACAAAATAGATTTTTTTAGTCCTGTGAGATATGCATATATCCCAGGGCATAAAAACTTAAATATGATTAAAAACATTTTCCAAAAGACTTTGCAGGTTTTCATGATGACAGATGTTGTTGAAGTTGTTAGCTTCCTCTACTACATTTATCCTAATACTGTTAAAAAACCATGCCCATTCTAGAAGACGCATGATGATAATAGGAAAGTGATTCTTGCACATCAAGAACCTCAGCAGCACTGAAGACTTTAGGTATCCTTATTGCAGAGAACTGACAGTGTAAGAAACTATCCCAAAAAGATGGCAGGATTAACCTATAGTTTGTAAAGCAGTTTGGGATCTTCCTGGATTAAAAAAAAATATGTAAGTGCTTTTTATTTTATCATTTCTTTTCTTGTTTTAGTTTAAATGCTATGAATTGGCAGTGAAACCAATGACTGAAACATGTCAGAGAGAAAAATCAAGCAAGTCATAGTATATAGTGAGTAGAGCCATCCCCAAGATGTTTAAAGATTTTGTCATAGCAGATCACTTTATTATTTACTTGAGACAAAGAGGACCATGTATAGCCATAATATTATTATAACTAAAGAAGTCTGGAATCCATTATACATGCTGCTGGCTGCTCTGCAGAGGGCTCGCAGTGTTGTGCAAGGACAGGAAGGAAAATCATTAATCTCAGAAACATCGAGCCCGATTTAGAATAATGTTGCTTCATCAAGTAGTGTATGGATTTTGCGGCCCAACTAATGTTGATTTCTTCTTTAGTATGGAAACCATCTGAGGGCTGTCCAAGGGCCTGTGTGGTCTGAAGGTCCTGGTGGACGTACCTTCCGCAACCCAAACACCGTCGGAGACCGCAAGGGAATGAGATTAAACGGCTGTGGCTTGCCTCACGGCGGTTCCTCCGGGTCGCGGCTGGGGTGCATGAGCTGGGCCCTTCCGTGCTCACTGGTCCGTGTAAGAGTCTCCAGTCTGGTTGGCCTGAGCAAGCTTTTAACAGCTGGAGGTGAAACAGCAACCAGCAGCAGGCAAATTGTTACTACTGCCCCACATTTACAGGCCAGGGAGACCGTAAAATGAAGTATTGTAAGTTGAGGAATCAAAAATCCTGATTACTGAAAAAACTTGTTCTCATAACCACAGGAATATCGGTAGTTAATAATGACTAAAAAAGGTCAGACGAGCAGGGAAGAGCACGTAAGAGGACGTGTGGGCCAGGGCAGCCTGGCAGTTTCTCCAGTTTCTCCGGGGCTGTGCTGCGTTCCAGATGTGAGGGGAACAGACGAACGTCATCTCTCTGCCTTGCTCCGATGATGTTAAACTCCTTCCATACCTCCATCAAGGATGCAGATCACAGGGAATGCTGTCTTGAAGTCCAACTTTTGCCCCTCTGTTCCCTGCCTTTCTGCACAGCAGCACGCGGAGCCAATGCCTGCTCTGTGGTCGGGTATGTTATGCTACATGGCTCGTGGTTTTGGAAACCTGCTGGTTGTCCAGAATCAGGAAAAGTATCAGCCCAGCAGGGTAAACCCGTGCTTATTTCCTTTATGCAGTTGGAATGGGTTAGACAAAGGCAAGTCTATTTTTCTTCCCCTTATTAGATGTTGCAATCTGCTTTTGCTGTGAATTCCTCCGAGTCACATTGTCTTTTAGACAACAAATAGAGTAGTTTTTAGCCTGCTGCTATTCACCTGGTACTTGACACCTCTTCAAATGACTACCTAAGCACTTATAAACAAAGAGAGAAAAAAGCCTATAAAAATATTGGCAGATTTTAGAAGCCAGCAGGTAACTGAGCATGACCACAGCAACTGTGCAAAAAACACAGGGAGTAAATACTTTGCTGGTGGCTAAAAAGACTATGTGAAAGAATTCCCTTTGATACCAAATTTTGAAACGGGATGCAGACTGTCACTGGAGTGAAATACTCACGTTCAGTAGGTCCTCTGCTGCGATAATTTAAGAGCTGCACATGCAGTCTTGCCTGTGTCACCTAGCTTGGGACGTTGGCACTGAAGTGGGTCGGCCGTGGGGTGTGAACATGGCCATAGTCCACCAAAAACGAGGCGCTGGGCTGGCGGGAGGGTTTTGTGCAGAGGCTGCTCTTGATACAAGATATTTACAGTAACGAAGGGAACAAAGTCTGCCTCCTTCCATTTTAATTAAAGTGTTTTGAAAATATGAAAGATCTCAAATTCACATTTGCAGAATTGCTACGTTAAACAGGAATACAATGATACTGTTTTAAAGATGAAAAATTTTGCATCACAGGGCAAAGCGGTTTTTATTTACAGCCCCCTATCTAGATTTTTATATTACACTCAGACTAAACATGGCAAACCAGAGCACCAGTAGTTTTTTTAAAAAGATGGCAAGAAATAAAATTGAATACTCATATAGTGCTTTTATGAAATAACTGTCTGGGAATTAACATCATCTGGAGAATCTGTCTGGTAACAGATGTTAGGTGTGTCGGGCAACATCTACCATTATATGTGTGCCTCCATTCCCTTAAATACGTTGAGTTAGAATAACAGATATTGTTGAATATATTTTCATCCAAATATTCTTGTCTATTTATTTGCTAGGAGCTGCATAACTGTAAAAATAGAAATTGCTTAAAAGCAAAAGCATGGCTAAGAAAATCACTTTCTGCTCCTACAAGAGCCAGATGCTGAAACTCATTTTGCATTGCATATCCCTCCTGCCGGGCCTCACGTTTGGTGTGGGGGCAGGAGACCGGCAGCACAAACAGGCGGTGGGCTTGGAAACCAAACACCTCAGAATCTGCAATGCTCCGAGTCTTCTTCACTTGCCTCGCTACTATAATCAATGCAAATAAATGGGAAGATTTAGTTTTCATTTTTATCATTTGCATTTAAGTAATACTTAAGTTACGGAATGCCTGTTTTCCTCCTTGTATTTAGAAATTCACTATTAGCATGTGAACTTAAGCCAATATGCAAGGTTTCTGTCCGCCTCAATGTGAATATAGGCAATCGTTGTGTGTATCGATAGACACTGCATCTTTTGTTGATACGTATGTAGTGTATACTGTTGATTTCATGCCTTATTCTCCTTTTCCTTTGTAAATTATAGAGCCCATATTGCAACATTTATTTCTCTACATTCTTTTTAACTGCAGATTCATTGAATATGGGCTGACTGATATTCCCTATTTTAGCTGTTTCTCAGCCTTTCCATCAAACTATGACTGTCATGTGCATCAGCGTCAGGAAAGTCTTTCTTTTAAATGGACTGTACAGTTGCAGTGATTTAACTTAACTTAAATGTGATAATGAATTGTCAGCAAATAGAAATTAGAACAAAAGTGAGTAGTTAAAAGGTTGTCTGAAGACTACTGCTAAATGAACTCTGCACCCTGAGAAATGAAAGCTAGTAAAAATACTGGAAAGCAGTTCTGAACATCTTCCATATTTAAATTCTCACATGTATTTTGAGTAGAATTTTTTGCAGCAAGATCATTACCTCATCTACATTATAACAAATCCGAAATAGCACTACTAAAGTAGCAGACAGCAGCATAAAATTTGTGTGAAATCAGAAGGCTCCGATTAAGCCCACAATTGCACTGCATAATGTCACAACACTATAGCATCACAGACAGGAATGAGTGTGACACCCCAAGTTTTATCAACCAATTCTATCTTCTCTGTCACAATAGAAACCACTTCATTTTAAAAGACTCTAGTTATTTTAGCAGTTACAAAACTCCTACCCCTTATATCCTCTGAGGTGTCAGATGCTCAATATTAATTGTAATAGCACATGCATGTTTTACATATTTTACATATGCACTGGAAAATGAAATAGCAAGGTTGTTCTAAAGGCCCTCCTTTAGATTCTGAAGTGTCACAGAGGAACTTTAAAACAGCCCCAGCCCCTTTGCGAGTGCAGCTGAGCTTGGTGCCCGGCCGCGTCTCTCAGGAGACCCGGGCTGGCCGATGGCGCCGTCACGGTGGCATTAACAGCCAAGTCAGGCGCTCACAATCGCTCCCGGTTTAGCTCTGTAAATACAGAGATAACCGAAAATCAGCCCAGTTGTCGCTGACGGGCTTTTAAGAGTAGCTGGATCCGAGTGGCAACAGCAAAGGTGGTGTGAAGCAGCGAGTAGCTCCCGTGTTGTATTGGGTTAGGCAGTCTCAGCTGTATTCAGCTTTAACTGGCAGGGACCAAAACTTTTATTACATTGATAAAATTCAGCTAATTGCTTTTAGGTTTCTAGAGACTAAATAAGGCAGATGGACAAGCAAACAACAGGGAGAATCAGCAGCATTGGTCAAAGATAATGCAAGTGGTAGAAGAAATAAAAAGGGAGGTATTAAGGAGCTGGAGTTAATGATCTAAACAGGCAAGCCTTCCTGTGTTTATACAAAGTTGCAACGGGATTTCTAAGGAGATTTAGCATAACTCAAGAGTTCTGAACTCAAAGAAAGCACTTTTTTTAAAAAAAAAAAAAAGGAAGAAAAAGAAAATTATGGGCAGAATACTGTCTGCCTTAAGTAGGCTATGCCCCAGAGAACTACTAAAACCACCTACAAACCAACTATCTATGTACACTCGGTGCTTTTAACAGAAGTGAGAATGAAGGAGAAGGAAAAAAAAAGTCTCTGAAGTAAAATCCCATTGCTTTCAGTGTCTCGCAAAATCAACTCCCAAGATTTGGGAGATCAAGAAACAGGTAACTCCCTAACTCAAGGAGGAACAAGCAGGTAGTAGAGCTGAAGATCATGTACAGACCAACTTATTATTCTCAGAGTTATTATTAAACAAAAAGACATATGTCATAAATAATTCTTTTATGGTGTTGCAGAGAATCTTTTAGAGTATGCTAAAATTCCTACACAAAATAATGGCATACTATGGCATACCAGACAGCAATGAAATCATCATAAAGCTTATGTGATAATGCTGAGTGCGTGACCATAAATGGTAACGATGTCAGACAATTATTTGCAGTGAGAGCTGAGGTCAAGATCTACCACATCATTACTTTTATTGTCACTGTTCCCTGATTAGATCATGACAAAGACAACTGCAGCAAGCAATTAAGCATTTCATCAGAAAAGGGATAAAACGTGTTTGTATGACCTTGGTTTTATAATGAAGTTTCACTGCACGGTTCAAGAAGAGGACAGCAATTAGACAGTCAGTTTGTTCATCATTAGGAAGATATCCGATACATGGCTGTTTCACGTCTCAAAAGCAAAACAGGTCAAAAAGCATTGAACTCTGAGAAACATCAGAGTCATTTTACTGTTTATTGAAGTCATAAAAGAATGCTGATGTCAATCAGCAAACAATTTTCAAGAACTTAAGAGGTTTTGGAGAAGTTGCATGATCAGCACTGTCATAAATACATATACACAGATATCTACAACCATAATCATGAAGAAAATCCATTCACTGCAGAAGAAACATGCCTCTGAAAAGACTTCAAAATCCACTATAAAAAGTTTCTTGGAAACCAGAAATGCTAAAGGGATAAAACCAGTTTAACACACTAAATGGCACGAATATGACAAATGTCACTGGAACACAATTAGAAATGCTGCTGATGTTAGTCCCCTGTCAGGTGATAACATGATCCCAAAACAGAACAAGTGAGATGCATTACTTTAAACATCAGAGAAATTAGTTTAATCAGCACGCTATGCAGCCCCTACAGAGCAGCATCAAAGGAATAAATGGTGGAAACTGGGCACCCGTCATAAAAAACAGGCGGGTAAAAATAACTGTAAAAAGTGGTTATGTGTGAAATAAATAAGCTACCTCACTTTACTTCCCAGTAGGGTAATCTGTTTCCTGCTGTTTGTATATATTGGTAACCTTTGCTTAGGCTCCAAAGAATCCCAAAGGTGGAACGATTGTGGAGACGTAAGTGTTCAAAGCAGCAACGGAAAGTGTTTCCACAGCAGTTCGTGCCATCGCCTGGCGGAACAGTGGCTGTCGAGCTCAGACCTAGGAGGGGACAAGGTCCAGCTACAATTTTTCTTTCTGAAGGTCTGGTGCTCTGGTACTAGTTGAGTAGTCTAAGCACAAAGGAGGCTTCATAGTTACGGGAATTGTGTGTATTAAGTAGCTAATCGTATCTCTGAGCTGAATTCTGTATTAGAGCAATTCCTTGCAGTCATTAAAGTGATGCTACCCTGAGAGCTGACACGCTACACAAGCTGCCTTCTTTCTGTTGAAAATCATTACTATCATGTAGCAGCATGTGGAAAAGTAATTGCAGTGAGCTTCATCAAAAATTACAGTAAATTAATTAAACAGTCATTAACTATATTCTACGTTGATTAGTGATACAGATTTTAATCAGTCACACAGACGAGGGAGGCAAGTTATTTTCTATTGCATTCCCAACTTCTCATGTCTGGAAAGTGATGAGTCACAGGGAGCTGCTGATCCCTGCACCTTTTATCATTCTTATGCTAACAGCTCATCTCCAGCACAGT
The DNA here is from genome assembly GCA_035590195.1 of Aviceda cuculoides. NCBI lineage: Eukaryota > Metazoa > Chordata > Aves > Accipitriformes > Accipitridae > Aviceda > Aviceda cuculoides. The sequence continues at coordinate 1,449,756 of JAVJGG010000024.1, read as the reverse complement.
TTCACCTAAAAAGTTCTAAAATTGTGACTGGAAAGCAGCCAGAGTTCACCCCTTTTCAATCACCAAAAACCTCCCAAACTTCTCTTACACTGCTGAAGTTAATAACTGAAATGAACTAGAAAAACACCTGCTTGATTTGCATTTTAAGACATTTTAAAGAAAATTACATGAGGGCCTGGGAGTCGGCTTTTTTTTTCCTATTCACTGAAGCCTCTCAGTGCTTACAACAAAAAATGGTGTCCCAATTAAAAAGAGCCCCACCAGTTGCATGAATGACTAAAAGAAGACAAAAATGTGGATGCATTTTTGTGGATTTGTTAAAAATACAACCTAGTTGTGATGCTATTGAAAAAAAAAATAAAATAAACTTGGTTTGGCATTTGCCAATTCTTGCTCAGGTTGCCTCTTCCTGTCTTTTCCCTGGGAATACATAAAGCAAAAGTAAAAATACCTGAAGCAGTCCAACAACCATACTTAGGTCCACAAGATGATGCTGGCTATAAGGGACAAGTTTTGGAGGAGTTAAAGACAAGTGAGATAACAGAAAAAAGAGCTTGTTAAGTATTAGGATAGTGACAAGAGTAATCTACATCTTCCCATTTTAAGTCCTAATCTTCCAGTGTTTGTTACACTAATAAATTTCACCTGCAAATATAGGTTAGAATATTTAAAAAACAAAATTAGTAAAAATTAGCTAGGGGATTGGCTGGCATTTCCCTATCTTTGTTAAAGGCAGTTCTCATGACCGCTGGCTGTCGCTGGAGTTAGCGCTGCTCCTATATACTATAGAAGTAAATGAGTACTTAATGGGCTGTGGTGTACTTATCCACACAGTGCTTATGTGAGCTAGTAAAGTTTTCTTACTTCCATTTGACAGACGAGACAGAAAAGCTCATCTGGTTACTGAGGGCCGCACTGAAAGTATTTGATGATACTTCCATTATTGTAATTTGTGTAAAATTTTGTAATACTGTGCATGAGAGAAAAAAGAGCATGAGATTGCCCCCACCTCCAGTCTCATACTGCAGTTTCCAGAGGATCATACCTCCTTCATATTCCTTTATATTTAGGAGGCGGTAATCCTGGGACTGTGAAGGCATGTAGAACTCTGTAGGTTTGGGCTCCCAACAGTCTCAGGTTCAACCTGCTCCACACACAAACATATGAAACACTGATTCTTCTAGTTGAGTTTTGCACCTTGCCTGACATACTGTGAGGAGACCACATGGAAGCACACGAGTAGATTTGTTTGCACAGTGCAGCATGTAATGTAGTGCTTTGGCAAGGTTCTAGTAGACTGGCTAAGAGAAAATAAAGGGGTCATTAAAGGATTCACAAACTTTTGACGCTGCATCCAGTTTCTACAGATGTCTCTCCCATAGTTCTATAAAAATTTGCAAGTGCATTACAAAGATCAAATATACAACAGGCCGTAATCTAGCTCTTGAAGACTTTCTATACCACGCTCTGCTTTGGTATCTGAAATTTAGCACACCTACGTGGGCAACAACATTCCTACCTCACAGCACTAAGATTGCACATTTTATGTTACGTAGTAGAAACACAGACATAAGGTTCAGGTAACAGTACAACTCACTCTCTGCTGTCTGTTGCAGGCATCGCTGATAGAGAGTATCCTGGAACCGTCTGAAATAGCCAGAAATACAATAAGTAACTAGTCACCATCAGTTTCCTATACAGTATGATGGCAAAGCAAGCTAATGGAATTCTTGAGTACATGAAGAAGAGATACCAATTAGAAGTAGGGAGCTGTTATCTCACTAGCAGTGGTGAGACTGCTAGAGGGAAACATTACCTTCACTAGGGCCTGTAGCAGGAAAAAATTGTAATGGCAGATGGGAAAGCATTCGGAAAGAGCTGCAGAGCTTATCTGACTTTTGGAAAGTCTGCCAAACTGTAAGAAGTTTAAGAAGCTCGAGGCTAAAAGAACATTAAAAGGCAATTTGGGCCCAGTCTGTAAATTCTTTGTGGCAAGGAGATTTCAGATAGCAGAGGACTGTAGCAAACAAAGACAGCAAAATATCCAATACCTGGGAGATCAATTTATACAAATCTTCGCTGGCGATAAGGAGCAGGATTAACCCCAGTCAATTTAGCCATCTACAAGTCGAGCATCTACTAGTTATTTAGGCATCCTCACTAACACATTGAAAGAGGCATTTCCAGAGGGCTATTCATCCCACCTCTCTTAGGATGGATTGAATCACTTGGAAGCTTCTCTTAATTCATTTTTTGACATTATGCTGGAAGATGAGCTTATACAAGTTGCTAACATTTAACCAGCTGAAGTTTGACAGTGGGATTCATCTGACCTAAGTGTACATTTCTTTTCAAAGTTGGCAGTTCACCAAGGAAATGTCTTGAGATGCAGCAGAATACCCATTACTTGTGATTTGAAAACTGGCAATGGGGCTCATGGAATATAAGGAGTCGTCACTGGATGGGAAGATAGGTCTGTACAGGAGGCCAAACTGAGGACCCTAAGGAGAATGGCTCTTTAAAATCTGATTTATCTGGGTAATGTGTGAGGCTGCATTCCCAGAAGACTCACACCAACATCAGTTTTCATAGAATCATAGAATTGTTTAGGTTGGAAAAGGCCTGTAAGATCATTAAGTCCAACCGTTGACCTAACACTGCCAAATCCACCACTAAACCATGTCCTTAAGTCCCACGTCCACACGTCTTTTAAATACCTCCAGGGATGGGGACTCAACCACTTCCCTGGGCAGCCTGTTCCAATGCTTGACAACCCTTTTCTGACAAAAGTTTTCCTAATTGCCTATCTAAACCTCCCCTGCTGCAACTTGAGGCCATTTTCTCTTGTCCTATCACTTGTTACTTGGGGAAAGCGACTGACCCCCACCTCGCTACAACCTCCTGTCAGGTAGTTGTAGAGCAATCGGGTCTCACTGAGCCTCTTTTTCTCCAGCCTAAACAACCCCAGCTCCCTCAGCCGCTCCTCATCAGACTGGTGCTCCAGGCCCCTCACCGGCTCCGTTGCCCTTCTCTGGACACGCTCCAGCACCTCCATGTCTTTCCTGTAGTGAGGGGCCCAAAACTGAACCCAG
>JAVJGG010000024.1:1418783-1442241 GCA_035590195.1 Aviceda cuculoides | reverse complement strand
AGTTATCCTCAGTGTACTCCTTCCCCTGAGCCGCATGGTGAGGATGAAGAGCAGATTATACCCCCCTTAATCCAGGAGGAAGTAGTTGGTGACCTACTACACCATCTGGACACCCACAAATCTATGGGACCGGATGGGATCCATCCGAGAGTACTGAGGGAAAATTATGGAACGGTTTGTCTTGGGAGCAAGTCCCAGGCAAGTCCAGGACAAACAGGGGATCAGGCCCAGTCAGCATGGGTTTACGAAAGGCAGGTCCTGCTTGCCCAACCTGATCTCCTTCTACGACCAGGTGACCCGCCCGTTGGATGAGGGGAAGGCAGCGGATGTTAGTATGTTACACGTCTTAAATTAAGCACGACTCAAATCTGCTCACGAGTGAACATGAGGGAAGGTTTCTAACCAGGGCACGGAGACTCCAGAACAACTTCCACTTAGTGGTGCTGGGTTGTAAATAGCACAGAGTTGGATATATTTACATAGAAGATGATGTATTTGCATCTAGCAGTATGCGACTGAACATGATGGTAACAGAAATCCATCCTAGCGCTACACATTTTTATAATTCAGTTTTCAGGGGCAGTGGGACTACTCATTCCCTAAGCTAGGCATGGGACTTTTAGGCACCCGCACCTGAACTGATTACCCGTCTTCCTTTTGGAGCCAGTAAGGACAAAGGGGAGTCTCTGCAACATCGCTCACCCACCTTGACGCCTAGCCCAGGAGGAGGAGGGTAGCTCTGCAGAGGTGCCCGTTGCTTTCTGTTGACAGTAAAGGAACCTGAGGTGACTCTCTGGAAACGAAGACATCTAACCATTTTGATGTCTAAAGTTAGGTGAGATGGTATCTTACACTTACAGTATCTATGCCGTTAAATTACACGTAGCAATAATCTCCTTTCCAAAGCAACATGCCTGCCCCAGACCTTAAAGCAGGAGGCAAAAAAATACTATCTTGCCTCTGGCAAGAGTTCCCCTTGGCCTCTCTGTGTCTAAATATCTCAAGTCATCTTCCTCTGTGACAGGAATGCAATTAAAACTATTTGGTCACTCCAGTTAGCTGAAAATGAGCACAGTCTCAAGTGGAACAAGAAGTCTGAGTTCGTTACATGATATCCCTATTCCGTTTGGCATCGTGATTCACTGAGGTCCTGAAAAAAACTGAAGGCAATTCAAACCATATACATAACTAAACTGGGGGGGGGTGAACATGCAAATTGATTTGCCTTCAGGTGTATCAGTTATTTAATAGTTGCCACACATTATCCTACAGGAAAATTTGGCAACAGTCGGCCAGATAAATTTCAGCCTCAAGTGATGCATCTGATTCAGGCACCCTGGTAGCAACTGGAGGGTTTCGTAGATGTCTGGCAAATTAGTAAGTCCAGCTCACTTTCAGTTTTACTTGTAAGTGGTCATCCACACTTTTAAGATGCTTTGGAAGACCCAGGGCGTTTTGAGTATTTTTCTGAAATAACCTTAGTAGGAGGAAGGAAACATTTCAGGTCATTAAAAATCAGACTGCAATGCTTCAGTGAGAGAAGACAGATGCAGCTTTTCAGTGATCATCTTTCAATTTATGTCCTCAAACCTTCATCTGTTCCTCTAGTCAACACTCATAAATCAGAACTTTGAATGCTTCAGATTTCCTTTAAAAAAAAAAACCCTCAGAAACTCTCCTGGATGTTTTTACTTTCCAGAACTGTGTTCAGGAGTATCAACTATTTCAGGAACTATCAAATGAAAAACATTGCTACTAATTGAAAAATGCTTGACTTTCAGAAGCATAGGATTACTTCAGAAACCCTTATTCACAGTAAGTAATATTTATTTATGTTAGCAACCCTATTGGTTTCACATCACTGCTCTTTGTGAGAATCGTAAAATACGGCCTTTAGTGAAAAATAGAGAAAATTATGTCCTGTGTGGTTTCATTCCTCTCCCACCCAACCCAGCTGATGGGACAAAAGATGTATTTAATTTGTACAATTATAGATATTCCAGAAACTCTACAGGAAACCCGTTTTCTCTCTTAGCTTTGGTCTGTTAGCCAGGCAGCCATATTAACAAGAGAAGTTAAGCCAGCTGCTGTTTTAACACCCGCAGTTGTGGTGGAGGAGGTGGGGAAGGCAAGTCCTCGCCTGCAGCAGCTCCCCAGGCTCCCTCCAAGTGCCAAGTCTCCTCCTGCATCCGTCTGTGAGGCAGACCTGGGATCCAAGCAGATCCCAAGCTTCACTTACCAAAAAAGCAACCACAGAATCGGTAACAAGACCATACACTGTGCCAAAAACGGCGCTGGTGCAGGGCCCTCCCCTTCATGGCAGGGGAGAGCTGGGAGGCAATTTCTAACTGGTTGCACTTTGTTTCCCAGCTCTCTGGCTACCCGCTCAGAGCACTGCCCTAGACACGAGCCTGAACCAGTGGACCCACCAGTATGAAGCTGGAACACGTGCTAGAGACAAAGTGTTCATCTGAAAACTGTCTTTGAACTCTACATTAACAACAAGAAGTCATGGACTCAAATTTAAAAGTCATTTAAAGAGGCAAATAAAGACCTCCACTGGTGTGAGTAACCTTATCTCATTGTGACTACACACCAGTGAGGGGCCTGGCTGTGTTAATTAGCAGGTCTTAGTACTGGGTTCAGATTTAGCTAGGAAATAACCAGCAGTAGAGTGTAAATCCTTCAAGTCGCTGTATGTTCCTGTGGCACGGAGAGCAGCCCTGCGCCTCCCCTGACCCACCACCTTTTCCTCTGCAGGACAGCAGCGCTACCAAGGACCTGGCCAGCAGGTACCTGCCATCCACCAGCAGCTCTTTCTCCCATACGAGTGCCCAAACCAGCCTACCCCCCCAGGAGTGCAAGATCTTCCCAAAGTTTCTAAAGCTCCTTTAAAGCCAGCGAGCAGCTCTCAGCAGTGATGTGAAGTGCAGTTTGGTTTGTATCCCCCAGCCCTTCAGGGAGTTACACAGGCTTAATCCAGGCTAAAAAAAGAGGTGAGATTCTTAAGAAAAGGAGCAAGCAATTTAAAAGCCAGATTTACCAATGCTCATAACAAGTTATTAAAATGGAAATTTCTTAAAAATTACCTGACTTTTTCTGGTAACCCCTTCTGAAGCATTGTAAGCAGTCATTGCTACTCTTGAATACATTGCTACAATGCTCCAATGTCTAAGGCAGCTGACAGCATTCGCTCTTGTAGCATATTAAGCCTTTATGTGATAATTAGCTTCCATAACACAGACAGGCAATTTGCTCTGCAAGCGCAATGGAGGAGAACAGTCTGACAGGTGACGTGCAGCCCCGTTTCCAGTGACTGGTAGGTAGGACCTATTCCACCCGCACTTTTGAGTTGGTACCATTCACGCCTTACGTCTTTGTTCCTCATTCGGTGTGCCGTCGTACCGATGCTAATGCATTGCAGCGTCAGCAAATGCATTGCTGTAAGCACAATCCAAAGGAAACTTATAATCCAAATGGTTTATTCCCACCTGCAAAGCAACAATATGGGCAGACAGCATCTCTCATGTGATTGTGGATTTCCCAGCATCAGTTACGGAAAGCAGGCTTTCTGGTGCTTCAGTAGAACTACTATGAACTTAGCGTAATATTTAACCCACCCCAGTAAAAGCTTTCTCTCCTGATAGCCTTGTATATGTTGAAGTACACAGAACATTCCAGCACTGCTCAGGGCACATTGCAGAAGACTCCTAAGTAGGCCTTGTCTTTCCAGAGGACCCCAGCCAAATGCATGTTCTTCCACTCATTCTGGCAACCGACCTATCTTTTGCCTGCTGCTCTTAAATAAGGACAGTGATTCACAAGCTGTGATAGCAAAAGGGTAGGTTGTGTCCTCCCGAAGAGCAGCAGGGCAGGGAAATGCTGCTGAGAAAGTCTTCTCTTGAACTGACAGGGAGCTGCTTAATTGCCCGAGCACTCCGGTGCTACACCCCAGATCCGTGACTCACAGGAGCTGTGGTTCACAGCCATCCATCTGTGCTTAATCCAGAGCACGTAATAACCTTTCTAGTTGCCATTCACACCTACGCTAGCTAAGTTATGGGCCGCCAGCTTAATACAGTTGGTACCTGCCCTCAAATAGGAACCCCTCCAAAATGCCCCCACAGAGTACAATCAAGACTGAACAAGCCCGGCCGTCCTGTGCCTCCCTGGGGCTTACAGGCCTCTTGTGAAGTCCCACGGTGTTTCTTAACAAGTGATGGATAGAAGCATCCCAGATGTTTCTGACTACTTAGCAAAGGAGTTCTCTCAGCTGGCCCCATTTATGTATCTCCCAACCCCCAAGAGCCCACCTGCCAGGGCAGAAGCTTCTGGTTTCGTTCTTAACACATCCCAGGTGTTGCTGTTTTCTTTTCTTAGGTCTGCAGGTAAGGGATTGCTTAACTCTGATGAATCTGGCATGTGTTGCACATTTATTCTGTTTAAGCCCTAACACCTTTCTGAGGTATTAATTTTCAAACATATTTTGACACATCTTTCCACCTTTGCAGAATTGTCAGCTACAGTAGAAATAACACTTGAGTTGAAAATTCAGAGTCTGTTTTTCAAGTTGAAAATTTCCAGTGCTTGGGTTTTGTTTAAACTCTTAAGCACCAGATATCTATCTTCCCTGAGCCAGCCAGTATTTTAGAAACATTAGTGATGGCTACCAGTGATGGTGGTCATTTTACATAACGGCTGCGACAAAACTGCTTTGCCACCATTTAAGGCAGTCCTCTCATCTGACCTCATGCAGGTGCTGGGATGCACTTCACAGCTGGACCAGAGAAGAATTTGTGCTGCATCAAAAGCAATGTAACCCAGTAAAAGCTCACTCAGCCTGGGGATGAAAATAGGGGCCAAACCACTGCTCCTTTGTGGCAAGATGGTAGCACTGAGTGCCACTGCTTAATGTTGAAGTGTTCTTAGTCAATTAAAACGCCCGAAACATTCGACCTCTTCAGGACTGAGACAACCTGAAGCAAATTTTAGTTGCTGTTAATGTTTCCCCCACATTGGAAAAATCCAAATCATTCAGCTATTTTGATGTTCTCCCAAAGAAAAAAAGATAACGAGCCCCACCTAAAAAGTCTGAGACTTTCCGCTTGCTTTCACGCAACCAAGAAGGTCAAATTGAGACTGCACCAGCAGCATTCATTCTGGCATTTTGTAACTTTTAAGAATTAGACTTGGTAACCCAAGCAGCCTTTCAGCATACTTTTTGGATATAATGTTATATTCTATGTATAATATAGCCATAGGAGTGTACAGATGCCAAGCTATGAAAATTATTTCCCTGCTCTTTGGCAGACTCCCCAGGCAGAGGGATTAGATTATGTTCTATTTCTTTCTGGTTTGTAATACATTTAGACAACTGAATAGCTTTTCATTTGGTGCTCATCCTGCAATTCATTTCTCATATCCTTCCTTTCAATCTTGGGAGGCTTTTTTCAAAATCTAGTGCATTGTGCTTTGTCCTCCCTTGTCCTTCCATTTATGGGGAAGGAGGGCATTCCTATTGCCTGTAATAATCAGCGTATCTGCCAAGGGCTTCTTATTGCAGAAAGCTGTTTGCTAGCCTGGTATCCGAGCTCTTTCTTACGAACAGAGAGTGAAAGCTTTTCTTCCACTCCCAGCATGACCAGATTTGAAGGCATTGCAGCAGAACCTCAGCAGGTGCAGATCAGTGCAGGTCTGCTTAGATCAGTATAATAGTTTTATGCCAGAGCGAGATCTGGACGTTTGCGGAGACCGTTTGCTTTGTTATCTGAGGTCCGAAGGGGCTGTGGTGCTTGATAGCGTTTTTATGTGAACACCAACTTAGCAAGAGGCCCTGGAATGCTGCATGTGGCAACTGTTTCCTTCATTTGTCAGAAAATGACAGAAGTCCCCCAAAAAGCTTGTCTCCAGAGGCTCTGAATCATTCCTTCATTATTAATGGCTGTCATTTTTTTCAGCGGCACTAAGTTGCCATGCAAAGCCATTGCTGTGGAAGAGGCAGCAATCTTTTAGTCAGCTGCTTCCTTGCCGGGCAGTGAAAATCGATGCAGCTTGACGGGGCGCTGGTCCCCGAGCGGCCAGGTAGGGCAGTGGTGGCAGTCATCTGGGGTGCCACACAGAGACGGTGACCTGAGCCTCCTCAGGGCACACGCTTCAGCCCTGAATACAGTGAAATCCTCTAGAAGTGACCAGAAATGACGAATACGGGGTTTCTGTTGCCAGGCACGCTGTGTTGGGTGGCCGGGATATAATTCTCTGGAAATTAGCATTCATCTTTCTTAGGAAAATGCACGTGTTTTCAGTGATCCCACCGTTGCAAAAAAGCTCTGAAGCAGCACCTCTCAACTTCACTGGTCCGGGCATCCATCAGTCGATGACGCGCCCCACTTCTCACCAGGGGAAGAGGACCTTCCACCTGGCCCCTGTCCTGTCAGGGTTTGGTTTCAGGCAGAAGCCACTGGTTTGGCACCAGGCTCAGCCAGGAGCTCAGAAAATGCAGCGAATACTTCATCCTTGATGTAAGAGGCTTTCAGAGCTGAGTGTGGTCTGTGCGTTGCTGGCTCTGCTGTTCCCGTCCTCCCACTCATTCTCCCGTAGCTTTATACACACGTTAGGGGAACTGGCAGAGAATTGGAGCTACTCGCATGAGTGATATCGCATCTCCTGTGCTGCATACAAATATTCATAAACTTTCCTGCGGTTTTTGGATCCGGGAGCTGTCATTTTACACCACCCTGGTGACAATCCTGATTTTACATTAACCTTGAAAGAAGGATCTGGCCAGGAGCAACTTTGTGACTCTCGGGTACAGGAAAAGAGTAACTGGCTGATGGGTCTGACAGATTTAAAATTGCATTGGGTCCTGGAGCACACAAGTGCCTGCTCTGCCTGCTCCATCTCTAAACATTTCTTTAAAAAAAAATAAAGAAACTGCATCCCGTCAAACAATCTAGTGATTTAAGTTATGCAGATTGTAGATTAGTAAAGCATTTCATCTGAGCTAAAGCACACATAGCACTCTACGGGAGAGTGAAAAGTTAAAACTGAAGGTGCTGTGAAGGACATAGGTGGCTCCAAGCCATGGTATGTGCTCATATACTTCAGTTTCTCTCTCCCCAGGTATTTTTTAAATTCATTATAACTAAGTCTCAGGAGACTGTCTTCTAGATACAAACAACTTCTTGTTTTAAACTTCATCTGCCTGCAGACCTCACAAGAGGCAGGTTTGCATGTTTTGTTAATATCCATTTCTACCAATGTCAAAAAAGGACGATGACAGAACAAGAAAATGCAGAGTAATTTATTTGTATATTTCTAACATGAATAAGGCTGTCTAGGCTATTCGATTATTAGAAAAAAATTACTGTCAAACCTTGACATAGGTTTCATTTGCTTGAGTTTTGGGTGAAGGCTTAAATCTTCAGGGTTAGTTACGAGAGAATTGCGTATTTCTGCTCAGAGGTCCTCCCTGGCTAACAGTACTGCAAGAAATGCCCAAATCTGAATTAAGATAATAGAGCTGCGCTACAGCTCAGGTGGCTGCCTACCCAACCCTGCACTTCCGAGCAGATTCACCGCTGCAGTTTCAACGGAGTTGTGCAGACACGAAAGTTGAGACTCAAGCCTCATATACTGAATAGAATCGATAGGTAAACACTGGATAACCTCAAGCATGCAGATTTCCAGAGATATTCTGCTGTCTGAACCAGATGTTTCTTTATATTTTATACATTAATGGAATGCAATATGTATAATGTAGCATATAGACTTGAGAATATCCAATATGCAAAGAACTCTGGTGGGAGAAGTTAATTAAGTATTGTTGCTACTAGGATACCAAACTGTGCCTCCAACAGCTTGTATTTGTACCATTATGCTTGCCTGCTTGAACAAACTGATGCATTGCTTTAATTTATTATTGTGATTAGTAATCTTGGTCTACCTAGTTGGGCTTTCAGCCAATTTACATACACGCTGCCATACTTCATATATGGACGGATCCCACAGCCAGTTACAGGCACACACTCTACACAAGGTGAAGTGAGGCAGATTTAAAGCATTTGTTATGTCCAGGAGGCACTGCAAGCAAAAAACAATGAATACTCACAACACTTCTGTGAGGAAAGCACACGAATATAATACTTACTCATTTATATATGTGGAAATAGAAGTGCATTTTCTCGTCATATGAAAGGAATACAGGTTAGAGTAAGCAGCCTGTGCTTGGTCGGATGCCTACCTTGGTAATGAGTGCAAGAGGAAGACGCCATGCCATCTGGTAAAGGCATTTACCGTATGGTCACAGGCACACTACACTCCTGTAAACACCTCCGGTGAGATTGTCCACAGAAAAAAGATTTACTTCAAAGTAAATTTATGGTTGCAGAAGGAAGCTCTCTGCAGTTTTTGTACTTTCAGAGTAGACTACAAGCAGTAGAAATGAAGAGTTTCGCAGGTCTTTGTGTTTCCTCTTTCACCTTTTCAGCAATTTGATCTTTTCATCTCACAGGTAGTAGACAACACGGCAGCGTGGAATGGGTACGCTGGCATATATACAAGAGGGACTTGGGGAGAAATCTGATCTTTATCATGTAGCATCCAGCCTTGCTGTCTCCAGCAGCCGAGGCTCCATGACCTGAAGGAAAGCATCCCATCTCCCTCCTGCTAAGTTCCCAGGGTTCCCTCCTGATGATGCTCATCCAGGGGTTGGCCTGGCACATCAGCAGCAGCTCAGGTATGCACCCAGACCCGGGAGCTAGGCAGCACTCCATCTGCCACCAGGTTACAGATAAGAATAAGCAACTTGCACGCCTACTGTGTGATCGATATTTTACAGAACCAGGACAAGTTTAATATAAGCAGGGAGAAACAAGGTTAGCCTCCCACTCCGACTACATAGAAAAGAGAAGGAGAATGCAACCATCCATATCACCCAAGCTCACACTGGGCCAGTTAGAGCTAATGAGGGAAGGGAGAGGCCTCCTGACACCTTTCTTTCTCACACTTTTCCTTCCTCCTTCTTGCCTCCGCAAATTAAATCCACAACTGAGAAAACTACAAGTTTTTCTTTACAGGAAGTACTTAGATGTTGTGTGCTCATGAAACATTATGGGAACACTTGTGGTTTATGTCTTCCAGAAAATTATATTGATGTGCCTCAAGATGGGAGAGGTGAGATCAGACTTCAAGGAGCAGCTTTCAAGAAAATCAACTAAATGACAAGAGCTGAAAAAATGATGGATAAGCAGGAAAGTCTACAAGAGGGAGATTGAGCAAGTCACCTGGAGAGAAACACCGATCAGACAACTTCTATAGGCAAAGGATATAGAAAAAGTCTCCAAAAGAAAGTAGTCTGTAAGCAATATTTTAATTCGAGACCGACACAATTATCTCTGAAAGGAAGCATCATACTTGAGGAAATGCTCAATAGGAAGAAAATTAAGTTGCTCTGGCAAATCCACACAAAGGTGGAAAAAGATCACAAGACAAACCTTTGGTAGATAACTTTTCTTTGCCTCCCCATCCATCTATTGCCATTTGAGCCTAATCTAAGTGTCAGAATACTGAATGTGAGTTTTTCCAAAGTTCTCTGGTGAATAGTTTGTCACAATAGGGTAGATGCTGGCAATCCTCATCACTGTTAACCGTATTGTCAGGTGCATTACAAGGTAAGTGAAGCCCTTTCATTAAGTCGGACTGCAGGGTAGCGATTGTTTTAACCTTAATACACGTTTTTTAAGATCATTGGCAATGATTCTGCTAAGACATCAAACATCCGAGCACATCTTGGCTTCAGCTTCACACACCCTCCTAAAGAGGGAAGCTTTATTAAGAAGCAACACAGATACCCCATTCCACCTCCATACTCCTGGAAGGTGAAAGAGAAACACAAGAAAATCAACAAACTATATATTTCAAAAGCAATAATACCATTGTCCCTCTGCTTTACAAGGCAATAATCCAATTCCCTCAGCCAGCAACTGGCTTCAGAGTTTACCCCTCACAAATCCAAGAATTCATTTGCAAGCCAGACAGGCAATGATGCTACCACAGAAGTATGTGGAATACTTGGTCACTAGGTTGCAATAGTTTGGCTTAACTTTCCACAGGACAGGTTTATTTTAAAAATCATACAGTATCAATTACATGAGCAAATCCTGTGAAATTCCATTTGAGGTATATACATGGAGAACCTGGCAATGACACCCAGAGGAGCTCATCTAGAAATCATAACACAAAGCCATTATAATGCCAAATTAATCCTTCAAGCCTAATATTTTGTCCTGTAAATCTGAGTAACTTTAAAATACCCATATAACCATATATTTTACTATATAACAAACATGAGGAACACCTTGACAATGAACAATCAAGTTTTCCTTTTGTACCTCTTTGATTATTTGACTGTATTTTAGTCTTCTGTTGAACTCAAAAGGGATAGGCTACTCAGTGATTTGAGCTAATTCACGGCTACCGGAGTGCGTGATGGTACCTGACTAAAGCCAGGCAGGAATAAATAGTGCTGGGGCACCCAACAAGGCTGGAGACCTCAGGAGTGCCCAGTCTTCAAAGAAGGCCCAATTTGAGTAGGATACCAATATGCACATGCCCCTTTTCTTTGCAAACCAATGAGTAAAAAATGCAGAGTATCCCTGAGTAAGGGCGGGCAACAGCTAGTAAGAAGGAATTCGAATGCCACCAGTGGGAGTGTCACCCTGCAGGCATCAGCCTCCAGCCTGTCCTGGGTGAGCTCAGGCCTGGCCCGTTCTCCCTCCACAGGAGCTCCTGCGGACGCAGCTCTGCAAGCAGCCCGGCTCGTAGAGCTGCAGCAGAGCTGCCGCAGTGCAGCCGGGTTGGTTTACGTTGTGAGAAACGTAGCACTTCAAATAAAACGGAGTCCGTATTTCTAAACCTTCATCCACACTAAACCTAAGGGATTCTAGTCTTCTAAAAAGAGTATTTCATCAGAGCATTGCAGAACCATTCAAAGCACTTCAGCTGGGATCAAAAAGGACCTCCAGCAAAGACACGCTGCAGGTAGCTCGCAGATCCTGGCAGACAGCCTGAACTGCTCCCTCCTAGGTGGGGAGAGCTTCAGGAGAGGGGTCGGTGCTCCTGGGGGCGGGAGAGCTGGTCCTGCGAGATGTAAGGTGGTGCTGTTAGGGCCAACTGGCAAGAAAAGCGAAGGAAGCCAAGTAGCTGGAAGCAATGCCATCCATGCCTCTGCCGACATCACATCTCCTCCACACTGCCACATCGGCTCCAAGATCCATAACCCCTGTAGACACCCAGCAAAGTGTATCTACAGTAATGAGTCTTACCTTGGCGCTTTGCGGTAACTGCTGCTTTTACCTTCTACCAGCACCTACTTTCATTGTGAGGTGATGACCGCCACAGAGAGCTTTGTAAAAAGCTTGTGTTCATGAAGGAATTTGTATTAGATACTGGTTTGTGTGACTTACTGTATTTTGTAAGGGTTTTTTTCCCTTTGGGAATTGTGCGTTATTAATGAGCAGTTTTATGCTTTACTTCTAGTACATGTATACCTTGTAATTGATGTGCTTTTTCTTTGTTTGTTTGTTTTCTTTTATTCTCTATACAGAGCCAGTTAATACAAGGTAGATACTCTCTGGCTGAAAGTCTGATTTTGCCTACCAATTAATTTATGGATAAATCCATGTCGTAGCTGATGAACAATTGTTCATCAATTGTGTTGTTACAATCATCTGATAGCCTCTCTAGTTTAGCAGAACATAAGATCCTGAATAAGACTAATGCTCATTGGGCCTTAAACTAAAGGGAAATAGTGCACCACACGTGTTTCCCTACCATTGCTATAGGCTCCTCTCCCTTAGCGTTTGGGACATTGTAGAAGAGCACTGGCTAGACAAACAGTCACCTGAATATCTCAACCGTCCGTGTAGCTGTGCTCTTGATATCCCTCTGCGTTTACCTGATCAAATTTACGGTGAACCAGATAAACTGCAATGAATTCTTCAATTATTTCTGCAGAAAGAGACTGGCTCAAACATAATCTTTCTCTAAAAGAAAAGACCTGGACTAAAACAGATGTATTTTCCCTATGTCCATCCTGATATGGTTGGAAAAATAAGGGATCTAAAATTAACATTTCCGGAAGTGTATAATTCCACTCTACACCCTATTTAACAATGGCAGCTGTATGTCTCAGTGGCTATTAACGACCTTTGTGTTCCAGAAGCCTCCTTCCTTGTCCAACTCATTTTCTCTCTTCAGTTTTACTGAGAACTGAGTGAACAACTTCTTAATAGTTGCTGTGCATAACATAGGGCATAAAAAGATAAGTTATAGAGCTTGTGCAGGACTTGATGTTGTAATTAACCATCTTTCGTGCCTGGTTATTGATCTTACAAAAACACAGAGTGAAAACAATCTGGCCTCTTAATGTATACTTCAGCATATTGTAGCAGCTATTTTAGATAACTGTTTTTAATAGTTTTGTTATGGCTGTAACTTCTGTATGAGGACTGTCCACTCAAAGAACCGACGAAGTAACATGTCAAAGTGATTTTTCAGGTCAGTTCTATTTCGCCACCAGTGATGGTGTGTGAAAAGTAAAGCAACAAAAAGAAAACCTCACCCACTCACCAGGAAGAAACATCTTTTCTCAGCCTTGAAAATTGTCTTGTGTAAGACAGGCATTTCTTCTAGTCCTCCTTTTACATAAATAGTAAATCTCTAAGAAGATAATATATACAGTACAATAGTCTATTTTAATAGTCAGCAGTCAAATTTTAGGCTAATTAAGCTAACTAGAAATTCTAGGGTTGCAGTGATTTCTCACTCTTTATTAATACACTGACAATAATACTGTTTACATAACACTCGATGTTTGAAATCAATACGTGCCAGTGTCCAGTGATTTGCTAATTTAGTTTTTGATCTAATCTTGTCCTATTTTTTGCAGCATTCTCTAACTTCATATTATGAATCATGTTGTCTTTCTAAAGTGATTGCCAAGTAAACCAAAAATGTGTTTTACACTGCTATTGCACTGCTCTTGTCTTTATATACAGTAGTTTTTATAAAGATGTCCTTAGGTTTTAATAAATGAGTGTAACGTAAACTAATCTCTGTAATAAAACTTGCTTTAGTGTTTCAAAGACTGTCTGGAATAGCTGTAGAAATTTGATTTCCACTTTTCTCAGTAGCTTCAAACTTCATGGCCTCCTTTCCATCTGCAGGAAATCCCCAGATACCAATACTCCATAGTTTGGTTTATACAAGGGGAAATGAAAAGAGTGTATTTAATGCAAAGAATGATGCTTGGATTTGGAGGCGTGGGGCGGGGGAAAGGCCCCCAAAAAACCAAATCACACCACACACACACACAAAAAAAAAGCTAAGGCCATTGCATCAATAAATACATGGTCCATTTAGTCTGCATTGCCTTTCCAGCAGTTGCTAATACAAGACACTTAAGAGGGAAGTGTGGGAGACTGCTAAGAAATAAACATAATCTTGCCACTACTCAAGGCTAGCTCCGAAGGCCAGACGTGCTGCTGAGCAGAAAGCAAGCAACATCTTGATTTCCACACACGCAGTACTCTGTCCCACACGGATGTTATGGCAGGTCCACCTGCCCAGCTGAGGCAGGGGCGAATACACTTTAACTTGCTCTGTACAAAAAGGCAGGACCAACAAGTCACAAAGGCAAGAGGTTTGGTTTTGGGGTTTTTTTTATCCCCGCCAGGCTGAAGGATTTGGACAGTTTTTCCAGAAAGGTTTAGACTTTCTAAACGCACTGTGCTCTCTCAGGTCCCTTTGTCACCTATTGTTTAGGAGGCATCATTGCCAATGTTCCAAAAATATTAAGTAGGCTTTCAGACTAGTAAAAGGGAACATTTCTTGACAACGGGAGATCTCTTTCTCCCCGCTCCCCCCTTTTCTCTTCACAGCTTTGCTTATACTTAAAGCTTCTCCTCCATCCACCCACTCCTCCAGAAAATTTCAGTAATACACATGGGGAGTGTAATATAGGTGGGTCCTAACAGCACACGGCCGGGAGGGAGGGTCCGGGGGGGCTTCTCCCCTCTCAGTGCAGATTGCTTCCACAGACAGAAACAGTTCTTGCTCTTTTCTGTCCTGTGGCTCCCAGGCATAAATTTTCACTGGCATTTACAAACACAGGACGTACCTTTTCACATTAGAAATTAGGCGTTCAGTATTGGATCGCTAACCCCCAGACTAGAGTCTGTGCTGCGGGAATACACCTAAGCAGTCAAAAATACAGAAACTTTAAATCCAAATCTAAAAAAAAAAGATGAGAAATCCTTTGTAATGTCACTTATTTCATTCCTGCAGCTTCTATAACTATGCACGTCAGCTCGAAAATGGAAAAGGATCATTTCATTAAAGCAACACTTCAATAGTTCTAAGGGTTTTTGCAACTGTCAGAGACTACAATTACATCCCACTGTGCTAAGACTTATGGAGACATATTGCAGAAAGAAGGAGAGGACAAAAGACAGTTTTAAAAACACATAAATATGTAAATAATCACAACCCACTCCCCTTCTCAAACTGCACTTGCAATTATGAAAACAGCTAAATTTACAAGACAAATTACAAGAGATACAGTAAATTGACGTATTGGGTTTGTTACAGCTCCCTTACCAAGTTTCAACAATTTTTATGGCACTCTTCTAGTAATTGAGTAAGAACTATATTCAATACATTATGCTCAGCAGGAACAGCTTTTATATACTAAGTGAGCAAATTAAATATCTCTGAAATTTCCATAGAAGGTGTTAAAATGCTGATAGTGACTTACAGACTGCCATTACCAAGCCATTATCACCAAATCATAAACAAACATGAGCACCACAGCCAGTTCTTTAAATTAAGGGTTTGTTCTTACTGGAAAGCAGAGACTGCCCTGATCTGCTTGTCCTTCACACGTACAGAAGGACAAGGAGAGAAAAGATATCTCGGTTTTGATATTTACTTCTAAGTAAACAAAATCCTGTCCTTCTCACCCAAGTTACTCTCAACAGTTAACTTAATTTGTGCGGAAAATGGAGACTGGGGGGGAAAAACATACCAATATATTAGGTATGTGTGCGCATTCATGTGTAAGCATATAATGGCTTGAATTTCCCAATCAGAATTTTAACTCTCTTCTTTGAGCAGCTGAACTGTACAAAGCCTCAAGCTCTTCTCAAATTTGAATTCATCATTTCATCCCTAAGTGCAATTCCATCACTGGTGTTTATTTGTAAGGATAATGAGGAATCGGTAGGATTTTATAAAGAACTGAAAATTCATCTAAAGAGAGGGAAACTCTTCTGCCTCTCTTCACTACACTTTCATCAGCTAGCCTTTGCACCTTTCCTTTTTATAACTTTTCCAACAAAATACAAAGTGGAAACAAAGCATCCCGTTAGAGACGCCCGTACTTCCCTGCTGCAGTCCCACCGTACAGGATGGCATTTCGAGGGTAAAACCCTCCCAAAATACACGCTCTCCTGGCTTTCCGCACTCCCCAGTGGCTTGTGCTCATTGTGAAAACTAAAGCAACACACTATCTCTAATATGAGGTGCGTGCCTGCATGCTTACCTCTGCTATTGTGCAAGCTGGCTTTCTTTTTCTTTTCTTTTTTTTTTTTTTTTTGAAGGTAGGGAATATTTACGTGGCATTTCTCAATGGTCTCTCTGCCTCCTTATCACTTGCAATGCTGTCCCACTGGATGGAATGAGCTATTGTCTCTTATTGTTGTGTCTTTCACGATCCAAAAAAAACCAGCACATAAGACAGGGCAGACTTAAAATGAAGAGGTTGTGTGCATCAGAGTAGTTTTTGATGAGAGCTGCTGCGAGTTTCATGCCACGTTCTGAGCCACAAAGGGCGACAGCACTTGAACACGACCAGCTGAGAACTACCAGTGACAACTGCGTTTAAATCCTTAGCTTTGACAACAAACAAACAAAAATTTTGATCTAGGTAATATTTGAGAATACCTTCCTATTGGCCAGCTAAGCTCCAGTTTTAATGTGTTCTCCCAAATTACTTTTTTTACAATTAATTTTGGTTTTTAACTGCTTTATAGTTATTGTTGAAAAATGCCTTTTTTTCATGTAGGGCTACTGAAAACAATTTGAATCTAAGAAGCATCTAAAACACTATGCTGCATTTGACCTCAAGTTTTTTGCTCCCCAGCATAGGATCTGCCAGCTCCTTCCTCCCGTATTTGCTGGCCCAGGAATCAGGTATATTATATCATAGGTAAATAGTACAGTGCAGTATCAAACTGTTCACTGCAAAGCCACATTTCTCTAGCATGCCTGGATTTTGTTGGAAGATTTTATGTTGCAAAATGCTGCTGGGGGAGGTGGTAGCGCAGTAGGAATTACCACCGCTGGTGAGTAAGTGATAGCTGGGATTTGCTGTATAAACTCCATTATCATTTTAACCACACAGTACACCTTCTCTTTCCCTGAATGAACATGCTCTAAGCAGCCACCAGAAAAAGCCAGCTGGGAATTTATCTAGCAAGGAGACACAGCATCCCTGTGCTATATCTGCTCTTATTATGCAGGTACAGGAGCTCAAAGACATTTCACAGCCTTTCCCTTTTCTCTTGGCCAACCACACGGATGTTTGTTAAAGCAACTTATCTCTAGCCAATAAAAAAAGTAAAAAGCCCCAAACCCTAGGAAAAGAAATCACACAATATTGTGAGCTTCCCAGATTTTATGTTTTCTTATACTACCCATACAAACGCCACATGAATAAAAAGCACCCTTTGAGCTCACGGTCAAATTTTTATTGAGTTCCTTGGCTACAGGCGAGTGGCACAGGAGCTGACTTCTCTCGTTTGTGCTGTGTATCATCATTCCTCCATTTCTGCTCTTTTTCCAGCACTGCCCATATACAACGAGCCACAGCTCTAACCGTAGCTGGCGGTGCTTTTTCACACACCTGCAAGTGCTCCCAGCCTCCCTAAGACCCAGCCATGCCTCCTGGCACTTGCCTAGCTGCAAGGACCGACCGCTTCACCCTCTAAAACAGGCCCTCCCAGTCTGCGCATGAATGCTTTGCTTTTCAGCCAAGACGTCACCGGCTGATGGCTTCAGGTGGGGGCCTGATCCTTTTTCTCAGGTACGTCAGCCTCACAGCCACGGAAAGGGTACCACAGGCATTCAGGAGTGCCTGAAACGGGAACTGATTCGGGACTGAAATAAAATAGGAATACTTGGACTACTCGAACATTGCATCTTCCTCCTTTAACTCCCCCTCCCATTTCCCAATGCTCAGACAACGGGAAATCAGGCCACACAATTACAGAGGAGAACCATCAATATTAAGAAATCTTCTTACTTATCACCTCTCTGCACTAAAGCTTCCAGCATCCTTTTGCAGATAGACACAGTCTTTGTTGGCAGGAATGGACGAATTGGGCAAATCTAGTTTTCCATTTCACTTCTCCCTGACAGTTAAATGAAGGATATTTTGTCTGGATCGTGGTCTTTACTCACCATCTCTCTCCAATTGGTGCAAAATGCCTATTCTCCCCTGCGGTGCAGCCCCGCATTTGCAGCCACTAGAGATTCAGACCTCCTAGATGAGATCCCATCGCACGGCCCATCCGGAGGTCCAGCATGCTTCGGACCAAGCCTCGTTCCCTAAAGAGACTCTGTCAGAGCCGTGATAAAGCCCTGCAGCCTGGTGCTGTGGGCAGATTTCTACACTGCTTGTGGCCACTTCCCGAGGTTTGATCCAGGGTCCCTCCCGCTGTCCTCTCCTCCAGGGCCCAACTCCTGAAACGCGGCCATTGCCTTTGCCAGGTCTCCGCTTGTCACAGGTGTGTTTTTCCAGCCCCACCACGGCTCCCACCCCTCACTCCGTCACCAGGCGGTGAGGCCTTTCCCTCCTTTATCCTGTGAGCCAGCAACATCTGCGTGTACTGAGGAAGGAAGCGTTGTTAGAACTAAATACACTTTTAAGTGCATGCTTTGCATTTGCGATTTAAAACCAGGCTCTGCCGCCCCGTTGCTATCCACTTTGTACCACAGGGTTGGGCTCTGGCTTTGCTGCTGCCCAGGCTCCTCTGGGATGAATTGCGGAGCAAACCTTGGTGAGCTGGCAACCGGCAAATAAGCTTTGGAGCAGAGTAGGGTAAAAAATAGCAGTCTGAAGGAAGGCCAAGCTGCACGGCTGTTAACTGTGAGGCTAGACCCCGCTAAGCCAGAGGGAACCCAAACTCCTCTTGTTGTCAGCACGGCTGTTTGCACGTATCCAAGTAGCAGCTGCGTACCTCGGCCAGGCTCCTTTCCCACTGCAAAGTCAAACATCCAGAGACTGCCTCAGATCAGAAGCAGCCCCTCAGGCAGTCCGTGCGAGCACTTACCAAGGATGTGTCTGAAAGCGTTAAAGAGTGGTCTGACCCAAACCCAGAAAGTTTCAGCTTGCTTGGCTGAGGTCTGCTGGACTTCGGCTTGCCTTCACTGTGCCATCTCCCAGCTCAAGCCATTGACGGCATGGATGGGGCTTCTGCAAAAATACGAAGCTTTTGCCAAAGCAACTGCAGAATTTGCCATTGCAGGCAAGCAGCCAGGTTTCTCAGCCAAAAAAACTTACCCTGGTGTACTCAAAGCCATTGGCTTTAGTAGAACGACCCATGGGTTTCCTATGTGCTGTCTGGCTCCAAGGCACGAAAGCAGGGCGTGACAAACACGCACAGAGCTTGGGTGGACTACATTTGGCAGCAACCAGATCTTAACAGGTCAGCATGGGCGCTGAAGTCTATTGGGCATTCACAGAAGAGAGTATAAAGCAAAAGGTTGTGCTACTTCTTGCCACAGACTTTATTGGAGAGAGGAAACAGAAAAAATGGCCACCCTGCAGAATATTGCAGAGTCTTCTTTTCAGGCCCTTCTTGGATGTAAATATGAGGGATTTCTTCTAATGCCTTGGTGCAGAAAATCTCTAGGTCAAGACACGTGCACAAAACCCAGCAAGTTCAAGGCCTCCATCAGAGCTTTATGAAAACTGCTGTGGCTAATGTATTCCCAGCAACTGCTGCTTTAGTTCTCCCGTGTTGATAAAGAAAGGAACTCAGTAAAAGGGTGGTAATTAATTCTACAACAATACTCAATAAGGAAAAGTTTGGTTTTAATATGCAAAATGGAACTACTGATTTAACGTAAACATACTCAGTTAGAAGAGCAGGACATCTCAAAAATATTTATATTAGAAACAAGAACAAAGAAATAACCACACTCTACAGCAAGCATTGCTTGCTTTCTGGTGATTAATAAACCCCAGGAAAGAATAAAATAGATGGTCTAAGTTTTTTCTTCCCCATTTTCCCCAAACTGAAATGGGCAAAGGAGGTAAATGCCTACAGTGAAGCCAAAGCCAAGATTTTGTTATGGGTTTACCCTATTACAGGAACACATTGAGGTCTCCCTCCCCAAGGAGCTCAAATTATTCCCTATAACATGATAAATGAATAATAGGGAAGGCTTCTTTCTTCACTGGAAATTCACTGAGGAGTTTGCACCCCCGGTACTTTTGGGTCCAGGCAGCAAGTGAAGGGTCCCAGCGCTCTCTGGCCGGTTGTTTTCAACCTCTGGGTTTCAGGAGGAAGACACTGAAGCTTTTTGCCCTGACCTCTAAGTTAAAAGAAACTAAACGCTGCAGCCTTTAGGCTTCCAGAGATCCTGAGGGGGAAAAAAAGGTCACTGAATTCCCCAGTCCTCCCTGGGATTTGCTCCCAAGAGCTCAGAGTCTGCATATTTGTGTGCCTGCTTTGCACTAGAGCACACCAGCCCGTAACGAGCCAAGTGCAAGAGAAACGCTCTGCGGATGGTGCCAGATGGATGCCAGACAAACAGCACAACCACTAAGCTTTCGCATCCCGGTCAAACTTCCAAGGCATCTGACACAAGTAATTTACTAGCTAGAGAGATGTGTCTTTCCAGTGCCAATTCAGGTCTCAAGTTTACTTATTCTCCTCACGTAGCACAACTGGCAGAAGTAACAGAGCAAGATCAAAAGAAAAAGAAACTAGATGAGAAAAGATGAAGTATGAAATAACACTGGCAACAGACAAGCTGCAATTCATGATCAAAGGAATGAATCTGGCCTCAACTGTATAAATAAAGTACCTTCCCCCGTTTCTGAAAGGAAGAATTTGCTGTTTGCCCTGATATCACGCAATCCTTTCAAGTGCAGTTACACTTGGGTAGCTGAAAGAAAAAAAGAGTGACAGAGCACCTCAAATTTTATTTATTTGCTTTAATCATCACAAAAGAGGGCTCTCCTGGGATCTCACTGCTTTCCCATGCATGTTGTGTATAATTCACAAAACAGAAATAATCAAACCCCAGAGCATCTTCCATTCCAGCCAGCTAAACCGAGGGTGTCAAAATGAGGTCTTGTGACCATTACCAGCTCAAAGCAAAGGATCCTCAGCAGCCAGAGAAGCACTGGCTGTCCCCAGCTTACATGGCACGCCCCACATGTCTGCCCCCCTCCATAGGCACCCAGTGCCCAGCAGTGCCAGCACCTGCGAGTTGACTCTAGCCCAAAACTTCATCTCCCTAAATGAAACTTGGCACCGCCTGGCCACTTCTGACCTCCCTCCTGTGTCACCTCTGCTATGGGCATGCTGACCTGCGAGGCAGCAAAATTCCCGTCTCCATCTGCCAAGCCAGGGAAGGCAACAGTTTGATGCCACCTACGTCGTGGGGCCTCTTGGTCATCTGCGTTAAGCTGTAGGCGAGGGGCTCAGAGAGGGCTTGATGACCAGGCGGTGGAAGTGCGTGAAAAGAAACTGTTTTTCACCCATATAAACTGACCTCAAAGCCTGAAAAAGGGAAAGTACCCCAAACCTCTCACCCACCAACACTAGCAACCCCACAATGAGATAGCTGCCACCAGGTCTGCTACTGATGCTCAGGTAAGCAAAGGAGATCTCTCCACCGGGGTTACTGCTGGTCCCGCAGCACCCATCATGCAGGTCCATCCTAGGGAATTGACTTCGGGGCCCCAGGAAAAAAAAAAGTCTTTTCTGCCTGAGCAAAAAATAAAAGACTGATATTTTACAGTTCTGACAAAGGCAAATCAAAACAACTATAAATTTCAATCTAGAAATCCTCGCTTTGGCTTTAAAAGTCTCAAACACCATTCACCTCCCGACTTATTTATTGTGATACAGTGCACCCCTTTGGCCGCAGGACACCGGGAATCTGATGGCATTGAGGCGAAATCTAGGCTGTGACAAGCTCAGAGGGAGCCCCAACACGCTAAAGACCAGGAAGCAGCAGAGTTTCTGTGCCACAGCCCAGATCTGGATGAGGAGTTGTTTTTCTCCCCTCCCACTATCCCACGCCAGAAATGGGTCCAGACCCATCTCCTCACTTCAGGAGAGGGTAGTGCCAGCAGCAGCACCAGCACTGCCTTCCTCGGCACGCAGATTTCTTGTGCTCTGACCTTTTACATCAGAGGCAGAAAAACTTTACAGGGTTTCCTACCGAAACGGATGGTCTCACAGCACGCCTGCACGAGGGGGTTTTGCACCGAGAAGTACATCAGCCTGACATCAGCAGTAACTAACGGGCACGCCACAAAGCTGAGTATTAAAAGGCTTTGTGTTCCCGCGGGAAGGACTGAGTTTCACAAGACCTGGGCTCATACTTCTATATTTTACCAACAACCAGACGTGCAGAAAACTTGGTTCACCCAAAAGAAAAGGCTGCAGATTTTGGATTCTATTTTGTTTTTCAGTGTCAGCTTTGAAATACACAAAATGTCCTTGTAGAACAGAAATTTCCAAGTAATTTGATGTTTGCATGCCAAGATTTTTCAGTGCAATCATTCCTGAACAGAAGGTGAACGTTAGTAAACACATTAAAAGGAAACATGCCAGCATCATTGGAATTAATTCCTCTGTTCCTGCTGACAACGGCTGACACATCCCCATGGAAATCTGAACTTCACAAAGCTGCACCTTCTGAGAGAAAACAGCTCCTTTGACAATCTCTGCTGTGCTACCAGGTCAAACAGTTCGCTTCACCTCTTCGCCTTCCCTAGTCTCTTATCTATTTAAATCAACCACTCTGAGGCATCTTGCCTGCCCTATTATTTTTTGGCATTGTGCTTGACTTCAGGGGAGCTCCTGCCTCCATACAAGCCCCTTGCCAACTATTGTAACACCAATCATTCCAGCATAAATTTTGACTGGATGTATTTTCATAAATGCTTCCTTTATGTACATTAGTCACCTAATAAATAATTGGCAAACAATAAGTGACTCCTGGCTCTGTGAATGGGCACAATGCTGCTAGGATTAATGAAAGCACTATCCATTAACACACGGTGTTTTACAGAGGAATAATAGCAGTGTGAATTTGCAGTAGTGCAATACAAAGTGATGACAGCCAAAAGTAGGGAAGCTGGATGGCAGCTGCAGAAATCAGGAGTTTTGCTTGGCTTTGGATGCAAACCGGAGCTTCTCTCGGTCTTACGCTTTGGCTTGACTGCAGAGTATTTCAAGGGTAACTGATTAAAGTGGTGATGTGGGGCTGCCTTCCCAGGCTGGTTCACCAGCTGTGTGACCAAGAACCACGTTGTCATCCCATCACTTGACAATCTAGACTTAATTCACTTCCCAACACATAGAGGCACACCAGCTCTGCCATGGGGAGAAGAGGAGAACCTTTCTGGGCAAAGACAAACTGCATCACGTGCTCCCACATCTCCATGCCACTCAGCTTGCCTTGAATTTTGTCGTGTCCTTCAGGCACGCAGCCTAAGTCAGTAACTCCTGTTTGGCTTTGTCCCTCTTCCTCCCACTTTACCCTCCTCACCACTCTTCCCAGCACGTCTGTACCTAGGGCAGTGGTTCTGCTCAGGGCTGGGGTTTGTTTCCTAGGGCACACAGTCCCACTACAGTTACAGCTGTGGGGTAACATTTAGGAAAAACCATTTGATACTTGATAGGATTGAGGGGAAAATAGGGTTCAAACTCAGACACGGAGAGGACGTTTGTGGGATGGGGATGGGTTTATGCTGGAGAAAGGACTATGGAGGCAGAGGGAGGGAAATCGTATTTAAAAAAAACCAAAAAACCCAAACAAACAGAAACCCCAGATGTTTTTCCCATGTCTGCATGCCAAAATACAAGGAGCCTGGCTAAGAAGAGGAAGACTCCAGTTTTGGGAGACAGGAATGTCCCCAGACCTGCTGAAGGATGCAATCACAGAAGCCTGCTAGGGCCATGCCTGAGGGGATAGGATAGCAGAATATCCTGGACCACAAGGAGTACAACTTCCATAGAATCACAGAATAGTTTGGGTTGGAAAGGACCTTAAAGATATCTAGTCACAACCCCCCTGCCATGGGCAGGGACACCTTCCACCAGACCAGGCTGCTCCAAGCCCCATCCAACCTGGCCTTGAACACTGCCAGGGA
>JAVJGG010000024.1:1366799-1418683 GCA_035590195.1 Aviceda cuculoides | reverse complement strand
GCTCCAAGCCCCATCCAACCTGGCCTTGAACACTGCCAGGGATGGGGCAGCCACAGCTTCTCTGGGCAACCTGTGCCGGTGCCTCACCACCCTCACAGTACAGAATTTTTTCCTAATATCTAATCTAAATCTACCCTCTTTCAGTTTAAAGCTGTTACCCCTTGTTCTATAACTACATGTCCTTGTAAAAAGTCCCTCTCCAGCTTTCTTGTAGGCCCCCTTTACGTACCAGAAGGCTGCTATAAGGTCTGCCCAGAGCCTTCTCTTCTCCAGGCTAAACAACCTCAACTCTCCCAGCCTTTCCTCACAGGGGAAGTGCTCCAACCCCCTGATCATCTTTGTGGCCCTCTGGACTCTCTCCAACAGGTCCATGCCCTTCTTATGTTGGAGGCCCCAGAGCTGAAGGCAGTACTGCAGGTGGGCTCTCGCCAGAGTGGAGTAGAGGGGCAGAACCTCCTCCCTCGACCTGCTGGTCACATTTCTTTTGATGCAGCCCAGGGCTGCAAGCCCATCCATCTGAATGGCTTCACAAAAAGATCGTTCAACAGCTCCCACCTTCTGAAGCTGCAGGCTGTGCTGAAAGGAAGCTCAGGTCCAGGGGCTCTCCACTGCCACGAGGCACGTTCAAAGAGACCACGCAGCCCCTGGCTACACCTTGTCTGGAGGCACACACAAGTCCACATGACTCCCCATCTCTCCAAAAATACCACGCCTTCCCTGGACAGCCGTATTGCACGTTAGCAGACCCAGAAAGATACAGAAAGTTAACATGAAGTACTGAACAAATCATGCCTAAGCAAGCGCTTTCTCACACTTCCCCTCCGGGATGGAAAGGCCTGCCGCGGGGTGAGAGCTGAGGCTGCTCACCAGGCAGCGAAATCCCAACACCAAGAGCCCAGATCCAGCCACGCTGCTTTCCAGAGAGTCTTCCCCGCAGGCTAACGCCGCGTCGCAGCCGAACAGAGGCAGCAGTCACCCTCGTGCTGCTCAGACAAGGGATGGTCACACTCTGGGAAGTTTTTCTGAAGACTGTTTCAAGCCTCCAAGTACCTTCTTCCACCTTTGCGTCGCCAGTGGGGCTTTGCAGCTAGATGTCATTGGGGAAATAGCACGATATCGCACCGCAGTGGAGTGGGGTCCTCACTCCGTCCCAAGGCAGAACAAAACAAGGAAAGCACAGACCCAAACCCCTTCCTGCCGACTGAAGGGTTGTGCCTGATGACCTGGCTCAGGGTTACCAAACAGGACATTTAGGGCTAGAAACTCCTATTTCTTCCTTTAGTAATTAAGATTAGTTAACATGTCCTTCCTCTAAAGAAAATTTTAAACTAAACATCCTGATTTATTCAAAAGGTTTTTGTTCTTATTGAGGCTTTTTGTTGTCAATCAGTTTTTTTCTTTAAAACAGAGAAGTATCACCAAAGGTAAATCTCTAGGGGAAAAAGTCCTTCCGCGCTTGATTACTGCGGCCCATCAGTTACAACAGCATTTGCACACTTCAGTAATTCATTCCC
Source organism: Aviceda cuculoides (assembly GCA_035590195.1). Taxonomy (NCBI): domain Eukaryota; kingdom Metazoa; phylum Chordata; class Aves; order Accipitriformes; family Accipitridae; genus Aviceda; species Aviceda cuculoides. The sequence goes on along the minus strand of JAVJGG010000024.1, from coordinate 1,417,169 downwards.
AACTGAATGTGTAAAACATCAATACTACACATTATTTTTAAAAATTATCCTGGAGACAGCTTTATTTTTCATTCTATTAAACGCAAGTTTAATGCGCTTTCTCCAAGAAGCAGCAAAAGAGAATAATTTGTATTCATACTCATCTCTTTACCCACTCCTATTAAAAGTCCATGAATGTCCATATTAGAGTACCTACTGGTTTTAAGAAACAAGGAAAGAAAAAGAAAAAAGAAACAACAGAAAACTCTCACAGCCAACCAGACAAAAACTAAGCCACTTTCTGCTGCTGACTACAACCTGAGCAGAGCTGCAGCCTGGCCAGCAGCACCCTTGACCTGTGCACAAAGCTCTCGGGCACTCAAGATACGCATCCTTCTGAACTGCCACCTTCTCCCTTAGCTTGGAGTTTGGCAGCATTATAACATTTATAATTCATCAGTTTTATATCTACTTGCCTGCACTAAGAGCTCCAAGATACAAGATTAAAATCCTTGTTGCAAAACTGAAGTCATCAGAACTTCCTGCACCAAAAAAGCCCAACCTCGATTAATAATTCATCTGCCCGAGGAAGGAACAATATTTGCTTTACAGTGCGAGTTGGGGGGCTGATCTTTATGGCCTGGGATGTCCAAAGGAGTATTCATAAAATAATGAAATGTAAGGCATAGTCTGGCAGGCTATTTTTAGAAAACTAAATTATCATGCTTGAACATTAAAGCTAAAGCTAGAGCATGGCAGGACTAAGCAGAAAGAAACATAATAATGTCACCATTTTTTAATTTATTATATATTTGCTCTTTTAAGTAAAATTGTACTTTTGTAATCTCTCCATTTAGAGAAGAGTTTGGGGAAACATTCATGCACACAGTCTGACAGCTGAATCACCTCCATTTGTTGTGCATCCCATTTGCTTTTTCTGTATTATTCACTACCACAGAGACACGGTGATTTGACATTAATTTAATTTACATATATTAAATGTGCTCAGAGTATTTGCACAGCTTGACTAGAACTATGGGACCAGCTTTCCACATTCAGCTAACTTCATGGCAAAGCCTACAGGATGCAGTTATTTTGCTAAGCTGGCTGTGGAACACAGTCACCTCAACTCCTCAAATTTAACTATTCATGAAGAGTTAATTACTTCTGTTCCGGGTATCAACAACAGCTTGACAAGCCTTATGCATCGGCATCTTTATCCTTTCTCAGACCCTTGCTCTGCATCTGTGTCTGCCTCAAAGCCTTTCGGAAGGCTTCTCTGTTGATCAACACAGTTTTCCTTTCCACATGTTTTCCAGCATGTAGTAATTTTAAAATTATGGAAGCATGGCTGGCCAGCCTCTTTCGCCTCTCACCATAGATGTGGACAGTAAAGAAAGCTGGAACAAGCAGCAGAATCCCAAGTAGGCTACAGCCATTCCCTAAGCCAAAGTGCATCCAAAACAGCTTAGTCAGGGGGATCAAAACAAAGTGGTACGAGTACAAAAAGAAGCAAGCGCAACTATCAACTTGTGTATGACTTGTTGACTGACCACTGTAAATAGCAGAAGCGTAACTAATAACCCACTAATAGACAAAAGCGTTAATAGTCAGCTGCAAATATTTAAAAACCTGATGAAACTCATATAGCGTGCTGGAGAAATACTTGACTTGCAAAAAGTGCTGAACCCATCTGCTGTGTCTGACCTAAGCTTTGTGCACACTAGACAAATTTAAACAGAAGAAGCACAAGTCAGAGCCTCTGAGGGCAGCATCACCATCCCAAGACTGAAGGGGATTTCTCTGTCAGACCACTTGTGTCCCCTTTCCTAGAGAGACTGCTCAATCTGCGGGACATCAGGCTGCAGTCTTAAGTACAAGATTAAACCACCTTATTGTTTATGAACTCTGACCTAACACGTACTCAAACTATTCAATTGCCTTACCTAAAAATCTACATTAGCTCTGTAAGTTTGCTGCTTGTCTGTGATGACTTAAAACAGCTCTTCAACACTTTTGATGCTCACGCTATATTTGGATGCCTCAGCTGTATAATGGTACAACCTCTTGCAGTATGTTTCTGGCCAAGCCAAATAAAAAATGGCTTTTGATAGACTAAGACAGAAACCTTGTTCCCTGCTCACCGTAGTCTTTTTTTTGTACTTGTCCCAGTTCAAGTACACCTTTCTGGACCATGGGCACCCAGGACTAAATACATGATGTCAAAGGAGGCCTCAAGGCTGTTGTTGTGGGTTAACCTCAGTAGGCAGCTCAGCACCCCATAGTTGCTTGCTCCCTCCTGCCGCAGTGGGATGGGGGAGAGAATTGGAAGAGTAAAAGTGAGAAAAGTCATGGGCTGAGATAAAGACAGTTTAGTAAGTTTAAATTAATAAATAAACAAACAACAAAGAACAAAACCAAGAAAAACAAGCAATACAAAAATCCCCCAATTCCTCACTACCAGCCAACTCACGCCCAGCCAGTCCTCAAGCAATGGTAGCGCTGGCAATGCCCCCCGCTAGTTTTTACTGCTGAGCATGACATCATAGAATCATAGAATCGTTTGGGATGGAAAAGACCTTCAAGGTCATTGAGTCCAACCATCATCCACGCCCACTAAACCATGTTATGGAGTACCCTGTCTACGCGCTTTTTGAATCCCTCCAGGGATGGAGGTATTACATTATCATACAGTACGGGATGTCCCTCTGGTCAGTTGGGGTCTGCTGTCCCAGCTATGCTCCCTCCCCATTTCTCGTGCACCCCCAGCCTACTCGCTGGTGGGCTGGGGTGAGAAGCAGAAGAGGTCTTCGCTCTGTGCAGGACTGCTCAGCAATAGCTAACACATCCTTGTGTTATGAACACTGTTTTCATCACAAATCCAGAACGCAGCAGCATACATGGTACTACGAATAAAATTAACTCTATCCCAGCCAAAACCAGTACAGCCCTGAAGGAGAATACTAATATTTCCCTGTTCCCTGGGTCTTGTTTTTAGTGGAATTGGTTACATCCACCTCTGGTTAACTGATACATTCAGATCCACCTCTTGTCTCCTACTGATGTGTTGTCCTCTGCTTTAAAACAAAAAACATCTTGTTACCGATACCTGTTATTCATCCCACCTCTTCCACTTCATTAAAACATCACCCAGTGTCACATCCCAATTTCTCAGGATGACAACTCAGGTTTGCCGATTCCCAGGTCAGGATTAAGGTGAAATGACACCAAAGATCCTTTAACTCACAAAACTCACCTTTTATTCGCTCACAACAAGAATTGGCACGAAACTGTATCAGTAAACCACGTAAGACCTGCTAACCATACATCACCAAACATATACGACAAGCCTTGCTAATCCGGGGGTCAGTGCAGGGAAGACAATAAGGAGAGCCCTCCCGTTGAGTCACGAGGTTCAGAGCAGACCCCCTTGCTTTCCAGAGTCCTTCTCAGAGAGGAGCCTGGGGGCGGCTGGGTCTGCTCCTAGTCCCAGACTTGGTCAACGGTTTATGTCTAAAGGGATGAGGTGTAGGGGTTATGAAAAAAAGAGAGGGAGAGAAAAGAGGAAAACTTCACCAGTCCTGGGTCCAGCGTTGCTCCAGTCAACCAAGAGGCCCCATTCCAGAGGGCACACACACCTGAGGCTTCTATTCCTGTCCTTTTATCACCTCCCTGCCCTTCCTTCGGGCAGGCACTCGAGCTCGTTAGGCTAATTAGGTGTGCATGTGCAGTTTGTGCTTTCAGAACCTTCAGGAAACAGGTCAGTGGCTTGTGGGTTGTCTGGGGAGGAACTTCTCCTGCCCTGCAGGCATGACCCTTGTTTGACCAGGGAAGCGCACACCCCCGGCTGGCCGGTGCTCCCGTGTTAGGCAGAACTTGCCCCGCTGCAATGTTTGAGGCATTAAGTCTTTCAGTCCCTCACACCCACTTCTTTGGGACTGCCATCAGGCTTTATCTCGTCTGAAAATGTATGGGTCACCCATATTTGCTAAAAAATACATTGAGCTGGAACTAACCCCTCGCCATCCTAACAGTCGTCTTTTAAAATGAAACAAGAGCTTCACAAAGCAAACGAGGAACCAACCTCTTCTGTGCTGAACAAGTATCAGGGAGGCTTAACGTTTTATAAGCATCCTCTTTCGGCTAGCTTAGGAAGCAAGCTCTTTTCGGTTGTGACCTTCCCTCCTACAGACAACGCCGTGCGGGCAGGGATACGGAGCGCGTTACTGCTAGCTGTGCCCTGCTCCTACCCCTGCGGAGCAGCTTTGCAAGGGTAGACGAGCTCAGCTCTTCTAGCTCATTTTAGGACGGGGGTATGTGCACAAAAGATGAAGAATGGCACATATTAAAAGAAAATTATAAGAGTGACTAAGAAAGCAATGAGAGTCAGCAGACAAACCACCAACAGAATTTGCTAATGAGGCATCAGCTGCCACGAAGGTAAGTGGAGAGGAAGCGCGCTGCCCCTAAGCTGTCACCATCGTCTCAGCAGGGCTCGCTTCTCCCAAACATCTTTCCTTCCTATCTTCTCCATTGAAAGGCAGAATCCTCGGGGACAAACTGAGCAGGAGCAGCAAACCAGGAAGCTCGGCAGCCGGGTGAGCCTGGCACCGGAGCGTTGACAGCTCTGAGACGGTGTCTCTGTGCAAGGCTTTGCATTCCAGCGCGGAGATGAGCTAGGCTTGGTATTAGCTCCACAGGTACCATCCTTCAGTCGAGACAGACTGAAAGCTGGCAGAGCTCCACATTCGCTGAGGCTTTGCCGTACAGCCCTTGTCTTCTTTTGTCTGAACTCGAGCTGGATACGCAGAAGAAACCACAAATGAGAAATCTTCTGTTTATTAAACTGTGTATAAAATTACTGCGTCACATGGGTGCCATCTGTGTTAGCAGCAGTGGGTATTAAAAGCAAACAGTGGAAGAATGAAATTCATGTTGCTCTATAATGGCAGTTTGTGCTAAATAATACTCCATGGTAAAGGTGTTACTTGAAAAGTGATTTGAAAATCTGGTGCTAAAGCAGTTCACAAAATTTTATTTAAGTGCCAACTAAAAATTAGGAAATGAAATTCTGATTTAAGAAATACTTACAACATTTTTTCATTTGTATTTTCCACTTAGCCCATACCTGGGATGAGGAGCACTCTTATAAATTGAAATTGTTGAAATTACTACCTAAAAGCAATGATCTCAGGGAGTTTTCTGTAAGTTTGTTTGGGTTTTTTTTAAAGCAAAATAGATCTAATTCCCATTCACAGAGCCCAATCTCTGCTTGATTTGCACTCCAGATTTTGCGGTATTGTACTAATTCATGAGAAACAGACAGATAAACCAGCTAGAAACAAAAGGAAAGCAGCCAGTTTTGTTTCACTGTGTAAGGAGAAGGAAATACAAGGAAATAATGAGCAGAAAAAATAGGAAAGGCAGGGCAGAGAGAGAGAAAGAGATTTCACACACACACATTTACTTTTAAATGGTTGTCAACAGCCCCTTCCTTCTATACAAAAACACTTGTTCACTGCAAGGAGACCCCTGACTCCCACAGGGCATTAATTGTGTAAAGATGGGACATTAATGCATGTCTTAATCTCTGAGTGAATGGATCCAAATAGTTTCCATGCCCACCACCCTTCCCAGTCTGGAGGGCTGCAGCTCATCATCGCAGACCCCCAGACCAGAGCTCTGTGCTTTCTGGCAACCCTCTTCTTCACCCCCTCTCCCCTTCACCTGTGGGCAGGTGGATTCACACTAAAACCCTATGCATTGCCACTGAATACCTTTCAGAAAGGGAGCCTTTAAAAAACAATCTGATAACTACCACCACTTTTACTCCTGCAAGCAGGAGACTACTGCAGGTCTTTTTTTTAAAAAAAAAATAAAAAAATTACAGATTCTATTTCCCACAGAGCGATCTTAGTCTTCTGCCTCCCTTGAGTCTGTGCACAGAACAAAAACCCTCCCTGCTTTCCCTCTTTACAGCTTTCTTCTAGTGACAACATGACAATCTGCTACCTCTTTGGTCAGGAAAGCACCTGATTTTGAAAAACAGAAACGTCCATCCTTTGCAGCTGGGAGGCTTCCAGACTCCATCCCCATCCCTCTACCTGGAGCCAGCCCAAGAAAACGAACAGCCCCCGGCAGAAAGTGCTCATCTTCTGCAGACAGCTCTCCCTGGCCAAAACACACCACGTAAAGGAGGACGGCACTGTGACTGCCTGAGCCACCTTTTCTGACCGGTAACACATCAGGCAGAAGCAGCACTTTGGGGACAGAGCTAGAGGAATCGGTGTTTCCCTCTTGCCTCTCTTCAGATTTACAAGAAGTGGTGCTACCCCCTTCCCAGCCGCTACACTGGGAACATCCACCCCACCTTGGGCTGCGCAGGTGCAAACAGTTCTTGCACCTCGGCTGGCACCAAATCCCTGCTGCAAAAAAGATGTTTTAAATCGACGACAAGGCTGAAATACCAAAGAACAGTCATCAGATAGTATGAATAATCCTGAAAGGCAGAGGGGTTCAGCCATCAAAATGGAATTCAGCTTGGCACAGGCAGATCCCAAATCTGTCACAGGAGTAACTGAAGAATGCAGAAGTGAGGAAAACTAGTTTTGGCATTTGTTTTTCTCAACTTGGGCATGTTTTAAATTTAAAATGGGAAGGGCTATTATAATGAGAATGGGTAATATATGTTGTTCTCTATAAAACCAGGCAGAAGTTACATCACCATTAACACAATAATACCATTAACAATTTCCATAAAAGCATGGAAATGCATTAAAACTTAGGTGAAGCAAACTGCTCAGACCATCTTTTTGCAGAATTTACCCAATGGACCTTTTACCTTAAGTCAAGTAACAAGTTTTTATGAACTACAAACACTTTCACAACCTTTTTGAAGTAAATATTTTTCAAATTAAGTCATGGGTGGGTGGCAGCAGAAAAGGAGAGTCCATTTATTCTTTTAATTAAAGTTAGCATTCTTCTTGGTGTTTCAGTCTCTCAGTGACAGAACTGGAGTACAAGTGTCTATGGGGAGTCCCAGAAACAGCTGAAATTCAACACAAACTGTTAATCTTTAGGAAGTGGCCCATCACCACCCTAGCACTTTATTGCCCCTTCTTCTTTGTAGTTGCCCAACCTGCAGTAAAACACAACTGCCTGCTGTGCAAAACAAATTAGGGTTGTACTGTGTGCAAGAAGGTTGACTAGAAAATAAACCACCCTCAGATCACCAGCCTAGGCTGTTATCTGACCTCTACTCAGCTATATCTTTCCAAGATATTACTCTTGCATGCCTATCCCAGAAAAGCAAGCAAGCAGAGATCTCCTCTTCTACAAAATATGCTGGCTTAGAAGCTGAAAAAAATCCTGCTTGGCAGAGCTTGGGCTAGAAACTTCATCTTTAAAAAGGCAGCCTTAGGTATTCGCTTGCACAATCTGCCTGACCGCATGTGCCAAATCTCTGGCATTTATTGAAAAAAACCCCAGAGATTATTGTTACTATCAAACTATTATTACAATCAAATAGCAGCAATCATCAATGGGTGCCTGGTGCCATTCGCATCCACCTTGTTGTTTCATTTTCTCCCAAAGGAACTCAAAATATTGTGCCAGGGGTTGGAAAGCACAGACTTAGAGGAGCAGGGTTCCAAGAACTTACTGGAAAGCATTTGCAACTAAGATAAAATAAGCGTACCCTTTAATATTAGATGTTCAGAGGAAGATTGCTTAAGCCAGAGAAGCAGAGCAGAAGGAAGCGAAGAGGTAGGATCATATCTTTAAAGAAGATATGCCTTTGATTTTAGTGTGGAAGGAGTTATGGAAGAAAACTGACACCTTGTTGGTAGGACACAAATAGTCTAAATTATACAAAGGTTCCTCTTGCCTTATTAAAAAGGGATCCATTCTCTCCTGCAAAAGATACCAGGAGGGAGGAATCTGAAAGGCTGCACTGCTGTGGCAGAAAGCAAAAAGTTAGATTACAGACTACGACTGAAGACACAGAGAAGACACCTACAGGCTGGTGTAACGAAGCTTCTGCAGAGGAAAAAGTTGAATTTTAGTTTAATCAGTGTTACACCGTCTTCTCCCAATGAAAAAAAATTGCAAACATTTGCATTCCCTGCTTGATAGTGATCCATTCAGCCCACACACTCTCTCCGAAGGCCAGCAGGCTGTGAAAACCCATTTTCAGTTTCACAGACACATGTCATATTTCAGCTAGTCTAATCATGCAAGTGTTCAAACACACCCAGGCAGAGAATTCCAGAGCGGTTGTTTCTGCCAGTGCTCTTGCAGCATTTAGGGATTCACACGCAGGGCAGGGAGGATGTCAGAAACATACTCTGCGCTCACGTCTCTGGAGATGGGGCTTGGAGCATCCCTCCGAGAAAAAGCAGTCGCGTGAATGGCCATAAGGAGAGGACTATCACACTTAACAGCAAGGTCCCAGGCAGGCACTGCCAAGGAAGGGCTTCAGGCTGCACATCTTGGGGAGGCTCGGCTGACCAGAGCCCCTGAATTTATCTCTGGGAGGACAGTAGTATTTGAACGATATCCCTGTGCTCAGCACCGTCGCCAGCTAAGTGCAATGGATTTGGTGAATTTTGAGACAACTTGCGCGTCCTCCTGCACCACCAAGGTGCCTGCCCAGGGGTTTGAATGCCCTGTGGAAGCTAGGCGCCCAAGAGCTACACCAAGGTTCCAGTACTCTGAGCGTTGCCAGTTCCCACGTTTTGCCTGTAAAGGGTGGCATTTAGTTGCTGAAACATCCTGCTTCATTACAATGGGATGCCCCGCCTAGTTTCCAGTTGCCATCCTTCCAGAAAGAGATGTCTCTCTTAAACCACATCATCTTTGTCATATTTGCCATCAGGGTCCAAATGTCTCAGATTAACAAAGGCATCACAAGTGGCACCAGGACCCTCGGTCTAGGCAATCAAATCATACCTCAAGTGTCCTACCCAAATAATCATTTGTGTAGTTTGTGGCAGAACCAGTACTTTGACCACATTTTTCATCCACTTTCACCTACTTGCCTTGCTACCATTGAGGGTTCACTGGGGACATGGATGCACTTCAGGATGCTTCTTCTGGAAGAGGCAGCAAGATCCACTTTCAAGCTCAGGAGGAATAAAGGCCAGTAAGATATTGCTTTTCTCCAGATAAGTTTATATAAATATTGGGTGAATAAATTCTGAAATCTAGAGGGAATTCTCTCACAAATAAAGAGTAATTGCCATGAATGCAAATAGATGAAACAATACAAGTGGTTTTAACTGAAGGTGATTGGGAAAACTCACAATGAGCCTTTCAGGCCAAAGCTTTCAAAGCTGATGGCGCATATTAGAGCTCAGTTACAGTTATTTAGCATGCTTTTCTTGTCTTCTGGTCTTGCAACGATCATAACCAGATTGAATTTCCCAAGGCACATTTATAACACCAATGTATGCAGTAATGTCTGGATGTCTTATTCTTGCCAGGTTTTGAGCATCATCTTCTTCCACAGACTAAAAGAAATCTGAGGTTTCGTTACCTTGATGGATTGATCTCAAGAAGTTTCTTTTAAGTCTTCCAGGTCTTAGATAAAATGGCAAAGCAATTCTGGTTGCCTAGTATCAGTCACATCAGATCACAGAAAAAAGATGGCACAAAGTGCACCGACACTTCAAATCTCACCTGGGAAAACAGCAATTCAGGGTTTTCCACAGCACAAGAAAGAGAACTATGAGATCCTTCCAAGGAGGTTTAGAGTCTCAGAAGTTAGAAAGGGTGCTCCTATCCTATCCTGGGATCCATTCCTTAAAAGGCTCTTGCAGAGTTTGTCTACTTTCAAACACCACTGCAATGACAGAACTTAGATACAAGAGATTACACATGATCCAAAGACCTTTACTGGCCACCCTCCCCTCCCCCCCCCCACCCTCTTAGGTTGTTTCACCTAATTAGTTTAGTTAACTTTCCAAAAATATTAGAGAGCTAAATGTGGTTTATCTCATAGTTATTCAGAAGGGTTAGATAAAGTTGAGGATTAATTTTAGCAAAGTAATATCAGATGGCTAAGTACTAGTGGATGTGCAGAGAAGCAGGAAAGAGTGATGTAGGAGCACTGTGTTGGCATGGAAGGGACCGAATTACTTCAATAGTTTCTCTCCATTTATAATTACTATAATTATATTATCTCATAAGGAAAATAACCTCCAGGATGTCTGAGTCAATGAGAGTTCTGTTCAACCACAGCTTTCTCAGACCAATTTTATCATGTAACATATTTTCCAGACATACTTTGTCCTATTCTTCCCCATCCTTAGACAGAAAAGATCACCAACATACAAGTTCAATGCAGCTCTAGCGACAGCAGTTAATTGGGGACTTTAACCGCAAACAAGCAGTATGTTGTTTAATACAAAATTAATCTGCTGGAGGTTGGAGCACTGACACTCAGGAAATCATTATGCAGCTAAGCACCACTTCAGAAGCTCTTCTGTTCCCCATAACCCCGTTCAACATCATCGGCCCCAGCATGGGATGCTGAGGCCAAGTATCTAAACAGCACTAAAATGCATCTCTGCAGAGCCCTTATCAGAGGGACTGTCGGGAGCGAAGCATGGAGACACGTTTCCCAAAACAGGCAAGAAGTTGGGAACAGTACCTTTACAGCTTCGAAATGAGAACAACCTGCAGGTATTGTCTGGTGGGCAAGCAGCACCAAATGGTTGATGGGGGTCTTAAGCCTTCAGGGGCAACCATGCCTTGTGAATGGCAAAAAAAGATTTTTGTCTTGCTTTCAAAACTAGAGCTTCCCTGTGGTAGGGTCTGGATTTTATCACAGCGCTCCACGTTGCCACCTTGGCTCCTACAGAGTGGTCAGCTCTTCGGATCTCCCACCTGGACCAAGCACTTCTTGCCTGTCTGCCCAGGATGACCCTCTGTGCTGAGCAGCAGCATTTTTTTTAGCATCTAGTAAAGCTGGAGAAAACCTTTTTCTTTCTAGATTACACAGCAATTCTGTGAAGTGAGGCAGCACTAGGGCTGTTGCCCAACCTCAAACCAAACAAATGGAAGTACATCTCCCGAGGACCACGGACCACAGATAAGCTTAATCTATTTTGTCACTCCCTCAACCATTCCCAAACACTGTGGGTTTGCAATAGCCTTTTATCCTTTTTTTAGGTTTCTCAAAAGAAAATTGCTTTTCTTTCTTCATAGGGCTGGCTCTTCTTAGCAAACTCTGCCTTTGTGTTAGTGCTCCTTACCGTAGGGCTCAGCTACTCAATTCTTTTCCTTTCTCCTGTCTTGGCTCTCCAGGTGGTTGCAGTTCCTGGAGCTTATTATGGCCACTAGACAAATGGGTAAACTTTTCATGCAGAAATTTTTCTTTTCTAGTGAAAGCAAGTACTCTTTTGCCAGAGTGTGCTGGATGTACTTCATCTCTTTTTAAAGATACACGCTTTAGTGTAGCTTTGTAGGAGACAGGGAAAGAGATCAAGAAATAAAATAAATAAACCATAAAGGCATCTTTTCCAGAGCCAAAGGGAAGAAGGGGAAATGGTACTGAGGAGGCCCCAAGGTTATTTGTGCAGTGTTCATTGGTCTAGCAGCATTCCTAAAACATGCACCGAAATTAAGGAACACTGTATCACGGGATGCAGAGGTTGAACACATTGCTCAAAGCCTCAGCTCCTGGAACCATAGGAGTACACTGAAATTTTAATATCTTGGAAGAAAGACACACACACACAAAAAAAGTAGTTTCCAGCCCCGATTGCTGGGAAAACAACACACATGCTCCGAGAAGACATGGAATGTAAGTGTAGAGCTCAGGAGGAAAAAACCCAGGAGTTCTGCTTCCCACATAAGGCGCTTTAGCTAACTAGAGTACATCAGCATCGTACGACTAATTCTTCTTGTGAGAATAGCAGTGTAGTGCAATTAGCATTAATTTGGAGAGGAGTAAGGAAATGGCTCACCATGACCATGCATAAAGGACAAATCACTCATACAGGCAGAGTCTCTGGCTATAAGTAGTCCAGTCACAAGTGTGAGATGCAGGGCAGCATGGCTAACACTGAAAAGCAAAATTTAAGTTGGCTTTGAAGTTAGCTGACTTAAAGTCAGTGACAATCCAAACTGGCAACAGCATTTTAGGAGTGGACAATCAAGTCAACTGAACGTGACAGAAGATCACTTGGATGAAATTACTTTGTTCACAGGGGCTGAAATTAGAAAGCAGGGGTAAGGGCGTGCTGGTGTAGGTGCTGTCAGGCTCTGGAATTCAATCAGGCACAGGCAAAAAATAGCAGCTGTTGCAGAGAAGAGGCACTGGCTATGATCCAGAAGACAAATGGTGCCACCATTTACCTAAGAAAGAGCACCAATTTTGGGGAAAGTATGACCCCCACAGTTTTCTGTCTTCATGTTGTTGTTTATATATAAACATTTTTCCAGAATGCCTTTGAATCTGATGGACAAGTCTTAAGAGCAGGGACCAGACCTTCCCAATACCAACTGGAGGAAGTGTACTTTGAAGCTGTGTTATACACCCTTTCCCCTGATAACTTATGCAAAGCTTACTGCAAAGGCACCAGCTGAAAATCTGGCCCATGATATTGGATGATTTTTGAATATGTCTTCACATACATATAAGTGACCTTGAAAATCTGTTTATGGTCCCCCAAATTTTTTTCCTTATATGTTCTATATTTGAACAAGTTACTCCTCTCCATTCCTAAACGATTTCATACAGTGTTTTTTCCAACAATACAAGCCATCAAATGCTTTGACCTTATCAAATCATAGAAGCTAGGCAGGGGGGCAACAGAATCACTTGGATGGCACACCTGCAGCACATTCCAAGATACTGCAAAAATAGAGATGGTTACAAATAAGTAAATGGCATCCTTCCCCCAAGAAGGACATAAACCGAAGTTACCAGGAAAATGGGACTGTAATCTTGATTAGTCCAGATTCTGGGACTCATTGTATTTGGTCCAGCTCAAAGTCAAAATTAACATCTTTAGCTTAAAAACAAGGTCACTTTGAAGGCCTAATATCTGAGGAAACCTCAGATCTATTAAAAAGTCAAGTTAAATTGAATCACCACTTTAAAAAAACCAAACAAACAGCCAATTATATTCTAGGTCTGGCATCCTAAACAATAGTAGGCTTTAAAAATGTAGTTCTAATTATATGAGGCCTTTCTAATCACTCTGCTATGAAACTTTTAGGGTTTAGGATTTCCCAAGTCTAGAAGATTAAGGCTTTATTCCTTACAAAAATACAATGAGTGCCTGCCCTCAGAAAAACGTGCAGGATTCATTTCGAATTCCAGCAGCCCTTGAGAAACCAGATGCTGAAATCAGGTGGATGCGAGTTAAAATTATATGAAACAGCTTATATTCAACAGATCCATAAGAAGGCTTTCAGAAACAGTCAACATTTCTAAATCCTGGCCTTAGACCAGCAATCACTAAATAGAAGATGAAAAATCCCTCTGGTGCAGGCACTGGTGATAGAGGTATTGTTTTTTGGATGAGAAAGAAAAATCAAGATTCTGTACTCTGGTGGTAGTTAAGATCCCTTGGCAATCTTTCTAAAACAAGACTGTCCAGCTTCTTGCTTTGCCTCTAATTTGACTGTTTCCTCCCTCCACTTCCCATTGGGAATCACTTCATATGATTTCAGTTTGGAAGGTACCTTTGCTTCCTGTGCTTAATTTCATGTAGCATTGCAGCAAATTGGCCTATATCACATCTGTTCGATGCAAGGTGTTCAAGTGCAACACATACATACAGGCTTTAGGAGCTTTGGACTCTGTGGAAGAAATGTACTGGAAAACATAATTATATGATAAAGTTAAACAGCAGATCCCGGCTCATTTTGGCAACAACAAAAAAGGGTCCATTTGTTGCATTGCTTTGATATTAAAGAACACATTTTTCAAAGGGTATCTAAATTTATGCCTCCTAATTATAAGCATAATTATTTCATACAAACAAGACAGTTCAACAGCTAGCTAAATGGTCTGCACACAGAGTTGCATATAGATGCAGAGTTCGTGTAGGGCAAATGTATTCGCAGTACTGATACCTCTTTGAAAATATCAAGGTACTGCCCTAAAGCTCTAGAGACAAAGCCTTAGCCAGTGTATAGTGTCAGCTCCAAAAATAAGGCTGTGAGGACTTTTTGTTTTCACAACTTAGTATCCACATCAGTTACTTCCAACTTAAAATTGCAAGTCACAGAATAAAGACAAGGTTTTACCATGCAATGCTTTCAGTTCAAAACATCCTAATAATACATGGGTAAAGAGGCTCCTCTTCCCAGCCATGCTCTTCTTCTTAAAACTCAGTATAAAAGCTTCAAAAGCTTGAAGAATTGTAGTATTCTTGCTCTGATGTTACTCTACAGAGCACAATTTTCCCTATTCTTATTCTTCATTCTACTCCTGAACTGTTAGAGATAGTTACTTCTATCAGAATTGATAGAGTTTCGTCATCTTCCCCAAAGATCTGGCAACTCATAACAGCAGAAAACTTAGCCATTCATAAAGGCAGAATTAGACAAAGAATTATTGAAAATCCCTTTAAGTCCAAATCCTAGTGAATCATATTTGTATAACAAAATACTAGAAGAAGGTAATTCTCTTTCCTTGCTATCTCATAAATTTCCCTGTCATCCTGTAAAATATTTTTGCAACAGAATTACTGTGGTGAGCAAGACAACAACTATAACAATGGAAATTAGATGGAATTCAGTCAGTCACAAAACACAGATATTATTTAGGTATATGAAAATATGGCTTATCAGAACAGCATGGTCAGATGCAGCTACCCCAGCTTTCCCTAGAAGGAGGTTAGTGCTATGAGATGTTAAACATCTTGAGTACCAGTAACAAGGCAGAAATCAAGAATGCTCTATACCTCCCTCATATGGCTAGGACCTATAATCTTAATTATTCAGCAGTTAAAGTGGGACCAGTCAGATGTACACACTCCAGCCTACGCTGCAGCATGGGCTGCTGTTGTAACCTGCCTCCAACACGTCTGAGGCATCTCCAGTTTTCTCACACATAAGAATTGCCAGCAGTAATGTAGAAGGGCATAAAGTAAGGGTTTAAGCATTTAAGTAAGTATGGGAGCTGTGAAGTGCTAGTTACGCAAAAACAACGTATCTAAATGTTTTAATTTTTTTTAATAGTTGTGCAAAGGGAGTTCGCCAATTAAAAAGCATATCTGCTGAAAGATTTACTGGTGAAAATATCACTGTTAAGTGATTAGCAGGAGAAAAAGGAATAAGAAGGATGCTAGAAATGTAAATGCTATTTAATTAAGACAAAGTTTGGAGAGAGTTCTGTGCACCATTTAGAATCAGCTGCACAAGTTCCTTCAGACCAAATATCGAGATTAACAGGAGTGAGCTCGTGCATATATTCAGTCTCTGAAGAACAATTTCAAACAATTTTATAACAGAAGCCTTTTTGTATTTTATAACAGAAGCCTTTTTGTATTTCTTTCTTTTTGAAGAATAATCCAGATAATAAGAGTATTGAAAACCGTTTCAAAGTTGAATAACATGAAACTCTTAAGTACCCCTCTAATGATCCACTGCCCCTCTGTGAGAAACATCATTGCTCAGCAATGTCGCACTGATCCACATTTTGGATACTTCTGTCTGTCCCAAGCTCACTAAAAGGTCATTCTTGGACTCTCAGGATGCAATTTAAACTTTAACTGAGCTCTGAAAATAACCTTTCATCTTTAATGATGTTTTGTAATCTCCCTGCAAAATACTAATAATTCGTAAACCTTGTTGAGGTAATTGTGTTTACCCAAACCCATAAGTCCAAAGCATTGAAGTGCTGGGGTTTAGATATTGGTGACCAAGTCCCTGTGCAAGCACGCTCATTTTCATTTAACTCAGCAATTTTTTTTTTCTCTCCACACATCTTTCCCTGTCATTTAGAGGCAAGGAAAGAAGGAAAATAAAAGCTACTTCTGCCAGCCTTCCTCCCTCTTCTAGCTTTATTTCTCTCTTTCTTCTGTCAGAAAAAGTCTCCTGTGAAGGATCACATCAACTCAGTGTGGCAGAAAACAGCAGCTGCAGGCAAATTCAGATAGCAGAAAGACATGATAATGTCAGTGCATTAAAAGGGTCATATTGTTACTAAGAATTTGCCATACCAATTACATATATCCTTGCATACTGATAATTAAGACACTCAGGATATCCAGTTGCCATGAAAATGGATGTAACTCTTGGCTGCTGTGATAGTGGTCAGCACCTCAGAAGAAACAAAATGCAACAGAGCTATGAGAAAAGGGGCTGAGTTCTAGAAATCTGTCATGAGATGGAGCAAACCTGCACCCTCATGTAGCGCTCTTAGTAACATCTGATGCCTTTTCTAAATGCCATGTCTTAGACTTGCATTTCTTCAAGGGAATCTTGACATTCACTTGAAAAAAAAAAAAAAAGTATCTACTATTTCCCCAAAAGAAAAATCAGGATAATGCAAATGCTCAAAAGTTCAGAGGAAGAATCAAGAGTCCTTAATATTTATTCTTAATCTCCCAATTTTTAAATATCCAGCGTTTTCTAGGTGCTCACAGCTGAAAATTGCATTTATTTCACCCTCTTCTGCTTCCTGTTCAGATAAGCAGTAGTTATCTAGAAACACACTGAATAGACCAGTTGGGTTTTTTTTTTTACGTAAAGCAATAGATTACAGAAGGTTACATAGAGCATGGACATGGTGTATCGGGTTCACGTCACCAGGAACCAAAGTAACATGGCATGTACAAGTGGAAATTAGTTATAGGGACTTTTGCTACTATT
Organism: Aviceda cuculoides; assembly: GCA_035590195.1. Classification (NCBI taxonomy): domain Eukaryota; kingdom Metazoa; phylum Chordata; class Aves; order Accipitriformes; family Accipitridae; genus Aviceda; species Aviceda cuculoides. Next base: position 1,400,357 of record JAVJGG010000024.1, on the reverse strand, counting down.
TCTACAGCATTGTGCCTTCACAGATAAGATTAAAAAATGTGGTGATGGTGGGAATGGGGAGGGGAAATAGCTTTGAGGTAATCTTCCCCATAAAATGACATCCAGGTTAAAAAAAGGATTTAAAGAATCTCCTTTTTCATTTCCAGGGAGATAAAGGTAGTCAGAGGACCCCCACACTGAGGGTAAGGAGGCAAGGTGGGAGTCTTGTCTAAGATTGTCTATCAACATCCGTATCTACACTCCTTTGCCAGTTAATGCGGAGAAATCAGAGGTTACAGGCTGGGGTGTACTGGTGTCATCTGGAATGCCCACATCAGGCTGAGACGCATTTACTGCCAAAGCCTCCGTTCCATCTTTGGCTGTAATGGGAATCTGAGTAGTTCATGGCTGTACGTACTTGGGGTACCTAACCCAGCTGAGATCCCACTTGTGGAGGTTTCCAGGGTCTGGAGGCTAATTGTCCAGCACCTGGAAGATATTTCCACAGAATACGTGTTTTAGGAAAGGGGAGCCAAATCTGTTTGAAAAACTAGAATCCCCAACACATGGACTATTCCATCAAAACATTGTCTCCTTCACAGAAAATAAAGATTATGCAACCCAAATTGTTTCTGATAAGATTTTTTCTTCCAAGCATCCCAGAAGAGTTATTGATATACTGAAGGATCACTAATCACCACCAGCATTTCCTTTGTTCAGGTCTTTAGATTTTGTGGACATTACCACCAGCCCTGACCTTAACTGACAGACATCATTTCGCTTCTGGAAGAGATATGACTACTCCACATCTTCAAGCACATTTGCTCTTTAAATAAGGTCTGCAAAATTTCTCTGAAATTTTCCAAGAGGATATATCAATTCAGAACCGGGAGTGAAAAAAAAAAACAAACAAACCACCAAACATCACCACTCAACTGCAGCTCAAAATAAGGCAGATGTTCCTTGCAGGATTTTCCACCTCTCTTTCTTAAGTTACTACATAAAATCTAATCACACTGAGTAGTTGCTGCAATATGCACAACATTCACCACTGAAGTTGTCATTAGTTAAAATGTGTTCTCATCAGTAAAAACACAGATGGCTTCTAAAAGCAGTTTCTTCTGTACCAAACTGTCCTATCCATCTTCATCACACACTTTGCAGGCACTTAACAGAATACTTATAAAATCTGGGCTCCTTTGTGGTGCAATGCTGAACATTTTAAAGCATACGTCGTCATTCGACCAACTGCAGGACTACAGCAAGTTCGATTCAAGGGGTGGTGTCAATGGGTTTTTCTGAGATCTTAGACATTAGAGCAGCATATCCAAAAACTATTAGTCATATAATTTAAATAATTAGTGTATAAGAAAGAGTCATTTGCTCACTTAGGCTTCCAAATAGGAAATATTATTACATTTCATGAAATGCCTTTAAAAATTGCAGTTATGGTGCACTGAGTTCACCACCTTGCAAAAATCTGCAGAGCGCTACCACCGCTTTCTCCACAAGTTATGTTTGAGAAGATGGGGGGGGGTGTGTGTTCCTCTCCTGCCTGGGTGGACAGGCTGCTCCGCGGGGCTGGTGCAGAGGGCACCGAGCGAGGCAAAAATGCACAAGCTCCGCGATTCCCCCTCTCATGGGCTTTGCTGCAAACGTGCACTCTGCTTTTCTGTAGATGTTTAGTAATGAGGTAAGAACTCACAATACCAGCAGCTGGGTGGCTGGTAGGGGAGTGACACAGCTACTCATGAAACACTTGAGACGTGCATTATTCTTACAGAACTAATGAGAATTAGAGTGGAAAACTGGGACCGAGTCATTCACACACCGATATATTTATACAAATGAGATCTACCTATCTGGTCTGCTTCTACCTAACTGCTCTGCCTTCGTTAAAGGTGAATTGGGAACCAGACTGAAAGAAGATTGTCTTAGAGTGAGAAATGATGTGCAGAATAATTAATCCTTTTTTCCTTACTTGCTTACAAAATATGTTCACATAAACGAGCACGCTCTTCTTTTCTTATGTTCATACACACTCACATTCTTCTTTCCCATCTAAAATATTAATTTCCTTAAGAACTTCTAGCTATAAAACATTAGACTAACATCCATCAAGAGTTATCAGAAGACCTACTGCTCAGCCAAAATTATCTCTGCTAGCATGCGAATTAGCATCAGACTGATAAATACATGTTAGTCTGAAACTGCTGGTCTTGCAAAGCATGAATGGCTGAAAGGTCTTAATTTGACATCATGCGGATTGCCACTGCACCTTGTGACACAGCAGTAACAGTCAGGATGCCATCCAAGCCCTAGGAGTCAAAGTTTAATTGAATTAAAAGAGCAAAGGACTGGACTTCCGAAGTGCGTTTCCTTTTCCATCAAAAAACCCATATTCTTTTTAACTTGTAAGAAAGTAAGTTATAATGAAAAAAGCAGTGCACATTCTAATATTTAATTGGGGGCAAAAGTATTTCAGCAAATTTCCTCACCACAAAGACAGGGATAGAGGAGAATTTAATTACAAAACTTACTGAAAACCTGTTAGTTTTAGCATTCCTCCTTCTGTCACATTTCTCCATTAGGTATAATGGAAAAACTTGAAGACCAGGTACTCTAATGAAAATGGCAGCTTATGAATATAAGCTCCTGAACATACTGCAAGCAGCAAAAGTATTAAAAAAAAAAACTTCCTTTGTCTCCATGACATTATTTCTAGCCACAATTGCACCAACACTCTAAGTACTAGGCTGCTAAGCATAACGTGTAGCGCATAGAGCATTGTGACTTTGGGTCTGGTTTAAGAGGATAAAACATCATTGATTTCAAAGAAAATTTTTCAAGGTTGCCTTTCATCTTACATCCTTGCATCAAAATTAAATAGTAAACTGGTTCTAAAAAGTAAATGCCTTCAAAACCAAATGTCTGCTCAGTAAGCCAAAGGCACACTTATCAACCTACTGAGATTATCAGAAACACCAGGAAATCCCAGACAGGCACCTTAAACCTTTCAAAGTTTCATCAAAATGCCACTGGGGCATCTGAGGAGGAGTGACAATGGCAGCTCCCAAATCCTCAGTCTCATGAAGATGCCCATGAATACGTTCCGTTCATTTCTGTAAAACTACTGGTGCACTGCCAGCTAAAGCCCCTGTGTGCAGGGCCACAGCAGCACGTTGTTCAGCTATCACTCGGGAATGCCAGAGCATGAGTGAACTACTCAGTGAAATAATTAATGAACAGATTTAGTTGTTCCTCCAGTTGATGCGCTATCCTAGAAATGGCTATCAAACATTTAGAAATATCTTTGTTACGCAAAGGATCCTGAAGTCAGATATTTCCACACAGAGATCGCTCACTATTACCCACCACTACAGCGGTCTAGCACGTTCTCTGTCACCTATTTGCAATTCATGCTGTGTGGCTGATTACTTAAGTCACTGGGTATTATTTCTCTTCCCAGAGAGCTTTCAAAATGGCTGATTAGCATTTATAGAAGAAATATTTTGGGAGCCACTCCGTTGCTTGGATATTTGATGGCAAACATTTTTTTGCACAAACACAAGTCCTTTCAACAAACTCTAGAAATTAAAAGAATGAAAAAGATAAGAAAATAGTTCTAAATCTAGCAGGTCAGTATGTCATCTTCATTTGATTTCAAGTAATAATAATAATCTATTAACAACAATAGCATGAACAGCAAATATAAGAATCACAGAAATTAACATGGTAGTTGTGGGATGACGTGAACCAAAATTGGAGAGAGAGGGTGCACTGCAAAAAATTACTGTTCTAAGAAGAATTTGTTTAATATATTATTTTACACCTCTAATGAAATAAAAAAAAAAAAAAACAAAACACGAAACCCCCAAATCAAACATGTATCTCAATTCTTCCTTGCTTTTCTTTCCTCCTGTGACACCAAAAATGATCTTCTTAGTTTGAACATTAATTTCATCCAAAGGGTTGCTGTATTTTAAGCAAAGATGATAAAAAGTACCAAGGCACATTGGGCTTCATGAAGTCAGATAAGAAACTCATTAAAGATTAAATTCTGCTAGCAATCCATCATGCTGCCTAGTGGGAGGGAGCCCACCATTTCAGGTACCAGGGTACGGCTGCTGAGAGCCATCTTCCTTGCTTAGGCACAAATCAGTGCGTGTGACCTTCAACACGTTCCCCTGATTACACGAGGAACCGGGTGCCTCGACACTTTATGAAACACCTCTCAGTCGTATTGGGAATTAAATCGCTTTAAAAGCCATGACTTCAGCGGTATCAGCGCTTCAGCTCTTTCGCTGCAAAATGGGACTGACTGCACACTGTTCAAGACAGCATCTAAACAGATAAAAAAGAAAGCAGAAGAAAGATAATATCAAAAACCCAACCAAAAATGCTGCAAAAAAAGCAGAATGTTTAAGTTGCCTCAGTTCAGAAGGAATGAATAGCAGAGCTGGGAATAGAAAGCAGATCTTCTGGCCTTAATTTTGAAAATATCTGTATCCAGCACTACCTTTCCCAAATGAGAATTGGTAGAAAAGAAACTGTTTGATTTCTTCTTCCTCCTAAGAAAAATATCACTGTAAACAAGATGATAAAGCAAGGCAGGATCTAATCAGGACCAAGACAACGTCTGGCAGGGCTATCAGTCTTGATGCTCCAAGAGCTCTTCACGGACTCAAGGGAAGGCATTTGCTCCCCAGTCCATGAGTCTGTCTCAAAGTCTAGCTTTGCCTGGCAGTTGTGGTAACTGGATGAAATAAATCCCTAAGGGAGCTGGGAAGGGGTGTTTGAACATGGGTGGCAGGCAACGATTTAGCTTCAGTAATAACTGATGTAGCTGGGCTTTGAAAGCCATGCTGATATTCACAGAAAAGATAAAAAAAGCTTTGATGAAAAAAGGTTTAGGTTAAAAAAACATGGACAGTATGTCCACAATCTGTTTAAGGCAGTCTGATTTCTTATGAGATTAGAGCCATCCTACATCTTATAACAGCAAAGAGCCTAGCCTCATGACAACAGAAGTTCTTAACTCCTTTTACATTCCAGCAGAATTGCTAAATCAGTAACGTTATGATCTTACTACAACAAAACTACATCTGCCAATTTTTACACAACCAATCAAGTGTCTGGAATAAACCAAGGTGCAGTCTGATTCCATTTACATTGCAACTGCTATAGAATGCAGAGACCTTCCCATATGTAACCACCCACTATAGCTCTCACAACCAGCCTGTAGAGCCACACTTCTTTCAGTGTCCAGACGTGTTTTCAAATGCTTCTGGTCCTTCCACCGGAGCCTCTTTTCCCCAGAAGGACCTCACAGTCAGAATTTATTTTCATGACATCCTGTTCTTTTTTATTTTAATTACTTGGGATATGTTGGGTTTTCCACACCCCACTCCCCGTATGTTTAGAATCATTTGCAAATGTGACTATAGTTGTTTTTCTTTTCCATACCGCTATCTTTTAGGATACTTGCCAGACTTACACACCTTCTTTCCAGCAAGCTAAGGAGCTTTACGGGCTACTGGCCTTCCACAGATTTAGATTCAAAAGATGCAAATTGTCTTACTGTGCTTCAAATTAACCACAGTAGGACAAACATGTCACTATGGAAAGGCAGACAATAACAAGTGCAGAGTTGTCACTGGCAACAAGGCATTGTAAAAGATAAATTGGCTCAGGTATTTAGAGAAGATAGATGGCTGCCCAGCTCCAAGAAACAGTCCATTTCTTCCTCTTTAAAAATTGCAGACCTACTACAAAATACAACCAGCTGACAATGGTACTAATCTGCTTCCCCGGTTACAGGTGTTATCACAAATAAGAAAAAGAGGAGACGTAAACAGTGCTAGATGTCCAGTGAGACCACCTTCCCTAGATCCTGCCCGAGAAGGGGACAGTGCAAACCACTGCAGGAGGGGAGCGCGGCTCTTCCCAGAAGCCTGGGCAGCACCGTTAGATGTGGCAGTGAGGACAGTCCAAGTCACAGTGGGCCCAGCCCAATTAGATTCACAGCCAGCAGCTCTTCAATACCAAGAGAGGTCGGAGAAAAATCGAGTGAAAGCTGCTGATTTGGAAAGCTTAGCTGTACAGAATGTCTTAACAGCTCTAGCCCCATAGCATCTCCTCGTGATGGAGAAAAAAGGTGACCTTGTAGTGACCTGTGGTGTTCTGAAAAAAGTAAAAAAGTCCTTACAGACAAGAATTTATGCCGCAGACTAGAGACAAAACACAGAAAGGGTCAGGTTGTCAAGGAAGTTCAGTAAAATATCCTTTTGTGGAGACCAGCTAATCTCCTCTACTAGTAAATTTGGAAAGGCTGATAGGTAATTTTGGTGAGCAAGGATGAACTAGGTGCACCACTGCCAAGCTGAAGACCAGAGGTCTTACCTAGCGTTTGGATGTTTTCTACCTATTCTAGTTATTATGATTTTAGATCTCATGACTACTCAGAGAAGCCAAGGACTGTCTCTCTTTTTTTTTCTTTTTTTTTTTTAACCCTTTTAGAAATATTTTATTTCTACCTAGCTGCAACCAGTTTTAATACCATGATCAGATGTTAAGTCCTTTAGGGAGAGGTTCCTGTACTAAACAAGCTAGTCTAATGCTAAAATGAATGAGAATCACTCAACAACAGAAAATCAGTCTGAGGTGCCCTCCCATACATAAGAGGCTTGAGGGACTGCACTTTTGGTTATTAACTCTGCCTGACTGTTGAACAAGATGGTTTTGTTTAAAAAATTATCACATGGCCTTCAGCATCTTGCACATTTCAGTATCTTTTTTTTCCAAAAGCAGTTTCCTTTCCACACTGACCATGTGGGAATTCTCCCTCATCACTCTCATAAATCTCTGAAATTATGACAGTATTGTAGTATAATGGCATGTAGAAACTACAGCTTCAACTGGGGCCTCATTGTAGCAATTGCAGTGTATTCACCAAGTTAAAAATATTCCTTGTTATGGTCTAAATATAGGAAAGATGGAAAAAGGAGAAATAAATCATGTCATTTTGTAGCCAAGGAACCAAAGCTCCAGGATATCCAGAAACAGCTCCCTGGAGCCGGTGAACGTTTTTAACAATCTTGAAATGAGACTCAGTCTTACGTGACAAAATATCCAAAAACTGCAGTTCAATTTTTTGACATTTCTGCCCCATCTAAACCAAAGCCACTCACAGAGTCCCTGAGTCAAGCACCACATTATACACCTTTTCCCTCCCTCAACCCTATCCAGGATATTAAATTCAAAGTGATTTCCCCAATATTTGGCACAGCTGATATCATTGGGATCATGCAAAGGAGAATAGGTCCTATATCCTACAATGGCCTCCAGTGTGCCATGAGGAACTACTAGAAGAAATAATAAAATAAAAAAAAATCTCTGCCTTAAATCTTTTTCCTTCTGCTTTTCCCTTCTCATTTTCAACAGGTCTTTTAACTTGCCCAGGCTCATCTATCGGTCCTTTGATCTTCAAATCAGCAAAACATCCAAGTTTGTCTCTGTTTCTATCCCTATTCAACCAAGCAGAGAGATAAACATTTCACATTAATGTTTTGCTTAAATCCTGTAGGTCTCAATAGCTTTGGAATACGTTAGACAAGCAATAGAGCCTTAGCTTTTTTCCTTATTAATGACAGATAGTTGATAAAAGATGATGACTAGTAAATAAATACATGATAAATATTCCTTCTCTTTTTATTGATAGTAGAGGTGATGATGCCTGACTCTCCTTATTAAATGGCCTTCCCTGGCACACAAATTCATTGAATGTAAAGCGCTGGAGACTAAGCTTCTGGATTGCTTTTTGAATGCAACAGGAACGACGATGTTCTTTAGCATAAGTCTGGGTGGGAAAGAAACATTGTTTTGCTATTTAAAGTTTTGAAAAACTGTTTTACTGAAAAATCGCTGAGATTCCATGATATCACACATTATGAAGGATGATATTACGAATTTGCAGAGGTTATTCCAGTATTTGGCCATGCCTTTGCCACTCTGGCAAAACATTATATTAACTTGGCTAATAACACATCTCTGAATACAATAACTTAGAAATGTTGCATGAAGAGAGAGTTTGGCAGCTACATTCCCTAAGTATATTATTTACTCTTGGCTTACTCTGTTACAGGGTTGCAAAGGGAAATCCAGCTTTCCTACCTGCGTTTATCCTCCAAAGCGCAAAGTGTTGCGTAGTCACACAGGGAGCTGAAACGGCGTGACCAGGAATGCAGGCACGTAAGGATGCTAGAAGGGCCTCCAGCATCATCAAGGCTGTTGCTGCCAGGCAATGGTACAAATAATTTTGTAGCTGACCAACCTCTATCTCAAGAATAGTTTTTTCTCCACCACCCTTAGAGAAAGGTTATTTCAAAGTCTTATTTTTCTGGGAGATGGATACCTTCTAATTTTCAGCCAGAGTACATGTATAGCTAACAAACACCTATTACTTTTTTGCATTACTCCTCTTTTAGTGCAAACAGCTCTTTTCCATCCTGCTGCCTGCTACTCCTCCATCCCCAGACAGATAAATGCTCCCAACTTTGTGCGAGCACCAAATTCCATTAATGCATTCTTACTTTTTCTGCTTATATCACTAAATAAAATGTTAAATAAAAATAATTACAAAGGCAACAAATTAAGTCTAACTAGCACATTTTCTTTCAAAACACCCTGTTACCTCCCCACTCCTGTTCTCTCCAGGAAAACACCCCAAGAACATACCCAGATTGCTTTCTCCCTTGCATTTGTGCACCAATCTTTAGGGCCCATTTGCATCCTGGAGGTTCCTCCCCAGCAGCGAAATTACACAACATTGCTCAGTGTTATACAAGTACATTGAGCAACCACTGACTCCATTGCACAATTTTGCTGATAAACTGTAATGGCTTTGGAAAGGAATGTACCTTTGGCATTGCAAGACATCTTTTCTCAAGTCCAAACCATTCCTTAGAGATAAATAGTGTGTGTGCCTGCATACATTCCTTCCACAGGCCAAGAAATCAGAGACTCTTCCAAGTGTCACTGATTACATACACATCCATCGGTCAGAGATTTATTCATCATGTTATACCTATAGTTTCAGGCATGTCATCAACTAGCTACCTAGCAACCATGAAAATCACAGGGTCAGATAATCTGTGCTGATCAGACACACAATCAGTTGATTAGCTCCAATTAATTTGGAGTTTGATTTCTTAATTTTTCAGCAACCTGTTCTCAGGGAGATTTCAACACTCCCCGTGTTCCTCAACAAGAAATAGCTCAGCTGATATCACTGAATTTTGCATAAACCTCTTCCTCTCAGGAATTAACATCTGTACTGCTTGTTACATATACAGGAGAAAGAGAAAAATAAGAAAATCCGTGTGAAAGAGTCCTTGGACACAGGAAACCCTCTTGGAGGAACTGCTGTACAGTGAATGCTGCAACAGCACACAACGTTCCTGTGCACACCGAGCAAATCTTCAACAGCATACCTTCTAATCAGTAATTTTTCATCCCTTGTGCTTGACCAGTTAGAAAAAACAAAGCGCTGTTATTTACAAATTTGCCCAAATGCTGTTTTGCCATGCTTTGCATTCAGAAACAAACACTGGTTTAGTTTTGTTTCAACTTTCCTTATCATCACCTGTCTTTCCAGTGGAAATAATACATGATTTTTGCAGGCAACGTTTCAAAGCTACAGCAGAGAAGTGAAAAATGTTCAAAGAAGCCAGAGAAGCATTAGAAGGTTGGAGTTTTTTGTCCTTTTCTTCAAACACTTGAAAATAAGTGTAATCAATTCAAGCTCTGTGTGGTCCAATAAACCGCCAACAATCAAATGGTCACAAGCCCCCACAATTACGATTTCAAATTTTGCACAATTCCCTCTCTAATATGTTATGGTCCAACAATAAAGGAGAGGTTCAGTTATGGCTCATATCTATATAAGTCTATAAAAATCATTCATTTATATGATTTTGCTTCGGGTCATGGTAAATTCAGAGTCTGGCAGAGGCTGGGATCTGGAAGCCACAGTCTCTCACAGGTGTGAGATGCCACCAGTTTCCTGCCTGGCTGCATCTTGCTTCGTGTCTCTCACTACATTCCCAAAACCAGCATTCAATCTTTTTTCTTTTTTACGTGAAACAGTTAGGAGTATTCTGACATTCACAGCACACCTCCATGGAGCATCCTATTTTCAGCTGCACGTACATACAGATGCAGATAAAAATAATTCAGGAGGGCACAGTGAGGAGATGTTTCCTTAAAGAGATTCCGCTAAAACTTTTATTATTAAAATGACTCAACCTACAAGTTTACCACACAACATAAGCACCTTATTCTTAAATACATGCACATGCCAAAACACCACCTACACATGAAGACCACAAGCTGCATGCCGTTAACAGACCCTTGATAATACAAACATCTGAGAACAGAGGACTTGTTCCTGTTAGCTCAGGGACAAAAAAAGACTTTCATCACCAGTGAGAGCCTTGCCTGTGCTGGCTGCTCAGGCAAGTGCATGCCAGAGCACCTTTGCAGAGCTGACCCTCTGTTATTCCCATCATATCGACTCTTCCCTTCTTGCTACCGATGGGAGAGGTGACAAAGCCCCTACCATATAACGTGTTCGACTGTGTCATGTGTAGTAAGGGTTACGCACTACCTGCCCTCTGCAACAAATATTGTCCTAATTAATGTGTAAAACCTATAATAATTTTAAATAATAGTCTAGTGTGATGGTCTTGATTTTTAAAATACATTAATGCATTATGCAAAATGCATTATCTCCAAGTACTGACTTCTTCCAATAAATAATGAACACACACAAAAGAAGTCCACATTTATGACACCTTTAGGACAAAAGTATGCTGGACCTTGAAACAGCTGTGATGTTTGCATGGAAAAGAAACAAAAGCATATACAGTTTTAAAAGGGTCTGTCATTTGACCCAGAAAGAAATGATGCACTCTGAGAAAAACACACAACAAGAGCTCCCAACACTAAGGGCTTCTGCATGAAAAACTAATGAGACCCCAATTCTTCCTTCGAATGCCCCGTCAAGCTGCACAGCAGCGCAGAGAGAGGAGCTGCTGTCGTGCCGTAGTCCCGGGCAGCGTGTGCGCAGTGGCTTGTGCCCATGGCAGGCTGAGCCAGGATGGCAGAGACACAGCTCGCACTTAAATCCTCCATCCACGCTGCTAGCTGGAAGGGAAAACCATCCAGCTCCCCCTTAGCACCACCTGTACCCGCCCGACACAAACCGAAGCTTGAGCGGGGGCAGAGTCCCTCTTGGGACCCCCCTCGCCTTCAGCTCTTCAAAGTCCTGGAGCAAAGCCATGAAAGAAGCAGATGGTTCCTAAGGTTATGACAGCATAAAATTTAACATTAATGTTCGTGAAGTGCTTTTAGGTGTCTGAGGCCATCATCCAGCCAATGCCGGATTATCTCTAAGATAGAAGCGCCACTACCGCCCCAGGCAACCTCCTGCCTATTTGCACTTCCATTAGAAAAGAAGTTAGTAAAGGGATATAGAAATATAAATATTTTCTGATTTCCTGCCAGTTAAACGCATGAGGACATTTCAAATAAATTTTTGGAAAAGAATCCCTGTGATATTGTGGGAGGACTTGAAGGAAGATGACTGCTACCCTTGATTTCATTTCAGGAAGAACATACGCTGAATTGGAGGAATTAATTTGCCCAGCTAATATTTTGACATTTCTACAATATGGTCAAATTAAAATGATAATAACTGTGTTTGGCTTGTTTATCCTGCATGATGTCTGAATGTATACTGGCGGGGGGAGTGTGTGTATGTTGATTAGTGCTAATTTCCATGAGATGAAAGCACTGGCTGTGTAGAAGCCATGAGTTACAGCTTAGATGCTTCTTACCAGCCCGATTTTTAATTCATCCAGACTAACTGATAGTTGTGTGTGTCACTAAGACACCGAGTGAAAGCGTAACAACTCCCTCTGCATCCAGAGTTACACGGACTCACGTTGGTGTTACGCACACAGACACGCATCTGATGAGGAAAGACGGACCCACAGCCTGAGAGCAGCTAGAGCTCAGTATAGGGCGCTAACCCCTAAAGGGAGGCTGCTCCAACGATCCGGCCGTTTCACCCACTTGTGCAGAATATCCACGCCGCTTCACCAAAGGAAGCATATGTTCTTCTAATTTCTAGCCCTGCACATACAGACTTGGGTATGAAAATCAAACAGTATGCCTTCCTTGTGGTATACAAACGGCTTTTTTTTATGCACGCATACAACCACCAGTCTAAATCTCCAGCTTTGACCCAGGCGGAATGGTGCGATGGTTCCAGGCCAGGGTTCAGGCTGGTGCTAACACTGGTCTTTTATACAGGACTGTTTCAAATTTCTCCTATAGCTATTTTCCCCTCCCTGATTTATTGATTCAGCAGGCGTCATCTCTGCTAAGACCATACTCTGTCATCCTTGTTCATGCAAATAATGTGTGATTCCAGTGGTTTAATTAAAAATAAGATCACAGATTAGTAGAAAAAAAATCATAACAGGACAAAACAACTGCCAAAAATACCTCCATAAAAGCACTGATCCTGTTCCTTCTGAAGCCTGGAAATGCTGATGTATATACTCAGAGCTAATTCATACATTACAGAAAAATGTATCTCAGTCATGTACCCTAATTCAAGAGAAGCTGCTTGGCTTCTCCAGAGGGCTGCTGAAGGGGCTTGCTTTTGACTTTAGATTCCACAAGTCTGACTGGCACAAGGCGCTGTCTGTTGTCTTCTGCACAGAAAGCTGTAGTCTTGAAGAGATTATCACCTTTTCTTAGGAAACTCTCAGGTCTGGCTGCCTGGGTTCACTTTGAATTCTTCTTTATTGGACACATTTAAAAAGTTATTTCAAAAAGAAACATACAGTACTGAGGCCCATCCCAACATCTTCCAAAATAGCAACCCTACCCCTGACCACCACAGTCTGTTTTCTATCCAGTCTTACCCTGTAGCCAAGGTTTTGTGTGTCAGCACTACTGGATAAAGGCTGTAATCTGATGCCCACTCAGTTTGCTTTTAAAGATTGTACTACTCATAAAACTAATTCTACCCTATATCCACTCATAATTAGGTTGAGACTAAAACTCATAAGTGTGTCATGTAACTCACTTTCTTCAACTGGTTTGGTCCCACAGGGCCCAAAGAAATAAGCAGCAGTAACAAAATTGAGTTTCCTTCATTGACACTAGAAGACACACCTCTGACAACACAACATCCTTTGACAAAGGGAATGTCATATTTTACCATGCAGCCTGTAAACCTTTTAAATATTACACAGATGCCAGACCAAACCAAAAGAAGCAGCAGAAATTAAATTCTGCAAGTCTTGAATTATGTCTCCTGACTGTGAGCCAGCTGCCGCTTATTTTCAGATTAATAGGCAGTATGGCAATGCTCAGGCATCCAACCGTGTGCGAAAACCAAAGGAAACAACGTTTGTCCAGCAGGTAACTGAAGTAAACGTGCATGTTGTGAGTTTTAATTCTTTTTTTTTTTTGCAAGTGACTTAAAGATATTACACCCTTTGCTCATGAATTCAGAAGATGCGTGCATTTTCAGCCATCATCCCATATACCCTTTCGTACCATAGGAACAGCTGCAACATGTTATAACCACTCTTGAAGTTAAACGTATACTGAGAAACAAAGGATAGTTCAGATCATCACAGCACATTGCAAATGAGATTGTAAACTGGCAACTGGCAATTAACAATTCATAGAACACATTTTAATATACAATCTGCTCAACCTAAATGATCCACAAGGACCTGGAAGCGTGCTAATTGCAATGTTTTCTCTCATGTGATTTAAAAATGCCCTATTTTTTCTAATTTAGGTCCAACCCTTTTTTTAAAATTACCAATATACCACATAAGGGCATGAACACTGGTGGATACATGTCAAGGTTTACTCTTTGTAAAACTTCTGGCAACAGTATTTCTTGTGAATGGCAAACATTTTCTTCTTTAGCAGATTATTTAGCAACATCATAGCACAGAACTATCTATACCCAGGACAGTAAATTATAATTTTTTGCATTCCATAAAGTTAAAAGCAAGTATTAAATCCAGGTAATTCCTTTTAGAAGTATTCTTTAAGTTCACTATCACCTCTGATTCAGTGTCTCGGGTAGATTCTCCCCGATTATACACAGTCTAAATTAATTCTCGTTTAAAAATTGCTTTAAATATTTTCCATATTTCCTTGAGCTAACACTTTCCTGCCTTAATGATAGTCTTAAGTCTAATGCATAAAAGAAATATCAGGAGATATGCTCCTTCTTTGTTGTCTCTGGGTAGAGTGACTTCTGAGTGACTTCAAGCCGTTTTCAAAGCTGCACTACCCACAGACAGCTGGGGTGAAGGAGGCTTTGAAACCTGGTCAGAGCCCTTTAAAAGTCATTATCTCAAATCACCGAAGAGCTGGCCGAGGCACGTTTTAGGCCAGCATCTTAATGCTTCGTCTCCTGCCAGAACTCATGAAAAACTTGCTTTAACTCTGGTATTTTAAATCCCACCAAACCAGCGCCCTGTCCCAGCCCCGGGGCAGGCTGATGGGCAGAGCGCCCACTTTGCTCCCCGGCACTGGGCTCTCTGGGGCTCCCATTTCTCAGGGGCGGCTCAGGGGGGTGCAGCCCCATCCCTGAGCTCGCCAGCTCCTGACACCGAAGGAATGGCCAGGCAGGGACCAAGGAGCAGCTGGCACAAACCCAGCCAGGGTCCGAGCGGCCGGGCACAGGATTTACACGAGAGGCGTCAGCACTAGGATCAGAGAGAGCAGAGGCAAAGCAAAGGGAAAGAGCCATCACACCACGCTCCGAGGGGTAACGAAACAACCCGATTCCTCCGGGAAAGCCGCTGAGTGTTTGTGCCAGCACGTCATCCTCTAAAGCCGCCAGACCCAAAGGCTCCAGCGACGGGGGAGAGGTGCTGTGCAGCAGGCTCGCAGCATCCGAAGCACGGCAGTGCAACGGGGCGTCATCCGCTGCGGTGCCCCAGGTAGACCTGGCACGGAGAGCGGAGCAGGCTACAAAAATGTTCAAAGGAAAATATCGGAACCGAGGAAAAGCGTACTTTTTCTTACGAGATGCAGTATGCGCAGCAGCTAACCCATATTATTTGTTTCAAAACCAGTAGCATAAGGAAGCAGATTCTGCTAACCTCAACTCGGTCGAGTAGTCCTTACACCTATGTAGTCCCAGTGAAATTAATTATTCTTTTCAGCAAGCAAGATATTTCTTTACAAGGAAAGCCAGAATCAAAATCTCAAGAATTTTCAAACACTGTAGGTGGACACACACTATCTGCCCTGGCATTAAAAGGAAAAAAAAAAAAAAAAAAAAAGGATTAAAACAGGCAAGTTTTTAATGTGCAATACAGATGTCTTGCCATTCTTCTGATCTTCCTGACCACTTTTTACCCTTCCTCTAATACATATAAAACTCATTTGGTTATTTTGGTATTTAAGCACATTGTTTTTGATAGGGCAGATGAACTATTCCATTATAAATTTCAAGAGGATATGCACCCACGTGAACAGTGGAACTAGAAAATTCCAATAGACCTTCTTCAGTTCAAGGAAACTAAATTAATCACCATATAAAGCTACTGAGGGTAGCTTTCAAATTTAGTTGGTCGACTTGACTGTACTATATTCCACTAAGAACCTAAGCATCTCACATAAACAAATTAATTCATCCACACCAACATCCACCATACAAATTTACAACAGCTATTGTTATTTCCCGTTGAGCAATGGCAAAGTGATGCAAAGAGATCAGATTAAGTCAGCATAGGAAATCCAGGATCAGGAAGCTTTTCTGATGTACACAGGAAATTACCTCAAATTTCTTCATTCATATAGGGAATATAGTCCTATTGCAGGACTATTCTTTCACCTAATTCCATGAACTAAGAATGCCTATGTTAATTATCTTTTAAATTTTATTAGAGGCAGCATGTATATACAGGAAACTTGCTAGAAGTATCCTATCAAAGAAATAAAGTAAATGGATTCAGATGGGAGGCATTTTTTATTGTGTTTATTATTCAAACTCTTTACAACTCACAAGATTTTCTTTAAAAAAATTGTCTCAATTCCAATTTAACCAAGAGTTCATGGGCAAATGTCTGAAGTACTTCAGTTAAATGAAAAGACTGAAAACACCCTAGGTTAAATATGATATATAAATTAAGACTTATTTGTAACTGAACCGGCACATAACACTTGCATTGATTCTCTACTCAGGACTGAAGGAAAAATCTGATTGTCTTCATGCACCTGTTTTTCTTTCTTCTTTGTCAGCCACCTCCTAAAATAGTTTTCAGCATCCACAAATGTAGCTTGTGGATCCACTGATCACACAAGTATTAATTATAATGCCCTTCTACTCAAGCAACATGCAATATGGTATCACTAACAATGGTTGGATTTCAAATTTGGTAAAAGCACTTTATGTTGAGTTTCAGGTCTAACTATATTGACAGTTTTGTTGGGTAAAGTTACAGAATCTCATAAGAATTTAACTTTCTAAATTACTTTAAATTTTAAACTACATTTTTATATGATTACTGATTCTTTTAACAGCACAAGAACCAAATGGGTTTTGGCCCCAGATGATCATGACAACTCCTTTGCTGTAACAATAAATTCTCTATAGATTCCTTAAGGCTAGATTGTTAGTTTTCAGTGAAGGTTTTCTTTTTTTCTAGGAGTTGAACCTGCTTTGATTTTTTTTTAATGTGATAGATACTTTAATTTCCTCTCTCTTTTTAATTTAAATTTAATTAAAATCTGGCCTCACCGACTTTCACTTTCAGGTCCTGAGTTGTCTCTGTGTTTACCCTCCAAGTGTTTCCAGTACCTTGAGCACATTAGGAATATTAAGTGGTTAATCAAGTGTAAAAAACATTAATTTGTTCTCTAGCATCTTTCATCAATCTTTTTTTTTTTTTTTTAATCATAAGAATATCCAACAACTAAGCCCACAGATTCCACAGCAAGCATTTCATCAACAGGCGCTGATATTTCACTGTACCCAGGAATGTGAAATAAATCTCTACTGATGTGAGTGAATGGTCTTCTGTACAGGAATCATCCCAGACTCAGTGTAATCACTACGATTCTCCCATACAGGTTTTAAAATAATCTATATAACCCAGTCAAACTATATGTGTGTGTGTGTGTGTGTGTATAGAACAAGCTGATTCCTTGAAGCCACATTAAATTCTCTACCCTATTCCTAAAAGCCGAATGCAATTCAGCATGCCATAAGCCCTATCACTCTCTGTGTAATCTTCTCCAGTTTCTGAAGCCTGTGTCAGAACCACCATCTGTCCTATTTCTGCCCACGAACCAAGGCTTTCCCTTTTGTGGGCTAGTTTTCTAGAATTTGTTCAATTAAATGGCTGGTGTGAAACACATTTTACATGGTGTACCTGATCTAATATCCTGGCACAAAGAAGAGTTACTAAAAGAGGTAGAGACCTTTCAGAGATTGAACTGTGCTTATGTTTATTGTAGTCATCGCTGCCACTGGCCCCAAATACACAGCACCTGGTCCAGAAACAGCACAACTTCGAGTTTGGAATATCCATTACTTCGGGAACTGCTTTATGTCAATGTAGGTATAATAATTCCTGGCATAAGGCTGGTTTGCCCTTAGGTATCAGCAATATTAACTAACTCTCGCTAATGTTAGTTTATGAATCTTTGCATTAGAATTCATTTTGACTCCAGTATAATTTGAATCTTCATTTGCAAAGAAACCACTTTATGAGCTGCAGTGGAGCTATGCTTTTTGAAATCCCTAATCTAGGCATATATAACTTTGTGCAAAAGTTATAAAACTAACACAATAATTATTTAGATTATGAATAAGAAGGCTCAGTCATTATGCAGTGATTGTTTTCAAAAAAATGAAAAAGAATTTAAGAAATGCTCTTTTACATTTCCCTATATCCTACTGAATCAAATACACGTGTTTTAAAACCCTGTTTTGATCACAAATCTTCAATTTGGGGCAAGGTGGAAATGCATTTGCCACACAAACTATACAAGCTTCTGGGGAACCATGAACAAAACCTCAGGTCCTGAATTAACTGATATAGGATCCAGTCACTGGAACTAAAGAAAATGCATCAAACTATTTGTAATAAAGTCCTTTATCCCTTTGTGAACAACTACTACAAGCTTCTTCTAGTTCATTGATATACACAAAATACTTTTAGAAGTGTTTGGAAATGTTTTTTGTTCTTGTTTCTAAATATAAATAGTTTTTATCTTTTCTGGGAAAACTTCTAAATCTGACTTAGTTTGTATTTTTCTGATGAAAGTATGAAAAACTAGTTATCATTTTTGCTTATTATTTTTCTCCCCTATCTTGGAAACCTGGGACAAAACCCAGGTAGAAAATTCCCATCAGGAAGCTTATTCTTACTAGTAGATCTCAGGATAGAATTTATTGAGAAATTCAATCTATGTCAAGATAAATACTTGGAAGTAGCACCCCACTATGAAATTCTGATGAGCAAGTTGTTTTGTAAAGATTCACTGGATAGCTAGTGAATTCAGAGTGACTGCAGTGATAATACAGCTAACTCTTTTTTCTTTTTGTAGTTAATAATGCAGCATCCTGTATGAGCAAACACATATACTCATAGCTTTAAATTTTGCTTTTGAAAGTAGGAAATGTTAGCATTTATCCCCATAGAAAAGTTATGAGGTAGTAAATGAGTCTTGCGGTGCACAAAGTGATTCTGCAAGTCTATGAAGTTTACTAATTCAAGGTAAAGTAATCCTGCTCCAGGCCCATCTCAAAGAGAAGTGAGCAGCATGCGAACCAGATCGCGAGTCACGTAACAGTGCGGTCTGCTGGTCTAAGGCATGCTGGTTGGCCTTAAAGCACTGGGCTGAAGACTGCCTAAGAGCAGGAATTTTTTTCTAAGCAGCTTACCTGATGGCAGAACCAGTAGGTCAAACAGTTAAGTGGAACAATCTCATCAGATCTGTCAATATAAATTGTCCTTCTTCATGAATCAGAGCCTGAGGTATGGAGGAAGACAGGGCAAAACACTAACAGACTATAAATTCCTGCCTGTGCATACTGCACAATGACATCTACATGCAGGCAAGCCCTTAAGGGTAAGGAAAAAAACAATAACAAAGAAATACAAAAAATCTGAAATATGTCTGTACCTTTGTGAAAAACAGAATTTCATCTTGCATTTGTCAATTTACTTAGTATACTTTCTTATGCTTACTGCATTTTTTATGTAATGTTATATGCAGTATGTTATAATAAACACACACAGATCAACTCTCCCCAGTCTTTCCTGTTCGCAGTCATAGAACGATGTAAGCTGGGAGGGTGCTCTGGAACTTGTCTGGTCCAATCCCCTGTTCAAAGCAGCATTAACCAAGAGGTAGGATTGGACTGTGTAGGCTTTTCCAGACAAGTTTCAGAAACCTCCAAGGATAGAAATTGCACACTTCTCTGGGCCTTTGTTCCAGCTTGACCACCTTCGTGGCGATATTTTTTCCCCCATTTACTCATCAGGATTTCCCTTCCACTGCCTCTTGTACTTTCATTTTACACCTCCAGGGTCTGGCTTTGTCTTCTCTGTTACTCCCTTTAGGTAGTGAAAAACTGCAAGTAGATTCCCCCCACTCCTAGCTTCCTTTTCTCTGCATTAACATCCATCTCCTCCTCCCTGTATGCATTAAGGCCCTTATTGCATCTTAGTGGCCCTATGATCTCACTCCACTAAAAATCATGTTTGTTAAAGCTGGTGAGATCTGATGTGAAATGTTTCTGAGGTGTTGAGACTGTGTAGTATTCCAAAAGAAGTGCTTTGTCAAGGTGCACAGCTGAAAGTAGAAAAAAGATTTAAATTTGCAAAGTTCATAATTTGTGCCATCTGTCTTATACTGCCCTTAACTGGAATACTCTTATTCAGTGTCATCTTTTTAGCTGAAAAATTATACTGTGCTAGGAAACATTCTCAATGCAGTATCTGAAACCCAGAAGAAACATTGAAAAGAATGTTTGTATTATTTTGTATTTATGAATAGGAAAACTCTGGAAAAGTTAAGGTCACTCAGGTCACACACATACAAAAAAAAAAAAAAAACCTGACAGAGAAATGTGGGATTTTAGCAGTATATCTTACTGTCTGATGTATATTAAATTTCTTCATTAGATTAATATCTTTATTGCACTCACTCCTGTTCTCCAGCAATGTAGTAGAAAACAATGCCTCACATGCGAGCTGTGAAAAAGAACAGTTTATGTTCTGTGGCTTTTAAACACAGTGTTGCTGTATTTTTAAAAAAAATTCATATGGTCTTTTACCATCAAAACAAATCACATCCGTTCATGTCTGCCTATAGGGATACACAGACTGAATAAGAGCCTCTAATGGAGGCTAACATTGCCTTGATTTACTGTGAAAGAAACACTTATTTGTTGTACTCTTTCAAGTGTTGCTACTGATGACCAGGAAATGAAAATACTTGTGAAGCTGCCAGGCTAATTTCATGACAGATCAGTCAGGAATGGCACACAAGAACCTGATTTTGGGCATAGCTATTAATGTCTAGCAAGTCATTTGGGAAAAAAATTAGCATTGAAAAGAAGTAATCAAAAGATCCTCCAACAGTGAAGATATCAGTGCCAGGTATTTATCACTGGGAGTATAACAAGTTTACTAATCTTAGTAAATTGGAACAAGAGATACATTAATTCTGTTCATTAGGTACCTCCTGCTGTTATGGTTTGATTATTATTCATAGTACTTGGACACTTCACTTAGGATTGGGTTATTAAGAGTTCTAAGTACTGCACATAAGCATAATAAAAGTCCATCCCCAGCTCTGCTTTACAGTCTTACAGAAAAAAAAAGGACTTAATTTGCAGTTTGGGAATGGGTATAGAATGAGGTTTTGCAACCTGTGCCCTCACTAAGAACTGAATAAGGACATTATTCATCACAAACCTGTACCTTAATGCCCTCATACCTTATCTCCCTGTGGGCTTCTTCCACTGCAGTGGTATTTTCTTTTGCTTTGACTTGTTTATAAACATCCAGTTAATACATGGCGGGAGCAGCAGCCATCACACACAGTGGTATGTCAACAGAGAAAAACACTGACAGATTTGCATTGCTGTCTGTACCAAAGGATTCCAAACAACTCCAGAAATCCCCACTTCTCAAAGCAGGTCTCTAATAGACTGTGATAGCTCCAGTGTTATGGTCTAACTCCATTTTTGGTAGCAAAGTTCCAGTTGAAAACCTTAGCATTTACAATGAGGCACAAAAGCATCATTTTCTTCTTTGAACAAGTGTCCAATTCTTCTGTGGGGTTCCTATTCCTGCAAGAATGCTACAAAATATTTAATATCCACAAAAGACCAGGTTTAAATGTCCCAGCTAAAAGGCTGCTGCTCAGAGAGCATGCAACAGAGGATTGTATGAAAAATGTTCAGGGCAGACCAGCATCTCACGGGTTTGTATCAGCCAGATCTGGATCTATATAGCATGATCTGTCAGAACATACTGTAGACCAAACTTACACACTCAAAATACTGAAGCTGAGAGGCTCATAACTATATTAACTCTCTTAATATATTCCTCCTCCTTATCACCATAAAGATGAAATTTATCTGATTTTTAGATTAAGCAGGCCTCAATGTGAATTCTGAAAGTCTTTCTGAATACTTTCTTTCTCACAGTTCTTACTGCTAGAAAAGTGATTCTCTCAGAGGGCAGAAATTAAAAACAAAAACAAAAACAAAACCATCACCCAAAACCAAACAAAAAAACAACAAAAAACCACAAACAAAAAAACAAACCTAGACTACTAAACATCAGTATAACTGCAAAAAACAAGATAGTGAAGAAAAATGCCTTATGAGCCTGCTAAAGAGAAATTCAATGATATGTTAACTAGGCTGGAACTGTGGAGGCGTGCTGGCTAGTTATCCTACTGTGCATTGAGATTTTCCTTATGCTTTTGGCACAGAAGGCCTGAGCCAAGGCAACAGTGTCTAAGAGTCTGTCCTGCCCTTGGAACAAGCCCATACGACTCTCTGCCCCTGTATGGTTTAGTGGTGTAAATCCAAAGGAGCTAATGTGAGAGATGAATCACAGGAAGAATTTTTAGGTTGTGAAAATTATTCCTTCCATTTACAGTCTTTCTTGGACTTTTTTTTTTTTTTTTTTTTTACGAAAGATATACCTATCCACTAAAATTCCTGAATACTTTTATCTGATCTGATAAAAATCTGTCTCATGAGGTTTCAAACACAAGTCCAGAGGTGCAGCAAATTTTCAGGGATCTTCTGATGGTATATGTGCCACAAGAAACTGTGACCAGTTACCCTAGCTATGGATTGGCTCCAACCAGAGTGGAGCACCAGACACAGCTGGTCAGCACAGCACCACTCAGACACTGTTGTTTATTGTTACAGGAGCATCAGACACGAGAAAGCAAAAAACATTGGGCTTCTCGCCTTTCTTACTAAAAATCAAACTGTTTCAAAGAAAAGAAAGGGGAGGATGAAAGAGCCTATTTAATGAGCATAAACCTAATAAGCATTTCTGCTGGGAAGAGCACACTGATGTCTTAGAGGCAGTACTCATGTGGAAGAAGTTAAAAGGCATGTTCTAATTTCATGTAAGTCTTTATGGAGGAGGGGGAGAAAAGCCTAAAACTTCAATTTAGATAAAATTTTAGAGCTACTGCTAGCATAGATAAATATCTGTAGTTTCACAGTTGTAAAGGTTTTAGATTTAATTAGAGGAACTTGTTTTGCTTTACACAGCAACTTTTGCAATGAGGTATAGAATCATAGAATCATAGAATGGTTGGGGTTGGAAGGGACCTTAAAGGTCATCTAGTTCCAACACCTTCCACCAGACCAGGTTGCTCAAAGCCCCATCCAACCTGGCCTTGAACACTGCCAGAGATGGGGCGTCCACAACCTCTCTGGGCAACCAGTTCCTTCAGTGTCTCACCACCCTCACAGTAAAGAATTTCTTCCTTACATCTAATCTAAATCTACCCTCTTTCAGTTTAAAACCATTACCCCTTGTCCTGTCACTACACGTCCTTGTAAAAAGTCCCTCTCTGGCTTTCTTGTAGGCATCCTTTAGGTACTGGAAGGCTGCTATAAGGTCTCCCTGGATCCTTCTCTTCTCCAGGCTGAACAACCCCATCTCTCTCAGCCTGTCTTCATGGGAGAGTTGCTCCAGCCCCCTGATCATCTCTGTGGCCCTCCTCTGAACTCGCTCCAACAGGACCATGTCTTCCTTATGTTGGGGACGCCAGAGCCGAACACAGTACTCCAGGTGGGATCTCACGAGAGTGGAGTAGAGGGGGGGAATCTGCTGGTCACGCTTCTTTTGATGCAGCCCAGGATATGGTTGGCTTTCTGGGCTGCAAACACACATTGCCAGTATGCTTTGACAATTGGCATTGATGTGCTTTATATCATTTTTACTGAGTTTCCTGCTCTGAGTTTCTATGCAGTATCATATTTTAGGATACAAATCAGAAAGGAAGTCTTCATTCTTTCTTGCTTGCATTTGGAATTTGGCTGTTATTGATTTAATTTAGGAATGATGGCCACAGACAAGATATCTCCATGAGCAAATCTATTGAACAGGTTTCAGTATGCTTGCAATAGAAAGTTTGTCATTAATGAACCTCATGAAAAGTTGTCAGAGAGTCTTCCTAAAGGGTTCACGAGCACATTCAAGATAGAAAGATGTTATTCTGACACACTTTTTGTTCACTTTCTGGTACATACAAGGTGAGACTTTAAGATTTTTTTTGAGGACATGAGTTTACATACCTTCAAGGCATACAAGAGTTTTTTAAAGTTATTTTGACAAGACATGCTTTCCACAAAATCCTGTTGATGGAGTCTAGTAACTGATCTACTATTTTGACTACAATGTTGAGTTCATTTTTCAATGCTTATTTGGGTCTATATACCTGTCACTTCTAGAAGTGCCATAATGCTGGCCTATCACACTCATTTTTCATACATTCTATAACACAAAAGAAATTTCAGATCTGAACATGCTCTTTTAAGACTCTAGATTTCAAATTATTAGTGATTATTGATTGTAAATAGAGAATGCTTAACAATTGCTGTTGTTAACAACATACTTGGTTAAAAATAGCCTGGAAAAAATAAAATCACTGTCATATTATATCATGCTGGTTTGTACATATACATATGCTGTATGAGTAACTTAAACACACCTGCATTTTTCTGCGTTGGTAACAAATTTTAAAGCTCCACAAAGACTTTGTTTTATCCCCAATATATTTTTTCTGCTTGTTCTCAGCTCTGCTATATACTAATATTTCTGTGACACTTTTTAGCTTCCCTTATCAATTCTCTGCTTTTTAAGTTAAAAATTATAGTAATACATTCCTCTTCTCTTTTTATTTGCTCTGTTGTGTTCTGTTTATAATTTCTGCCTTCAACATTGAACAGTGATGGGCTTGTAGTGAGTTGTCTTCTTCCCAGACTGCAGAATCACGGCTTTTTGGCCATCAAAACTTCTCTTGTGCCTCCTGTTTTCATTCACTTTCTTCCTCCGAATTCCTCCCAACTCTCTTTCAGAAATCAACCCTTCTGAAACACTGTATGTATGTAAGAATATGTGTATGCAAATATAATACTGGTTGGTACTGTCCTTTTTTTTCACTAAATTTATTGTAATTGTATCAAAAGCACTCCCAAAGCAACCATTAACTTCCAATATGATGATTAAACCATCTTCATAAAAATGGATTTACTATTTGATTTTTGGTTTTATTAAGCTAAAAAATCATCTATAGTTTATAGAAACTAATACATTTTATTATTGGCTGCATAAAGCTTCCAAACTGAATTTTCTATTTATAACATTATTTCCTATACATATGCTACTATCACTTAGGAGGTTAAAAGGAGTCCCTTCACTGGAATTTGGTGGTCCATGAGAAACGTCTTCATGGCACTGCAGCAACTACTTGTACTCAAATGCATTTTTTAAGCTGCAGTTAGAAGTTATCAGTAACATGTAAACAGCTGCGTAAGAAAAGGATAAGCACCAAGAAGGCAGAGAGACAAGACACTGCACTTGGCAGTGCCTCCTGGAAGACTCTAGTTTGAAATTATGCTCACGTCAGGATCATCTTCCTGGCAGCAGGCACTTTTCTGCTACCTGGGGAAAATTATTTTACTCTTCCCAAACTCACTCATTTATTAGGATTTTTGCTCTCAGAAAACTGCAAGTTGTCAATTTATCTCTTGTAAAGTTACATCCTTTTCTCCAGAATCTTTAACATTTTCTGTGAAGTGTAACTTCTCTCTCTTGACATGTTCTCCTCAGCAGCATTACATTTATGTAAATGAGGAAAAGAAAAATTCATCTCCAAAGACAGAAATAAGCCATCAGAAAGGAAAAGGGCCCAAAGAAAAGCAAGGAAACCATAATACTAGCTTAACAGTGGACTGTGAGGATAACTACTGGCCACACAAGAAGGGGCAAGTCTTGTACATGCTCAATACTCTTATGGCCTTGGCTTGCCTTTTTGTTTTGTTTTGTTTTGTTTTGTTTTGTTTTTAAGTTAGTTTAAAAGGAAAGGCTAATAATTCAGTTTCTTTTATTTTGCAGTATTTATATCTGGTGGTAGGAGGAAAAAATCCTGATATTCTATATGCATAACTGGAAAAAAGCTTTTACACTGCAGATACTGGAGCTGGTTTTGCATTTTTCTTGTTCCATAAGAAACTAAGCAAAAAAAAAAAGCTATCATCTGTCACTTGAATCATTGTGGGCTATATTAACAGGCTGGTTCAACAATGGGAAATGGTTCATGCAAATTATTGCATTCCAGCTGGTCAACTTTTTCCTTGGTAAAACTTACATATATTGTTAATTTTCTAAAAGATAAATTATGAGATTTTGCATTAGAGTAATACTTAAGAAGTATCTAGACACTGCTGGAAGAGGCCTTTAGATATGTATTTCAAACACCACATACAGTCGCTGAAGACCATGATCAGGTTGAGTCACTGCTCATTTTGGTGTTTTGGTGGTACCTCTGGCTTATAACATCATAACTGAAAGGAATATCAAGTACATTAGGATTTAAACTCTAATCTGTGGTAATGTAACTAAACTCAAGGTCCTTGGTGCTCTGTTTAATCTCCAAGCTGGTTGTTGTTTTGGCTTCAGCCTTGAATGACTGATGTTTTAGGCAAGGAAACCTGGGCACTGGAGTGGGAGGAGAAAAACAAGTGCTAGCTTATACTCAGGCTCCTTTGCAAGGACTTTGTCCTGAAGTTCATGGACAGGTGGCAGAAAAAAACCTCTGTGTTCAACCAGAGCCAGTCTAGCAATAGCCCCAGTAGGGCTCCTCTTTGTAAGGTTGCACCACATCTCCACAGCAAACCTCCAGGCTATTGTTGCCCGAACATACGGTTTCCACGTTTTCTTTCTCAGTTGTATTGCAAGCTGCACACACAATACATTTGATTGTATATAGCCAAGGATGGTACAGTTCTTGAACAGTTTTTTCATCTCTGTAAGATATATAAGCAGGATTTGTGGGAACAATGTAAATGACTAAAATGAGCACTATCAGCTAACCTGTCAACATTCCAATTGCCACAGTGGAAAGGTATTGGTGTCTTCTAGGTTCTAGGTCCTATCAATCAACTCCAAGTGAATGTCTCAGAATTTCTAAAATAGATGCCTATTAAACATGGGAATTATTTCCTGTGTGGTGGTAGGCAACAGCTTTTTCTATGTATATGATTAGCATAGTACTGTTTTTGCAGCCAACTGAATGTTCATGAAGAAGTCACAAACAAGCAGGTTTACAACATCCCGTTTCTTAGAATCAGCTCAAAGCTAGCATCGAGCTACAAACTCGCCCCAAATCTCCAGGCCACTATGAGACTCATCAGCTGATTCCCAAACAGTGCATGGCTGCATCTGCTTTGCCTGGTTTGGACTGCAAAAGCTGCATGCTAATACTTCCCAGAATGCACTGTACAGTCCCATGATACTATACTCTTAGTTCAAAGGCTTTTGTGATTTTATTAAGTATCTCTTTCTATGTAATATTTTTACCCCCTTTTCTCTTTCTTGAGGTATTTGCCTAACTCTGGGCTTCCACCCATCCTTCATGAATTCTCTGTAACATTTCAGAGATTGCTTCTAAATCCTTAAGTACTTCAGGGTAAATTTTGTCGGGTTCCACTGACTTGAACAAATCCAATTATCTATTTGCCTGTCTACATAAGCATCAGAATTTACAGATGTTGTTCACCCTTAGTCATAGCAGACCCTGTAAAAGCAGAACTAAGCTGACTTATAGATTCCTCCACTTCTGTGGATGTTTGGATATGCTGAGAGACGGATATCAGTGCAAGGTGGGGTTTTTGTTCAAATGTTGTTATTGTGTCATGAAGGGATAGATAAATCTGTCATATGGGTATTTAAACTCTGTCTCCAGAAGTTTCTCTGGAATATTGTGGTGTTCTTTTAAAGTATAAGTCAATAAAAAAACAGACTGTGTTTAATGAATTCTAAAGCTCTTCATGGTAACCAAGTGATGTCTTCCCAACAGCATTCCAGTAAGAATGAAGTCATACATCCATTAGACATAAACCCTTGTATTTCATAAAACAATTTCTGGCAGTATCCCAGCCACTTTCACAGAATTATTCTCATCCCTTTTATATCAATGATCACTCCTTTAAGATCAGCTTCCCAGCATTCTCTCTGTAATCCTTTCTTGTCACATTCTGTTGCTGAAAGTTGAAAGCTTTTTTCCTCTTTTTCTCACCTCACTTGACTAGTCCCCCTCAATTTGTTTAATCTAGCTTAAAACTGAACTGATGGGCCAAATTATTCACAGTATTGCATAAAAAACCCCAGCTGAATCATAATTAAATACAGTATGTCTTCTGACAGAGTTTAACCTGGAAGTCTCATAATTACTCCAAGGAAATATAGTCCTCAGTCAATTCTTTCTCTCTCATGTCTTCTCAGTCTTCAAATTCTGCTTGTATTTTCTTGGGGGCAGGAAGGGATTACAAATCAGTCTCCTTTTGTGCAAAGTGTGGCACAATAGGTCCTTTAGGTTCTACTGGAGTGCAAATAATCACCACGTTCTTTGGGTGCTTAAATGTCACAGAGATGTGCTTAATCTAACCAGGTGCACAGCCACATGAAAGGAAGACTTAATTGGAGAACTCCAGCCTCTGAATAACTGATTGGATTTTTCACCTTAATTAAAATTATTAGCAAGCTCTAATGCACTTCCCGCTTTCATCAGAGAATATGATACTGATATCTACTGATAGGTGTACCTACTCTTGTCCAGATTAAATAGGACTTCTCTTAACTGCTTAGAAATGGTTAAAGGTTGAATTTACTGAACAAAGAAGAGTGGGTTCTTCTGACAGAAATTCCAGGGATCTGCCTAGAGCTCAGAGTAATAGGATTCAGCAACTCAGTGCAGTGCTTCCAGTCCAGCGAACTACATAATCCACTTTACAGTTCAGGTGATACCAGCCCAATGAACAAAATAATCCACTCCAGAGTTTATGTGATTTGAGACCAATGAACAATATAATACCAAATTTGATTAGAAACTATGGGCAAAGAGAAAAGGTTTTATGAGTAATCAACATGTAAATGTGCTCTCTATAGCCAGAAAGGCAATTTGTACTACAAGATATTAATAAATTAGTGTTTTAACACTGAGAACCATTATGGACTTCCATCAGCTCCAAAACAGGAAAGTAATGGTTTCTTTAACCATAACATGTAAATTTGTCTGTTCCATCAGACTATGGGTGATTACCAGCCAGGAATGACTGTTTGTCACTTCAAAGTATGCTCATTCCATGTTTTTCTTATCACCCAAACACTCCAGATTAGATAAAAAGTGTCTATTATTTTGGAAAAAAAAAATAATAACCAGATAGATGAAAGAAATTTTCAGTTTGGTCAGTCTGATTTCTTTGTTACTTTGCCACTCTACATTTTTATTTTAAATGTCTTCATGCATTCTGTAGTCGTCTTCTGCTTTCTTCTTTAATTTACCAAAACCACCCAAAAGATGTGGAATTAAAGATTGCAAAAGCAGTTCTCAGAAACTTCAATTTTTGAGTACCCAGGTTGAGTGCTAAGAAGGTTTTACCTCTGAAAAACAGAATGCTACAGAGGTCATGTCTGAACAAAGGAACAATGAGCACTACGAATTTGACATTAAGGATAATGTCTTTCAGAATGGATAAAGCTTCTAAAAGGACATCCACCACAGAAATAACAAATAACTGGAGAATCACAGACATGTCAGTTTTTTAAGGGCTGGCTTGAAACTGCAGAAGACATGAAAAGAAGACAACCATTGATAGAAAAATCCCTGTATAAAACAGTTGCAGTTTTAATATCTAAAATTAAGGTGGCTGTTATTAGGCTCGATTCCTATCTGTAACTGTTCAGTACTGTCTTGCTTTCACCTATTCTCCTCCTATATGTCTGACCACTGTGTGCTAACTATAGGTTCCATCAGGTCTATCTGAATGGAAAGAAACTAAGACCCCTGACAAAAAAGGATTTATATCCTACAGTGTACTGTATCTGTACAGGTTCACTTTGGATCTACTTCACTGCTTAGTATCTTTGGTCCTCCCATAACAGTAACCACAAGAAAAGAGCAAGTTGATCCTTGAGCAAGCTGATCTAACTTCTAATTTGGCCCTGTGTTAGCAGGAGATTGGCCTAGATGACCTCACACCTACATTAAGCTAAAAGAATAAACTTGAGGGAACTCATTTATGTGAAATCAAATGAAAGATGTACTGAATAAATGACAGAGTTAACATTTGCAACCAGGTTTCTTCGGGAGTCACTGAAGTAAAAAATAAACTCTGAGTGTGGAAGAAGGCCTGTGTTTCTACTGTTACTTTTCTGTATCTCATTTTACTGTTTCCAATGCCTGCCTCTTTTTAAGGATCTTTCTTCCACTTCTTCTAAATATTCCATTGGAATCTCACTGAGATTTTCCTAATAACCATTGACGTATACGATGTAAAGTCTTAAATATGCTCATGCTGAAATTAGGATTTTTCAAAACAACATTAAAACTCTCAAAATTACATTTCAAAATGAAAGAATTCATTAATAGAAATTTTTTATTATAATATGTTAATTCAAATAAAATGTTTGATCACTAATTGGCACTTCAGGGGAAAAAAAGGCACACATTTTTTGTCCAAACCTCCACTTTAATACCAAAACATTTCATTTTAGCTGAGGGAGCTCCCAGAACAATGGGAGCCATCCTGTGTTTTGGTTTTCTGCTTCTTCCTCAAAACTTTCATAATTAACTATTTTCTATATTACAAGAAAAAAAAAATACTTTGCATGAAAACATGTATCAAGATACCAGGTATTCCCCTAAGGTGCAAATTATTTTCTGACCATTTTGAATTGACAGATATTACTTAAAATGGGCTCTTACCCTAAAAGCATGTGTTTGTCTTTATAAAATATATTAATTGTTAGCACACTTGGACTGTGGTTTTTTTCACAGTTAGCAGAGCTCCAGCTGTGACAGGGACCATATTAGATGTGGATGTTAGTATAATATGAATAAGAATGTATTCCTGCCTGTTCTAAGTACTAACAGTATACTCTTGGAAATTACCTCTGGTTAACCTATTGAGTATTTTAAGATTCTGAAACGAAAAATGCCAAGGAAGTGCAAAATGCTGCCATAGTGTCATCCGGATTATTTTATTCAGTTCTAGCTATGTGACTTTCAGTGACTTTAATTGGCACCAAGAAATCCACTCAGTAACCCATGCGCTCGACTGTTAGTAAGTGGCGAGTGAAAACAGCTATCCAGCATCTTCAAAACAAGGGTATTAGGTGGACAGATTGCCTGGCCGCTGCAGTATGATCCCCATCCAACTCTGAAAATGTTTGCAAGGAATACTATAACTGCCAAAGGTGGTTAAGAGCAGTCAGCTAGTTTAAAATGCTACAGAATTTAGTTTCCTGGCAAATGCTCTAACAAGCTTTGCTACAAAATGTCAACATTTGGATTCACAGCATCCCAAGATACCTGTTAGTTGCAGCTCTGCTGAAGCTCTCAAGGTTTAACTATCTGAACAATGAAAAATTAGTTAAAGCTGGAAATATAACAGCATTGAAGCCTAACTTCTCTTGAAAACAATGTGCCAAGAATAGCCAAGAATTCTTCTGAGCTGAAACAAACATGCTCGAACTAAAGTGATTTCTGTGCTTTGGTAGTGTTCTCTTCTCCCAAAACACGTATTACTGGATGAGTTGTAAAATGTAAAACGTCAACTTTATCCAGTGAACTGCTCATCATGTTTTGGTGTTCAAATAATAACACACCAGCTTTTTCTGCTTTGGTTGTAAGGGAATCCATTGTAGAGGTATGTAAAAAGTAAAGAAACATAGGTGGTCAGTCCCTTATAAATTTGTTAAATAATAGTTAAGTGATATTTTCCAAAGTGTCTACTTGATATGGGAGGTTGAAACCCATTTTCACAAATTACAAAAGAACAGAATTTCCAAAATTCTCTTTGCTGCCTTTATAAATTTAGCCTCTGGCCTAAGCCATAGCACTAGACCTCAGTTTTAATAAGCAGCTGTGAAATTTTCCACTTGTGATGACAAAGCTTAAATTACATTCTCAAATATTAGGGATTAAGAATTTAAGTCACTTGGGCTATCACTGGCTATCTTTGAAGACACTGATCTTCAAAGGTATTTAGCTGTGTCAATATCCTGACTGTCTTGCATTTAAGGATCTATACTCTCTTTAAAACAGAAAGTTTGCAAAACCGTTATGGGTACTGCAGTGTTAGTATAACCCGAATGAGCCATATATTCCGATTGTGTTACGCATTGCACAGACAAAGCAGCTACAGCATTCAGCTAGAGGAATATGCTGCCAAACAGATGTTTACACACATTATGGTAGGAAACCAAAACGGCCTAAGCCGTGACTAGCACAGGGCTTTGGGAAATCCAGGGCTTGGTCTTGTCATGGTCGGAGCTGCCTGCCTAAACAGCAGTGCAGGGTAGCAGATCTTGCCGAAAGATTTTTTATAAAACAGGGGTTTGGTACTAGTTGAATAACTTGACGGAACACACAAACACACTCACTGAACAAGACTAGCTAGAAAATGTATTTCTTTCCACTTTTTTCTCGCCTTGGCATTCTTTCCCTGCCTCCCTTGTGCCTCGCTGGAAGGCGTTTGCTCTCACAGTGCCCAGACATAGAAGCATCGAGCGTCTGCCTGAGCACTGAAATACAATAGCACATTTTAGTATATGATGGCAGCATAGAGACAAGTTGGGAAAATACAGAAGATGTGAATCTCAGGAACCTTTACAGTTTCAGTGAATTACGCCAGAAGTTTCACCTTCAGTCCTGAAGTGTACTTTAACTAAAAATTAATAGAAATTTTGTCTGACTTTCCTGTTTTTCCTTTTTTTTTTTTTTTTTTTCCCCTTTTAACTATGATTATTAAAGCTTGTCTGGAAATCTGTGTCATTTGGTGCCTAAAATACCTTCCATTCTTGAAAATCTCAATCTGGATATAAATTAGTTTTGCTTAAACTCCCCATTTATTCCTATGTTCCTGACTTCAAAGTCACGCCATGTAATTTTTTAACAACTGCATATATATTTTAAAATTAAATTTAAAAATATCTCAGTCAAGTTTCTCATTTTGTTATTCTGTCCGACTTCAATATAAATCAACTATGGCAGAAGCCTGTTTTCAGTAAGTATTCACAGTTAAGAAATAATAAAAAAAAAAAAAAGAAAAAAGAAAAAAAGAAAGAAAACAAAAGTCAGGACTAAACAGAATTCCAAGGGTCATAAAAGAAAAGAATTTCTACTACACATTAAATCTGGTAGCTACTCATTTTAAAAAAATTAAGCATGCACTGAGTCCCATCAGGGTAATAATAACTTAATAAATAAAAAAGTCTGAACTGGACCAACTAAATGTCTTATTGTCTTGAAGTGCAATGAAAAATACATTTTCAGTAGTTATGCAATAAAAAAGGCATAATCTAAAATCATAATGTCTTTTGTTCCCAAGGATCATTTTCAAAATTGATGCTGGTACTTAGCCTTCTGCAGTATATGCCAAATGCCAGAAGTCCATTATCACAATATTCTTGCAAAGGATTTTTCAGGACTTTAAAGCATTTTGATTTTCCATCACTGAGTCAAGACATTGCTGCTGAGGCTATTTGCTGCAACAATGTAGATATTTTCTTACTGTCTTCAATATCCATGCTAAGGAGTTTAAGCCTACTCAGCAAAGAACATCTCGACTCTCTTCTGGAGCACTGTTCATCGCCCAACTTACAAAGCACAATCAGCAACAGGTACTCAATAATGAGAATATAAGGAACCACACAAGGAAACTACAACCTTGTGGTGAGATTGTAT
>JAVJGG010000024.1:1325641-1356076 GCA_035590195.1 Aviceda cuculoides | reverse complement strand
AAAGGTAAAAATAAAGCTATTTTGCATGATTTTACATTAATTTTCTTTTAATAGGCAGACAGCATTTCAAAGTAAGTTTTCCTTTAGAAGGCTTTCATTAAGAGCAGTCACATTTCTGTGACACTACTGTAAACAGTTTCTTTCTTTTCCAATGATTTATAGCTAGTTTATTTATTTGTGATATAGCAGTTTAGTTTGGTATGCTCAATTAAACTGGCTTATGGCTTTGTTCTTTTGGTTTTTGTAGCTCTAGCATCAACTGATCTAGAAAACAATTTGCAACGGGAGGGCAAAAGAAGCAAGTTACAGCCTAAAGAGAAGCCAAACAAACCATTTAATATGCACCCATAAGTATGGGAATATCCTTCCTTTCCACACCCCTGCTATAAAATGGAAATATTCCTTACTACCAGCTATTGACCACAAAAGGTGCACTTTGTGTTCAGGCTTCCTGCTCTTCTGAGGTATTAGCACAACACATCCACTTGTGTACCAGACCTCTGGCAGAGCACTCATTTTTCTGATTCAGAAACAATTTTCTCGCGTAATTACAAGATGTTCTTGGTTAGAAAGATGTATGTGTATGACCAGCTCCAGATATATTGGCTTTTCCTTTTATGTGTAAACAGGCACAGCTATACAAATTCCAATGAAAAAGCGCCCTGTGGCCAGCCATCCTCCGAAGCTCGCTGCACACAGCATTACTCACCACCGCGTCCTACGGGACACGGCAGACGTTTTAGACTTGGGCCGTGGGAAGAGGGCTGCTAGGGCAATGTGTGCTAGGCTGCTTCTGTTGTGGCTGAAGTTTATATATCTACCTCTTTCCTTTGCAGAGACACTCTGGCACTTTCTTGTCGTGAAACATTAAGCCCATGTTGATCTGTCTCTTGCAGGGTTTTTAATCTGCAGGGTAACGCTGTGAACAGTACATTTCCTGGGAAGAAATGAGTAGTAACAAGCAAGGTCTATGAAATGTCAGGCACTGCCCTCGTATCTGTGCGTGGTCAGGACTGGGGTAAAGGAGGTAAACTTAATATGCATTTCCTTATCAAAAAGACTGCATCATAAGATGTCTTTGCCTATTTTAATTTATTACAGTTTTGCAGAAGAAAGGGATATCAGTGTTGTCATCATTTTGACCTGATGGCAAAGAAGTCAGGAAGCACAGTCAGACATCCCATGTATTTAATGCAGTGGATATATTCCTGTAGGATGTGAACCACATCAGAAAAAATGTTGTGCTTTGGCAACACCTGGCTAACACGGTTAAATTCTTGTTTAACTAAATAGTTGGTTACTGGAAAGAACTTCTGAAAACAGGGCCCACCTCAAAGCAGTGAGTACCTTTAGGAGTTTTAAATAAGGCAATAACTCCATTAAATTACAAGTGTTTCTGTCCTTCCTGGGTAATAAAGTGTGAACCTCTTCCAGCTGAATCTTCTCTCTCCTTCGGATCTAGGGAAGAAGAATCGCAAAGCATCTTCCAGCAGTCTGAAGAAAAATAATATTTGTGGAAAAATAATAACAACACACATCACTGCCTTAAAGCTAGGGATAAGTCTAAAAAAGGCCAGTTCTAGTCAAACCACCTGTCGCTGACCCGAAGCACAAATCGAAGGGTAGCAAATCTTGGGCCTTTTATGGAGCTGATGCCAACACACACCAGCCGGTACAGAACGGCCACGTAACGTACTTGTCACGAGACACTCAGCTGACGGTGTAGGCCGTCCTGTTCCTCACGCCGCGTAAGCAGTGCCAGGGGCCGGGGTGAATTCCCTCGGAGGATGTACGCCAGATAGGTACAACTTTTTGGTTGCTGTGCTCTTGCAAAAGTCGGTGTACGCGCAGCTCCAGGGCTAAGGTCAAGCACCTGAGACTGGACCCTATGCCCAGTAGGGATACCAACACAACGACATCCTTCCACCAAGTTATTTCACGTGCCGTTACCAGAGGATTGTCGCTTAAAAAAGAAAGGCAGAAATTCTCAGGAAGTCCTTTCCCATCTTATCATGTTCGAGCACTTGTAGCACCTGTAGTGGTTTCCAATACTGGGAAGTTTGAATTACCATACTGAGACTAAACCTAGCATCCATAACTTGCACACAGCGTATCAAGCTGGGTTGTTGGGCTACAAAAAACTAAGCCCTCACTGGTGCTCGTCTTGATTTATGGAATATTTCTATGTTACTTCGCTCCCCAGGGTGAGTGCTAAAACATGGTGGGTTTGTTTCAGTGTTTTAAATCTTAGCTGCTCAGTACTGACAAGATACAAAACTTCAGCCTTTCACCTGTAAAGACTTCCTCAGCAAAGCTGCAAGCCACAAAGCTACCATTGCCCGTCTTAGCCATTCTCTTGCACGATTTTTTTGATGATTAACTATCTTCAGATTATTTATAAAGCCGTTTCGTTTACCAAGTCCATTTCCCAAGCAAAGAAATGTTATGAGATAGCCACAGTGCCTCTCCTCAGCCCCACAAAAGCTCTGGGAGAAGCTCAAGACGACAGCGGCAACGTCAGAGATCCCTCTTTTCCCATCCCCGCTTCTCTTCCTTCCCGTGCCCCCAGCCCTCCCCTAACATCAGAGAGGGAAGGACAAGGCAAAGGCAGGCAAAATGAAAAAATCTGTAGCCGCATCCTGCATCTTAGTGTATTTATTGACATGGTGTAGGATTAGATGGAAAGCTTAAAGGGGGAAAAAAACCAAAACCCCAGAAAAAAAGGGAAAAATTGCACACAAATAACTTTATAATGGCATTAGACTCTGAATGGGAAAGAAAGGTTAGCAGCTTTTGTCCCTTCCACACCTTTGTTTTTTTCTTTTTTTTTTTTAAAAGAAGAACTAGCAAGCCAGTGGAATATCCTTTGGAAGCAGATAAGCCTGGGTATTTCTATTAGGAATTAATAGGAGCAAGTTGCTAATGCTATTATTTTTCTAAACCCATTATCTGAGATTCACTCGCACTTGCCTCCCCACGTACTTGAGGCAATCATTGAAGAATTTTATTGAAAAAATAAAATTCAATCACCATTTCAAAGGCTTTTTCTTGGCAGCTTTTTTTTTAAGAGAATACAAAGGTGCCACTATCACAATGGCTCTCCCCATGATAATTATCAGAATATACCTCAGACACTGCAATCTGGAAAACAGATGAAAGGCTGGAAGTGTAACCACTGTGCCTTACATAAAAAAAAAAAATCATACAGTAACTGTCTCAATCAGC
This sequence comes from Aviceda cuculoides, assembly GCA_035590195.1. NCBI lineage: Eukaryota > Metazoa > Chordata > Aves > Accipitriformes > Accipitridae > Aviceda > Aviceda cuculoides. The sequence continues at coordinate 1,352,851 of JAVJGG010000024.1, read as the reverse complement.
TTGCTTAGACTCCACAGTATTTCCAGCCTTATGAATTTCCCGGGCTCGAAAATATTTATCTCAGCAGGTTGCAGAGCTTTCTGCTTCTGTCTTTATTACATATAGTTGGACTGTTTTTATTTCTCCTTTGCAGGGGGTTGTTTTCATAGCTGACCACTGTTTGTTTCCAAAGACGCGTGATCTTTCACGTGCCAGTGCACGAGCCATCTCATCACTGAAGGGTAGGAGGAGATTTTACCCCAACATAACTGTCCTCCGAGTGTCTAACACAGAGTCACCGCAAAGCAACTGTGTTAGAGAGATTGTTTTACATTAGTACTTCTTTTTCTTTGCAAATAAAAAGGGTATCTCTGCCTTGACTTGTAATCATGGAGAGATATGGTTTTGCAACTAAATATAATCTTTACGGTAAACTTGGTATCTCTCCAGCAGCCTCAAGAAATATTCTTTAATTTAGCGTGCATTTGTTCAGATCCTGACTTCATGTATCAGAAAATGAATACTGATTTCTTACTTACTGGGTTATTCACAATTCAGTCATCATTTTCATTTAGGTACTTTGAAATGGAATTTCCTACAGAATTCAGCGTGCGGAAAGCCAGATTAGCCCTCACCCCCCCCCCCCCCAGTGTCAGACGCTGCAGATACCCAAGGAAGGAGCATTTCAAAATGAAAAATAACACAGCCTAAAAAATTCTGAAAAGGAAGTTACTTGACCTGTTTCAATGTGCACCCATCAAGACCCCTGAGCTGGTGCAGGTCCCCCACTCAGTGCACCAGGAAAACTCACATCCCACCCGGAGAAGCCCCCCGGGCCGGCTCCCCGGGAGAATGCTCTACACGCAGACCCACGGCAGCTCTGTCCCGGAGAGCTGGTTACGTTTTGAAACTGCTTCACGTTCCGTGAGCTCCAGGGACACGCCAGTGGCTTTCTAATAGACGCCTTCGCCCCGGCCGAGCCTCGGGAAATGTCCCCGCCTTGGCGGCCGCTGGCTGCAGAGCAAAACAAAGCGCGCCGGCTCGTGTGCTGAAGGTAGCGACTTCGGGGAAAGCCAGAATTAAAAACAAACGACCGACCGAAACAAGGAGAATACAAGAAGCAATAACTTCAGGAACTGTTTCAGCGGAGCTGGAGGCGGAGGGGGTTGCAGGGGGTTTATTCCAGGTCTCCCAAGCAGGGGAGCGGCTCCCCCGGCGTCGGCGGGTGTTGCGGAGCGGTGGGCTGAGCCGGGCACCTTCCCCGCGAGCAGACCCGGGCAACGTCGATCGCACGTCCCCGTGAACCCGCGCTCCTGGTTACAAACGAGCCTGCTTCTGCCAGAAGGACGACGACGGCCGCGCAGGGAGGCGCCGGTTGGGGAACGGGGTCGGGAGGGCTGCCTCCGTCCGCCCCCCACGAACACCACCGCTCAGCCGTTCCTGAGCCGGGAAGCCACACCGGGTTGTCCCGGCCAGAACCGAGGCAGGGTTCGGACAGCGCGGCGCCCAAGGGACCTGCTAACTGGGCTCACGCCTCTCCAGCCGCTCTCGCCCCAGCGCCCCTCCTCTTGCCCCATTCCCACCCACAGCCGGGCCCACGGGGACCCCCGTAGCAGCAGGACCTGCCCAGAGCCACCTTCCCCCCCCCGGGAATGGCGCCTGGCCCCCACGGTGGGGCTGTGAGGGCACGCTTCCCTGCAGAGACCACCGCTAGCCGTACCCGCTTGCGGCACGTGGCATGTCCCCACCACCGCTGCCTGGCAGGGCACGAGGATCACCTCCTCCAGAAACACTGGCTTTCCTTGCTATGAACTCCATCTAGTTTGCAAAGCACTTTTTTTTTTTTTTTAAATAAAAATCCTCATTAGAGGGCAGCAAGCCAAAGCACCCATTAAAACACATCCTCACAGAAAGATAAATAAGAAATTAAACTCGCAGCAATTGGATTAGTAGAGCTGTCAAATCACAGAAAGAATAATTTCAGAGAGGAGCATAACTCCAACTATCAGTTAATTTTCCAGTACACTAAGTCGGGCTATTTGCTGACGTATTTTGCCATGTTTGATTACCAATCAGTTAAAAACCAACTCCCTTCCTTGGGAAGTACTGGTTGTCCACAGTCATTTCTCCAAGATAACGCGAGCAGGTTTTCCATAAACTGTTTGCTTCAGCTCCCCAATAGACAATTACTTCTTAAACCACTAATACTGGATTTGCTTCTGTGCTCGGATGAGAGAAAATCCAAGATATCGGAAAGTAATAAGGAAATATCCTTGTTCATGCTCAAATACCCTTTGCTACATGCAAATACGGCTAAGTATGCAAAGCGGCTGCTGCTGAAAAGTCAGCACAAATGCCTGCAGTTAATCAAAAATAGCTTATGAGCAAAATTAAAGTGAACATTTCATGCTGCTACTAGATTGCAAAGGAGCGTTTCTTGATTGGACTGGCTCCAGGCCAGCAACAAATGGATTTTCTAGAGACACCAAGTTTATAATAGATTTTGTTCCAGAGGAAAGTTGTGAGCGGGAGGTGGCACCACCTCCAACACGCATGCCCGTAGCTCTCCCCATAGCAGGTCAGCACCCAGGCGCCCACACTCATCCCACCCGTGCTTCCATTTGCATCCCACCGGTGGAGTCTGTCACTCTCACCAGCGCTCAGCGACGATCCTGCTCGGCCTGGGAGCCGCTCTGGAAGGCATCCAGGCAACATCCCCACGAACGGCAGACTACGTATTTTGAAAAGGGTTTTCCGAAATGCTCTAATTTGGCTTAACTCCCACTGAATTCACAGTTAAGTCAATGGTGGGCGTCTTGAAAAAAAACCATCCACGGGAACCATAAAGCACAAATTTTGGACAGTGTCAACGTTTCCTCCGGGTAGAGGGGGTAGGAGGGAAGGCATTACCTGCCCCAGGACACGCTCCACCTCTCCTCGCACACGGTTGCCCCCGAGAGACCTTCCTCTCTTCTGCCCCCAAAGCTGCGCGGTCACCTACTCCTGTCAAAGCTGCCCGTCTCTTACCACTGTTAGGTGCTGGCACCATTTCATACCCGGTTTCTGTAGGAATAAACTCACAAGGAGCAAGGCAGCGAGAAGTCAGAGAATAGGGAAGTTCCCAGTATGCTCAGTAAGGTTGTTTGCTGATGGATTTTGATGTGCTTGATTACCAATCCATTAAAAAATTTCTTTGGAAGTACTGGGTGCCCACCATCATTTCCCTGAATGATGTTGTCGTCAGCACATTATGTTGTTATTACCATTATGTTATTATTAAGTGCCAGGTCATATACAGTAGGGCCCCACCGAAGACTCAGGTCTGAGACCACCTTTCTCAGGCTCTGCACCAGCAGAAGTACACGATTAGGACCTCAGTAGCTGGCGTAAGCTGACCTTAAAGCTGACTGTGCTCAGCCTGCTGGTCCTGACCCCTTCGCTCCAAGGGACCCAAACCTGAAGGTTCCCAACCACCCAGCTTGCTCCTGCTGGCTCGAGGTTTGGGCAGCTTTCTTGCCTGTATTGCTGTGTCCTCTTGCAGTCACCAGCTCCTTCGAAGGTAAGACATGAAGAACTGTGACACTGCTGAGAAAATACGAATCTTCCCCGTGCATCTTCCAGCTTCCCTCTTCAGCCCCAGCAAGCCTCCTCCTCCTCCAGGCTCGCTGTGCCCCCTTACTCTCCTCCTCCAGGCTCGCTGTGCCCCCTTACTCTCCTCCTCCAGGTAACACGTTCCACTGCGATGTCTTGCAGCCCTTAACTCCACTTCATTGCCCCGCCACAACGCACATCTGTCACGGGGTCTTTACTGCTCCTCACAGGTCGTATCCTCCCAGAGATGCTGATCTCCTCCCCTCACGCGTGGAGCTGTAGACCGGACGGGTTCCACTCTCCCTGGAAACCCTAAGAGATGGCAACGACGGTGGCAAAGAGGTACAGAAAATGGTGGTCCCCTCGCCCCACGGGGGCACTGGCAGCTCTGCTGGTGATAACGAGAAACGGCAGCCAGGCTGAGCAAGAGAAAACTGGCAAATCATGATTAATAACAAAGTCATAATAAAACCATGCCAGCTGGCAACAGCATCGTCTATCAGCGGGCTGGATTTGCGGGGAGGGAACCTGCTGTCGTCTGTGTCTTGAAAAACTTGGAGGCCTGCAAGAATTGTGTATAGTGAGGACGCCAGCGCACCTCCTCCTTCCCCCACCCTTGTCCTTGCCAACACAAGTCTTACCTTGCTCTTACAGACAAATCACAGCATCTGACACAGTGCTGGCCACTGCTTTGGCCAAGGTAGTGACTGACTAGTGGTCTGCAGAAGAACAAAATATGCGTTTTTAGGGCTCACACTGAAGAACTCGGTAATATTACTGACTCTCATCCCCCGAGTTTGGCACAGACAGGTTCACAGAAGACACACCTTGGCAAATGGATTTCACATGCAAGATGTGCAACAAGGGAATGAAATGTGAAACACGCATAGTGATTCACAGCTACAGATATGATACTTTTTAAAGAAAAAGTCCATTTTAAAGACACTACCACCCCTTGGAGTCACACACGACCACAGTCTGCAGGACTTCAAGCTCCTCAGTAAACATTATCCTGCGCCCCGGTCTTTGGGATGCTCAGTATATTAGCACAGCTTAACAGCAAGCAGGTAACTTGACCATCGTTCCAGATTGCCACCCTTCTGACAAAACAAGAAGAGCACTGCAAGAGCAAGTCACTTGGATGTGAAGCCTTGACCTGCTTGCTGAGCACACCAGACCAGTCCAGGTGACAGCCAGCTCAACTAAGTACTTTGCCTGGATTATGCAACCATGTTTTCGAGAAACTTTTTCAGAGAAGAGAAAAACATGCAATAAGATACAGAGAGAGACCTGAAGAAGTCTTCATTGGATCCCTTCGCAATATGATCATGCTTAACGTGATCAACCTGTATGCAGATATCTTTACTAGTACTTTAACACCCATGTTTGTGTGTGCTCAGTTCTCATTGTTAAGATTAAACAATACTTTGGTTTATTGAATCTGTCCAGTCACAGCTGGTACCAAACCTAATAGACTATTCTGTGTAGACGTTAAAAGTTTGTAGAAACTGGTTTTATTTGCAATAAATTCTGAGATTTTCATGTTTCTCCCATTACAAAATAAGGGGAGGAATTATTTCCAAAAGTATATTAAAAAGAGAATGAAAATATAATTTTGCACCAAGTGGAAGGAGATCGCAGCTTTGGAATAAGAATCAATTTCATGGATTTCAGATTGCTTTTTCTACTCACACGCTCGAGACTCCTCTCCCCACCTCCACTCAAGAGAACAAGTAGGGACACAACTTCTAACATTTTTTTTATTATTTAAGAAACTTTTGGTATAGCAGATGACATAAAATGTGTTAGCTGCCTACTTTTGGAGAGATGCACAGTGAACTTCAGTAACGTGCTATGAGCTGAATTAAATTGTCTGCCAAAAGCAAGCAAACTTTTCTAGTCAATCTGTTATTTGACACACTGCAACCAGTAAAGCCTGTTGCACCATCTGCTCTGTATAAAGTGCATGGTACATGTTTTACATGGTTTCTAAACTTAGCAGCGAGCCAGAGTCAACATTTCTACAGTGGGGATCCCCTATAAGAAATTCTATCAACAGCTCTTGCCCTTTCGGCTTCATGTCCAAGATCCTAGAAAATCCCTTTCCCTACAGCCTTCATTGCCCTTCCAGACAGACTCTGCACTGTCAGGAGACTCAAAACTCTCTTCAAAGTATATCTTGCTGGTGATCTCATGAGTAACTTTAATGACTAAGAAAGCACTGAGATCAAACCTGTGGCTCTTCAAGTTCTGTAGCACTACTAGGATGCAAGCTTTGCAGGTACCTGCATACAGAAATTACACGCTTAAATTTCTCTTACCTAAGATACACTAACTGATTTAGAAGAGTCTTGGTGTGAGAGCCGTATTCCTCTTGCCTGTGCTGTAATTGTCCCCAAAACAACCTCCACGCTTTGCCTTAGGAGACGTCCAGCCTTCTGTCACTATTTGCTATTGGTGAAGGCCATCATCATGACAAGTTTTCTTATGCAGAAGTACGAGCACAAAACCTGCAGGGTGCACACGGAGCAAACCTGAGCTGTCACAACCACGAGGTGTGTCCTCCACGTACCTAATCCTACCTGCACGCTGCAAACCTGAAACATCCAGGAGAAGCTGCACTGCTACACATGACAATAGGGCAAAGGGTACGATCCCACCAGTGCCAACTAGGAGACCAGTATCCAGAAATCCCACGCGTGACCAGAAAAAAATCCCAGCGCACAACAACTGCCTCAGAGGAGTCCGATCTGGTAGAGTTCTCAAACATTCAGAAATTTTCAAAACCTCCCTATTCAACATATTCCTGCCAAAAAGGGAGCACATCCAGGAAAACTACACACAGACACACGCATATCCTAGCTGCCTTTCATCAAAAGGTAAAATGGGGCTGGAAAATTAGCTCATTACTGTGATCTGGATGTACTTCTGCATCCCTAATATACTGGGTCAGTCAAAATGCTATCTTCTAGCTTTGATTTTTTTTTTTTATGTTGGAGGAAAGACAAAGGAATTCTTGCATACCACTGAGAAACATTTTAAATTCTTACACACAGCAGCCAGCTGGTGTTTCCAGATTTTTTTCACAGCTTTTTTGCATTGCAAATACGACTTCTCTAGAAGATGCTTTCCCAGTGACAGCCCGGCAGCTCCGAGCACGGAGAGGGGAAGGAGCAGGCGCTGCGGAAAGGCAGCTGTTTGACCACCTGGGCCGGCAGCACGAGGGGGGCACAAGAGGGAGGAAAATTGGGGGGGTGGGCAAGGAGTCACTATGCAAAAGTACTGGAATATGCAGGGGGAAAAACACATAGAAAAGTCCGATGCTAGAAGGAGGCTGTAAAGTGAGGTTGATCCATTTTTTGCATTTCAGTTGGTGTGGCTGTAGAATAACCTGACAAAATAAACAGATGCGATTCCACTAAGACTTCTTTATATTACTATGACAGTATGACTTAACATTGTCCAAACTATCTAAACTCTTCTCTATTTCATAACAGAATTGCATTCTTTAGATGCATTTAGGGTCACATCATATGTTTGCAATAGTATTTCTAGTAAAAACATCCATGACAAGAACTACTTTGAAACTTGCGGCTTTTTTACTCTATACATTTTATTTTTCCTGGCTTTTGGTCCCTAAAAGCCTGATTAGCACTGTGCTTACAGACCTTAAAATATTTACTGTGTTCTCTGGCCTGGGGCTGGCAACTGGATTATGCGACAGGTGGTCCTGAAAGACATCCAAGCCCAGGGACAAACTGGCCCCCATCACCATGCTGGACATTTCACTGGAAGTACGCTCTGCAGCTTAGGATCCTGAGACGCAGACCGCGTGGCATGAAAGTGATGACTAAATGTGATGGCTGACATTTTTTCATTAAAATAAAGTGCTTCCCCAATGGGAAAATGGGGCTTTAGACAAAGAAAAAAGGGGAGAGGGGGAGTTAAGTGGGGAAAAGATGAAAAAAGATGGAAAAAGAACGTGTTTTCATTACACCACAGGCATTTCAGTTCTTATGTTTCAACTTTCCGTTTACCATCATGGGCACGACTCCGCCGTCGGACTCCATTTCCCAACAGAAACTAACCCACCCCATTGCCAGGGACCACGTGCTCCCTGTCGCGTGCGGACAAGCCCGGCGCAGGCTGCAGCTCTCTGTAGGAGGTGAAGCCTGGTGGGCACCTGGAATACAGCCCCAGGGGACAGCATGAAGCACCTGAACTGCAATTCCCCAGCGTTTCATGACAGCAAGATTTTAGGACCCAAATTTAGATAGCTCCCATCCAAGCGTCCAGCCACTGTTCTACAGATAAAACTAATTGGTCTTTGGCCAAGCTCGTCCCTTCTCCTCTAATATTTACGTGCAATTTTATATTATTTTATTGGCTTCTTGCCGAGGTGTGTGACAGTTGTTAAGTACAGCCTGAGAAAGGGCATCAATGGATAAAATCCTTAAAAACTTTAATTTTTTAGCCAGTGGCTGGAGCAGAATGGCTTAGGGGACACCAGTTGTAATGGAATGACATGGGGGGAAAGGCTTAGAAATCTGGAGGTGCTAAGGGGAAAAGTCAATGGCAAAGGTGCCCTGATGCACTTTGTTCAAATCAAAATGCCAAAGAAATAGACGTGGTTTGTTGTGGGTTGTTTTGGGTGATTTTTTTTCATTTTTAAGTTCTAGAAAGTACAACTGGCTGATGGAGAAGATGGGACAACAGGGATGTTCCAGTCTACAGTACTGCTCTCTTGATTTCATCATCTCTAGTCTCAAAACTCAACTCTCCATATCTTACTCTTTGTGTCCTGCTCACCCTGTCGCCATCCTAGAAAATTTCGAACAGCACAGGAAACGCATCCATCTCCACCACAGCAAGCAGGGCTCCTATACACTACTTTGTTTCCTCCAAAGAAACACTTTCATCTATCCTTTATTACAACATTAATTGACTAGAAAAAAAAAATCACTTGTGTAAAAACTGACAATGGCTTTTATTCTTTGGGGAAATTTTAGCAGCCTGTAAGAGAAAGAACAGCAAGGTCCCTTCACACAGATGCAAACACCCCCCCCACCCTTTGAGCTTAGGGAGAGGAAGAATTTGAACTGGCTGCTTTCATGGTTTGAAAGCCTAATTGCTAAAGAGACTTTTGGAAGCAACCGTGGGGATGTCTCCCTGAGAGAAGCAACACAATAGAAACCATACAAAAAGAAGAAGGAGAAAAAATGAGAAGAAAGCAAAGGACAGACACTAAGAATAGTCAGCACCGCAGAGAAATATAGGTGCTACTCCCACCCATCAAGTGCATTTGGGGGCTGCCAGCATTTTCCATCCGGAGTTGAACTGCCCAGTTCCCAGAGAGGCACACCAGCAAGCTTCCAGTGCAGAGGGCTGTAGCCAGACGAGGGCATGAAAAAAAGGGCAATGTAATCCTACAGGAGGTAGCTCCCGAGGAGGAGAAGGGGTTTTGACAGCAGGGACAGAGCTCCAGTTTGCTTTCCCAGGCTTTACGGCCAGTATCTGTTCTTGGTCCCTTGATCCCATTAACAAAAACTTTTGTGCATCCGCTGCTTCCCTTAAAGTCATCGTGGTAACTCTGCCCCTTCACCTGTGCTTCTCTCCGCAGACCCTGGCCACTCCACCCCCAGAAAGATGTCTTTACATTTACGAGGCCATGTATTTTGGAAAGACAGGACAACAGAAAGATGACAGCAAGCAGGAGTCAGAGACACTTCAGATCTGTTCCGCATCCTGGCCGTTGCCTCGCCGCAAAGCCACCGCGCCACTCATCTTGGAGACAAGGATAAGAACAGAAGCTCCTGTAGGGCTTTTCTCTGGCTCAGAAATTCTTGGACTATTTACCGGTTATTTAAAAGATAAAGAGACTGCATGCTCTTCCCTGGAAACAGTGTGACACACTCAGCCAGTGACTCTGTTGGAAAACTGAACAGTCATCGCAGTTAAACTTACACACCTGGCTACACAGCACAATGGAAAACCCCAACACCTTCGTAGCCCACCATGTTTTCCATCACAAACAGCTTACTAGCTAGGACTTAAACATGAAAATTGTAAACTTAATTATGTGTCAATGAACAGGGTCACATAGAGAGAGCTTAGTTTATTCAAAATATCTTAGTCAATTTGCCAGCTTAAATAGTAAGTGGCTTGGTTTTCCATTAACTTACATTTATACAGGTTATCTTGATGTAAGGCAAAAGTAACATCTGAGAACAATAATATATATTTCTTTTTCCCCAGTTTCCCACTATTGGAATATTCTTTTTAGCTCTGTCACTTTATATTTACTATTAAAACTATGCCAAGTCTGTGACTACATCTCAAATGTAAATAGTTCACTTGCATATTCTACACCAATTTATGGAGTGGGTGCCTGTATGATGGATTAGTAAAATTCTGTAGCATGTTTTAGGAATCAAACACAGGCTCTTTATCAGAGTGTTCAGAGACATCAAGCGTGTTATAAATTGGCTTGCAGCATAAAAAACAGATAAAAACATTCATTTTTGGTCTCGCTGTACTCTTGATTCAAGCACATTAGCTGTCATTTTTTCCCCATTTTTTGTATGTTTACAAAAGAATGACTTGTTCATAACAGGTTTAGGCAAGCTGGTGTTGGGAAGGGAATATGAGCCTTTCTTTTATTAAACATCAAGAACTAGACTTCCCCTGCCAGGAATCTGCAGAAGTACAAGCACTGGATTTACTCACGCAGAGGAGCGGACCACAGAACTCAGAACGCGCAGAGGAAAATCCGACCGTTTCCACGAGCAGCAATAACCACCTGGCCAGGGCAGCACCAGCTAATCCCCCCACCGCCGACCTTCTCAGAGCCTCCAAGTTATTCCTAAAGTCACGCGCTGGAAATGACTTGGGGTCACCAGCGGCAGGGAGGAGGGTTGGCTTCCGTGGTGGAAAACGCCACGCTGCCACCAGCCCCACCGAACGCCCTCGGGCCCCCTCGGCCCCGCTCTCCACAAACCACATCCCCGTTTTACCTGCTCAATAACGATTTATTCTGCAGTCTGCTTGCCACGTTACAGCAACAACAGCAGGGCTCTGTGAAGCAAGAACAAACTTCTGAGCTCTCTCAGTCGACTGTTTGAAGCCCATTAAGGAATAAAGCAGGATACCTATGGAGACTTGCACGTGAATAAACAAGTATTTTTGACCTAGATCATTCAAAACAGCACACACAACTAATCTGCAAGGGAAGCTTCTTGTAGCTCCTTGGCACCACACATGGGATTTTTTCTCTGTAAAAACATAACAAGGTAATCATTGGTGCGAAAAGGATTAGGCTCAGGGCAGTCTGCAGAACGCTCTCCTCCAGCAGCTGTGCAGTATTACCGTTTTCAAAGGCAGAACTCGAAGACTTATCAGCATTGCTATCTAAGGATCTTTCTTAGGCTGTGCGATCCAGAACTAGACACAACAAATTCTCATCTGTAAATGTCAGCACTCGCGCTAGGCGAGTTTTGGTTTCCCATTAACGCGCAGATGGAGGATCAGATCAGAGATCAAATGTCAGAGTCACTGACGACAGGAAATTAAATCAGTTTAGATGGAAGCCAAAATAATATCAAAACATCTTTTTTTATTATTATTATTATTAATTAGATCTCAAGCTTTATGCAACACAAATATGACATAATTTTAAGGTCAAGGGAGTACAGGGAGGTTTTGAAGGAGTTCTGATTTAAAACCCCCGAGAAAGACGGCGGGTGACAGCTAACACAAACTGGGTAGCCTCCCCTGCACCCAGAGGGAGCTGCTGGGATGCCTGGGGACGGTCACTGGACAAATTCACCTCGGAGAGTCCCGGCGGAGTTTGGGGGTCCCCACAGCACGAGTATGCCGTCAGAAGAGGCAGAAGCTAAGAGTTTCACTGCTCCCGCCCGCGATGGCCTCTACTGCCACCGGCCGCAGAGGAAGCCGGCGTGCACCCACCTCCCGCCGGAGAGAACGCGTGGTTGTCCTAGTCGCTCGTGTAACCTGCTTTAGACGGGAATCGGCGTTCCCGCTAGTCGGACATTGCATTAGGGCTGCAGCAGGCTGGAGCCGGCCTCAGTCTGGCATTCGCTTAGCAAGGACATAAGGGCAACTTTCCACCGCTGTGCAGGAGACGCCTCTGTTACCGCACAGTCTCACGCCAGCATGTTATTCTGGGTCCCTTCTCCGTATCCGAGCAGGCAGGTGGTGAAATTTTTATCGAACACTTGACAAGTTCAGATTTCGTTTCAGCTACCTATTCATCTGGTGCCCAGTCCACGTCCTCTTGCGTGACAACGGCTGGCCACCTGTGTACAGGAGGTTTTGAACCTGAGCTTCACGTGTGTCCGCAACCTTCCCAGAGACGCCGTGGTGGGTCTGACACCCCTCTAGCTTTCAGAATGAATCAGAAGCAGGGAAGGGGGGAGGCTGCAATAACAGCTCCCAAAACCATTTCCAGAAGCAAAGAATCCACAGTCCAAAATAAACACACATTGCACTTCTTTGCATCGTTAGGAGGACTAAGAGAGAAGAAGAGAGAGGGCTGGAGCGAGAGCTACAGCCACAGAATTTCGCGGTACACTGGCCCGGGACACGCACATACTCACAGTTACTCAGGCGGTGCATGTGCAGCCTTGCACGAGTACATACTTGCCTATACAATGTCAATACAGTAAGTGCCGAACACAAGTGCATGCACACGAAGAGTGACAAACAGAGCTGGGAATCCAAAAATCAGACCATGACATGCTAGGGGGGGAAAAAAAAAAAAAGGCAGGAAAAAAAAAAGCCCAAGCTCCTGAGCTCTTGGCCTTGCTCTTCATGTTTCTTTGGTCTTGTATTTGGAATACAAGCAATACAGAATCCGCATTGTAGTCTTCACATCTCCATTCACAATATCTGTGGATACACGAGAAACCACAAAACCAGACGGGAAGTATTAGCAAGAGACTGCAACTGCCAAAGACAACCTTCCACCTCTCCCCAATTATAACGTGAACTTAGACAATCTAATTGTAACCAGAAGCAACACAGGAACTACAAAGCTAGCAAATTATTTATTTATTAAATGAACTTAAGGAAAAGGGACCTTCACTGCACTACCTTGCTGGAAGACAGGATAAATAATGCATAGTAAGAAACAATTCTTCAGCAGCAGACAACAGAGTAGATAACCTAACAGGACTTTACAGCTTCAGTTTTTTCTGATTCTCCTATGGCAGACACCATGTTGAGAATTACCTGACACTATTTTTTCATCATAATGATTCCATCATGTTTTGCTGCTGTTGGCAGTTTTCTTTTTTTCATTCAGTTTTTAGCTTCCGTGTTCTTGGCTAAACAAACTGCGCTTGTATTTAATAATTGCAATGGAAGAGGCTAACTGATTTAAAGGGTTTACTGTTCTTACAGTGCTGTAAATCACCAGGAGAAAGACTAACAATGAAACACTAGTAAATGAGATCCTTGAACGGTCTAAATAGTGTAGCTGTAATAAGTACCCCTAAATCATACTAAATTCAATCACTAGCTGAGGATTCTCCCAGTGAAGCTAAAGGGCCTGCAGATGTTGGCACCAATATTTCTTATATTGATCGAGACTGTATTTGAGGCAGTGCAGAATAGCCAGAGGGAAGGAAAGCAAGCACGGGTTTAACTCCTTTCATACAAAAGGTGAATCTCAGCATGGGGACCTGAGCTCACGCGGAGTACTCTTTTCAAAGTTAACGTAAGTAGATTTCCAAACTCCTAGCTCTATGCAACGTGGCAAAAGCCCACAATTCATGCATGCCCGTCACGCAAACTGCCAACACCACCAAAGCAGTAGTGGAAAGGAAAACAAAAGAAAAAACAAAGAAAGTCCTAAACTGTATCCTTCCCTCTCCATGATGCCATGGGTTATGTACTAAACACACACACCCACTTGCTTATGAATAACTAACAGGGGAAGAGAGAATGCTTTCTATTTTTAATAAAGATTTTATTTCCTTATTCAACAACAAGCTTTTGATGTGCAAGGGGTCAGGCTAAGCAGTCACAGCACCGTTCATTAATGTAGCCACATCCCTCATCCCACCAGGAGCTGGTCAAAAATTTTTCTGTGGAGCAGTTTTTAATTGTAAAATTGGACTCATCCAAAGGAAATTTTTTTTTTTTTTTGTGGAGGGGCAAGAGAGAGGAACATGCATGTACATTGACTCAGCGATGAAAGCATTCACTTGGATGTAGGAGATCAAGATTCAGCTCCCAGGTCTGACCCAGGCAGAACAGCAACTTTAAATCCTATTAACTTCACATCCAGGAGACTGACCCACCAGGTCTTCTGGGCTTGAATAGAGCAGTCAGTGTTTCTGATTTTCAGGACATATTCTGCAAGGTATCTTTCCACATGAAACAAGCTTGTTTTTAACACACTAAAACTTTTTATGAGATAGGAAAAAAGCTTTCCCTCCAGCTCAGCTGCTGTAATTTCCCTCAGAACTGCCACTGTTTTAAATCTTTAACAAATATTGACTTACTAAACAGTTTAAGTTTAGTGTAAAATTACTAAACCTGTAACAATCCAACATTTTTAGTATAGAAATAAAGATTGTTCAAAACAATTCGCAGCTTTATTGCTATTCACTCTGAATGAGGAGCTATGGAGCAGCCATATAATGAAATGTGGCAGTGTCACACTGCAGAACTTGTTTTCTTCAACGACCCGAACTTTTGCTAAACCAGGATATTAGCAGTTCTATCCCAGACAAGTATGTGTGTCATGACTCACCTTCGGAGTTCACAGAAAAATTCAGGAGACCTCCATCTGCCAGCAGGTCCAATGCAAGGTTAACATTGTGAAGCTGTTGATGAGACAGAGGGATATCAATGTAACAGAAAATATTTTCCACCCAGCAGTGCAGTGGCCAGGAGGTTTTAAATAGTATTTCTCTAGTAGCTGAAGATGCTGATTCACAAATATGTACTCATATTCATCTCCTTAGTTTTGATGGAGTGCTCTTCAGAATTTCTACCAATTATCATATAAAATTGGATATAAAATCCATCTCCAGCAAAACATATCCCATGAGGTGGGCAGAAGAATCCATTTATTTAAAGATAGGCCTTGCATGTGAAAGTCTTGTGTTAATGGATGTTTCCAAGGGGAAAACACACTGGATCTAGCAGATGCATGAAGTTTATTTCTATTTTTTTAACAATGCCCATATGCTTACCACATTTGGAACAAATAGAAAATACATAAGGAAAAAGGTCTCTGTATTTAATTCAGAATTACAAAGACTGGAAATCTTCTGATCACCTATATTTGTGAGCTAGAAGTTTACGTTTTAACATATAAAGAAGTCTACACACAATAACAGTAGTGGTGATATCCTTAATATTCCTCATGAGAAATCAAGCACACGTTTATGAACGAAGGGTGGGTTTTTTTCTGTTTTTTCCTCACTGGTTTTTCCTCTCCCTTCCCCATATAAAAGCAGCGTCCCATGCATATGCAGTAGTCATGAATGATTTTTTAAAGTAATATAACATCCCATTACTAGCTTTTAACAGCTTAAGGGCAGTTGTTTACCTGGCTGGTAATTAGCAAGCTCCCTTCCTCCAGTGAAGTAACAAGATCCGAACGAACTTCAAATTGTCTCTTCGCACATTCCTTAGGCCACGGAGCCATTTATCCTTCGGGAGGCACATCGGAACTGCTGCCGTGCTGTTCCCTATTATCTTCTGACAACAAGCACAGGGGCCCCCCACGCATAAGCCCAGCAAAAACCGTGTGCTCTGAAGTGAAGCAATAGATTTATGTTTTACCTGGTTCTCTGGTTTACAAGTAACTGAGACTGACAGTCTGGATTCGGGTTTGTTTTCTGCCTCTCACAGCCAGCTGCCAGGAGAGCTTAAGCTCATCCAGATCTACACGATTTTCTGATTGGAATGAATAAATCAAACGTTTCCTTAACGAACCAGCACAGGTAAAAGGGGCACATTTCCCTCTCTGTAATGTGTACGAGATTTGCAAGGAACAATAACATGCAGATTTCAAAATAAATCTTCAGATGGAAATACTGATCATTACCAAAGAAAGGCAACCTAAAAAAAAAGCTGTTTCATCCAGCTGCGCTTCCGAACTCAAAAGACCTGGACAATTCTCCAGGATTTACAACCGGACAGAGATCAGGACAGTTGGGGTATTTCTGCTCTGGGCCTGTTTTGGCGAAAGTACCAAGTTCACAGAATTTTGATAAGCACAGGGGCCCTCCTCCATCATCTTCTTCACCTCCTGACTGCACAAAGTTCACCCCTGATTTCAGCCTGACCTATTTTGTGATTATATTCTTTGTCTCAGAATACACACCTTTCTATACACATGAGCACCCAGAGCTGGACTCTTTACGGTTACTTGTAAACCTCATTTTTTGGTAATAAACACCCCCAAACCCTGCAACAAACCTACCCACATGCAGTGCTGTCTTCTTGCACCCGTAGGTGGGTCGCCTCCCGAATTTCTGCTCCTGCTTCCTCACCCCTCCTGTCCCTCCAGCACGGGCTCCTGCCCTCCCTATTTCTTGTTTCTATTTTCTCCTCAGTATCACTGTTTCCATCCCAATTTCCCCTCCTTGCAATTCACAAAGTGTACGTACCAGCTTTGAACCACAAGCTTTTAGCTTGAACGAAAGTTGATCCACCGCACCGATCATGATGGTGCGTGTGGTTGTCACCGTTTTTATAACACAAGTGACGTGTCTTAAATCTCAGCAAAGGTTACATTTTCATACCTTAGTGTACTAATTAACGTCTAAAATGACAGGCAGTTAGAAAGCACAGGGAATTGAAAGACATATTTTATGTACAAATGACAGTTGAACTATGGTCCCTCAATATTTTTAGTTATATTGTCATCCCACTTTTCATCTTGTAATGAACATCAGAGGAGAAACAAATGGTAAATACCACTTTGGCAAACTGTTCAACAATAAGTCAAGTACTTGCAAGTAACTTTGCTAAAATGAAATTACTAGGATGTAGAGAATTGTACTGAACCAGTACAAAACCCCATTACATTCTTCTCTGAGGCCAGTGACCAGCACGTGCAGGGTAAGAACTAGAAAGTCCGAGCTCTGATTTGTACCTGAAATGTAGGAGTATCTCATTTCTTGAAAGAGATCTGTGAGGCTTGAATAGGGCTGATCCAAAAAGAAAAAGGTTATCTATGAAATTTTAAATTAAAAAAAATTCAGTGACTTCCTCTGAAAAAAGTTAATGGAAATACTAAAAATTATTTCCAAGTCAATGGATGGGAGCAAACAATTTTGAAAACTGAGTGGAAGAGGAGGAAGGGAAGAAAAACAACTGCAAGGAAATGCTTTGATTTCGTTCGATTCAACCCTTCAAAATATATTTTCCCCATTCTGAATCATCTTGGATCAAAAAAAAATCTGAATAATCTGAATTTTCCTAATACCTTAAACAGTCATCAACAGTCAGCGATGAATTTTTGACAAAATTTAAACCTAGGTCTCAGACAACCGTGCTTTTAAATATTTTGATGGAAAGCTCCACAGGAATACCTATTAATTAATACAAGACCTCTGAGAATTTTCATTACAAATAAATATTGCCCAGGGAGATCAACCGCGGTGAGGTCAGGAATCGGAGGACAGCCTCGCTTGCGTGGGGAAGCTGTAGCGCAAACCGCGCCGGAGGAGAGATTTCCTTCTCAGGCAGCTCTCAAGCAAGAAGGACCCGACGCGTTTCGCCTTCAGAGATCTAACTGAGCGTAACCCAGGAAAAACAGCTCCCGTTTCAAGGTTTTCAGAGCTGTTCAGTGGCCCGAATGAAAAATCCCTACCCACACCAGAGACAGTTTGAAAATATCTCAAATATCCCAGAATATCTCAACACCCTAGGCCCGCGGAGGCGGCGTTCACACCAGCGGCCCTGCACTACCTTCGGCTGATGCCTCCTCCTTCTTCCAAAGCGCTGAAGAAATCTGCCTGGCAGGGGTTGAAAAAGGCGCCGAGCAAGTCTGGCTGGGTAGGTTACAGCTCCCAGCCTTGGGGGAGGAAGAGACGTAAATTCTCAAGAGCTTCCTAAGCACAAAGGCGGCCTTCAAAACGTTCCGGTCGGGTCTTGATTAAGGTACATTTTTAGGACAGCGTAAGGAAACCTGTAGGGATCCAGTTCTGCTACCTAAGAGGTGTCATCCACTTTACGATGTTGTTTGCAGGACAGACGTGTAGGCAGACAGCAGACCAACTCCTCGCCGCACAGAGACTCTGGATTTCACCGGAAGGCCTCAGAAGCTCGTATCTGCCACATAAATGCAAGCCACAATAGCTTGCCTCCCATGACATAATAACTAATTTTGAAGAAGACACCGACCTGTTCCAGGGTATTTTAACAGCACCGAGTACCTGCATTTGTACTGTCCCAAACCACTATCCTGCAAACACTGTGCGTGCATATGACTTCATATGCGGCAGCAGTTAAAGCAAGAGGCAAAGCTCTTCACTGACATATGGAAGCATTAAATACACAAGATGTTTGAAGCTTCAAGCTCTAAGTGATTAAATAACAACCTACCATCTCCGTGGTGCTGGCTGGAGTCAGGAAGAAATCCCTTAAATTCAGAAAGTAACCCTCCAGTTGTCCAATTAACAGCAGTAAGATAACTCCATCTGCAAACTAGATGAAGAATGATCTGAATATTATTTATTATGCTGGCTTTTAGTAAATTACTCCAATAAATGCCTTTCTAGCGATAAAGGAATTTAAATGGTACTCTGGCAAGCAGACAGCCTAATGACTCAGCTCCCTCAACCTCTTCTACAGTGAATTTCGTATTTAGTTACATAAGGCTCCAAGTTCCTACCAGTGAAAATACGACCTTGTAAAAGGACGGCTATTAAAACAAACTATTGCAGATGTGAAGAGACTTCAGACGACCACAAGCGACACACGCACACCTATAAATAACCGAAAATTGTGCCTAGCGCCTGAGATTTACGACAAAACCCTTGCGAAACTTCCTTCCTCACAGTTGCCCACCAGGAAAACCCAGAAGAGCAGCGGAGCACCGCTCCGCTTTTCGTCCGCGCGACGCAGACGGCGGGGACCGCCGCTGCGCGGGGCTTTTGCGCACCCGGAGCGGAACAAGAGCCGCGGGCTGATTCCCGCCGGCGTGCCCGCAGGAGCAGGGAGCCAGAAAGCCGGGAGGGACGTGCCTGAGCCCACGGCTCGTCCCGCGCTCGCTCCCTGCCGAGGCGTGGGAGGACGCTCAGCTCCGCGGCACCGGCCGGCCGCCCTCCCGGGGCAGGTCCGGCTGCGCCCCTCTTCGCCCACGCCCAGGGAGGCGATGCCGAGGGGCCTAACGAGCACTTCTGCAAACTGAGGGGCTCTAAAGCAGCTCCGTGTTCAGAGGGTGGGCCTTTGGAATGGGGTGAAAATCAGGCCTTCCTACCGTGAAGCAAATCCAGCATTAAGAAATCACTAAGCGCCAGCAATCAACTTGGCTTTCGGTTTAATTTTCAGAACACCCTTATTTCCATCCTGACAGAAAGAGCATCCACCAGAGGTGGGCAGACTCCGAAAATGACTCCCTGTGGTGTTACGAGGGCAGGATTCAATACAAAGCTGTATTTTTTCATTACTTCTTGGCTTCAGAAACTTCGGAGACTGAAGCCCGGTTTCTTAACCTGAAGCTAGAAATAATAGTTACGTCGCCAAGTTCCAAATTACTACAGCTAAAAGGAGGAATCCTAATGGTGAGAGGAAACGCTCAAATGGCTGAAAAAACATGCAGCTTAGAGCAGGCTACCTGAGATTCGATGTCTTTCACATTTAATCCTAATTTTCCAACATTCTGGTTGACAAATTGCAAAAATACCTAAAGAAAACAGAAGGGGAGGAGAGGGTGGAAGAAAAGAGAACTTTTTTCAGTGAAGTCATGAATTATGCTCTACCTTACAAATTCTGATGTCTATTAAAAAAGTAAATCACCTTTTTTACAGCATCCAGTTTATCTGGAGCACGGCTAAACAATTCATCAAAGGCATCATCTTCTGTATCAAAACAAAATCAATTAGTGTTATTTGGAATAACTGTCAGATCAGAGGTTTAAAGTGGCTCCAGGAGGAGAAAGGTGTTCATACCTTATAAGCCATGGAGGAAAAAAAGTCATAGGCAGACAGGGAAAAATCCTGCTTTTCTATTTATCAGAGGACAGGGTGACAGGCTTCCCTTCAGCCTGACTACATCAGAGAAAACAATTTACTTCATTCAGCTCTGTGATTTTCGCCTGCAGAGGTTCTCAAGATTTGTGCTCACCAGTGTGAGCAATGGCTAAGTTTCGCATCTCTACAGTTTATCTCTTTTCAGTTACCTTCTTTTTAACCCTGAACCTCTGGGATAACATACTGTAAGCAGAGGAGAAGAGCTATACATTTTACTGCTCGCCCCCAACATTAGTATCAGTTACATCAAACTTGCAGAAAAGCAGCCCCCTTCCTTCAAAAAACCACGAGCTAGATACGGGGTTTGGAGACACTGCCCTTCCTCTGAAAATTCACGGACCTCAAAAATGACCGGTGCTGCCATCCACTTTAAAGGCAGGCACCCAGCTGGTGCCAGCAAATCTGCACCAGAGAACTAGCACAAATTTCCAAGGATTTCCAAGGAAATGAGATTCATCGAAGTCCTCGTGGACGCCCACCCTCACCTCCATTTTCGGCCCAGGTTTAACGAGAGCGGGATTCAGCTCCTCAGGGTAACCCGGCCACAAGAGCGCTCCGGTTCAAGCACGAGCGACGCATTTGAACCACCGTAAAAATCAAGGGCGCTCCGGCAGCAGAAAATGAAGAACCAGTTTCTACAGTGCAGGAAAGCAAAGGCAGCTCTGCTCAGGGAAGATTCCTCCCGAAAGCCAGGAACAGAGGCTCCTCCACTGTGAAAGGGTCTCCTCAGGCTCCGCCGTCCTCCTGCCAGGGGGTGGCCGCAGGGACCGGGCGACTCCACCAAACAAACCACCCAGCCACGGCCTGAAACCTGCAACGCTCTCGCAAACTAGAGAGCCCTCTTCTGGAGCCAGGCTTCGGGATTTCGCTCTTTGTTAAGCAAGCTGTGCTAAAAATAGACAGAGAAAGCATTTTGAAGAGTGAATTGCAGATTTCTCTTTCCAGCAGAATCAGCCTGCTGGAAGAAACACCTAATTACAGGGTTGGGTTTGGTGGTTTTTTGTTGTTTGGTTTTTTTGTTTGTTTTGCTTTGTTGGGGTTTTTTTTTCCACCTTTTCGGCCCACACTAGAGGCCACTCAGTGGAATAAGTGATAAATATGTATTAAATGATATAGTTTGCACCTCTGCAAAGGGCGAAAATGCTAAGATAAAGGGCACAGCAGAGAATTTAAACGGTTGCATTGATTCCTCGGGGATGCAACGTGCTCCTCTGGAGCAAGGACGAGCAGCTCGCCCTGACGCCTGAGCAGTGCCCAGGCCTTCGGCAGGCCCTGCACACCCCGGCGGTTTTCACCTCGGGTGTTTCACAGCCCTCAAAAACCCTCAGGGTAACATCTTGGGGGACGTTAGTTTTACTGAGCTGCCATCCATAACCAAGCACCAACAGATTTCAAAATCTCGTTTGCAAACTGCAGAAAGGAAACTACATTGAAACTGGTAGCAACAAGAAGCACAGTTCTCCAGTCGTTATGCTCATAAATAGCATATGAGCATAATATAAAATTATATATATAAAATAGTGAATGAGGTCAATGCGTAAATCCAAGACATGCGTTGTCCCTCAGCCAGGTCTTCTCTCTCGGGTTATCAACCCACTCTATCATTTCTTGTCTCACCTCCCATGTGTTGCCTGTAGTCCACGGGCAAAGTGACCACCCAATTTCCAAACTATACATCAATTTCCAACTGACATGAGCAGACATTAACAGAAGACATTTGGAGAAAAACACTAGGAGAAATCCATGAATCTCCATTAACTCTAGTGGGAGCATACCAATTTTATCAAGTGGTAAAAATGGATCAGAATGCAGTGTATAATAGCACGTAACAGTGAAACACTGAACATGGCAATGCCAGTACTTACTTGACTGCGCTTCTAAATTCTCCCTAAAAGTGCAATAAAAAGCAAGAATTAGAAAATGCATTCAGCAGAACTAATGTTATTCACAAGAAAAGCTTATCTGGGCCATCAGCTGTCTTGTAAAGCAGGAGATAGAGTACAAAGCGCCATTAACTCTACATCAGGGTGACTTTCCAACAGACATTTTTAAGTACACTGTATATCTGTATAGGCTTTTGCAAGTATATGAGATTTTAACTGTCCCACAGACTAATGAACATTTATTTTATAAGCACAATCCATAATATCCTCTTCCAATAAGCTGCTCATGATATTAGAGTTTGAAGATGTTCTAGCCTCTAAAAGATGATAGTAGGAAAACCTGTTTCTAGTTCTGGGAATGATGTCCACATTTTCTCAGTATATAAAAGGTATCCTGCTACTTAACTCCTTTAATAATGACAATACCTCATAAACTCAGCAAGCTCAAACCTTTCTTTCACAGTGAAATAAGAACCGATTCTTCTCCCTTCATTTAATGACACAATAGCAATAAATTCAAAGTAGATTTAAACCACTGCAGCTTTAGGAAATTTCCAGTTTAGTCTGGGACAGGTAAATCTACAGTACTTGATTTTTATTATTATATTTGTTATTATATTCCATGGCAATGACAAACACTAAGCCTCAGAAATGGTCATACACATTATTTTAGTGACGTTTACATAGAGAGTAAAGAAAGGTGTTATACCATAATACCAAATCTGAAGAGGAAAAAAAAAAAAGGAAAGAAATCAGAGAAACAGTTCGCATGCATATGCATGCCTGGGTTTACACTCTTTGTCATCATCATGATCCCAGCTGTTTTCTCCTAAGGGGGAAAACACCCACAATATTTCCTCTCTGATTGACAGCGTAAAAACCAGATACATCCCCTCTTACTTGTTTTCTGTGATATATTCCACCGCATTTGTCGTCTTTAATCCTCTGGAGGTGTTCTGTTGAAAGGACAGCAAGTATTTTTGGTTTTGTTACACACACAAAATCCATAAGCATTAATGAGGCTTTCATGACCTGTTTGCTGCCTTAAATGATTAGCAGAGGGTATTTATTCAAGAAGTCCAGTGCAATTAGTACAGGCACTTCGAGAGGTTGCTGCTCCCTTCGCTCTTCAGCCAGAAGTTCCCTACCTGCCCATCAGAGGAAGCCAAAGGAGCACGTGGTCCCTCAGCTGGTGAAGTTCGAAGGCTGCCATGTTGCCCTGGAGACCTGATGAATGCATCGAGCTGCTTTGGGCAGGCAACAATTTCCTCGTGCGCTTCACTGCACTACGGACCCTTCAGTTTTACAGCACTGGAGGTGGTCACCGCTGCCTTGCAATAACCTCGCGCCATGGCCGGCCACCCACTGATGAATCCCCCCCGCAGGGGACTTAGGTTTGGTGGGTTGCTTGGATTTAGGCTGGCAATTCTTACTGTTTCTGCAGCCACCTGGGATCTTTGCTTATGCCCTTGTATCCTTGTTCCTCTATATAAATCTTAGTGCTCCACAAAACATCAAAAGAACAGTGCTTCCACCCAACTGACAGTCTGAAGAGACAGGAGAGGATGGGCACGCCTGCTGCTTTCCTCAGGCACTTGGCAAACATCTCCCGTGACAGAAAAGTCTCTGGCGTTTGCCGCTCCCCCCTCTTAGGCAGTGAGCAGCACGCCCTGCTCACACGCTGCGTCCACCTCCTCGGCCCAGCTCGTCGCTGCAGAGGAGCACAGCCGGCCCCAGCGGGACAACGGCAGGTCCCTCCTGCAGGCTCCTGTGGCGGAGAGGCCAGGCCTTCCCTGGTCTCCTCGGGGCTTCCCCAACATTCCCCCGTTCCTGCCCTTGAGCCCTCTTCCGAGCTGCGCCTTCATGGGCTTTCCTCACTTTCGACCTACTGACTACCGTTCCCGCCAGGGGCATTGATTTCTCCTACGGGGAATGAGCTCCCTACCACAACCCCGTTATCTCCTCCCCTCTCTCTCAGGGCGAACAGCCCTTCCTGACGCTGAGGTTTCGCAGATAATCCCTCCCGATTTCTGCGCAGCTGAGGCACTCGCGGCCCCGTAAGGCCCCAGATGGAGGGCCGCCTTCCCCGGACTCTGGGTTGTCACCCATCAGACCCACGCGGCAGGAGCGTGGGCAGCAACGCGCGGTTTGGGCTCTCATTAGAGACCAGAGAGACCGCTCCTCCGCCGAAGTGGTCAGCTGCGACGGGGCCACACGGCTACCTTGGCAGAACCGAGCCCCAGAAGAAGCTGTCCCACTTTCAAACCTCCTGAAGTGACACGCGTAGCTCAAGGCCATGCTTCGCTTCAGTTCCAGTTATGATGCTCCCAAGAGGGAAGAGCACTAGGTCACGCCATACGGACTGCGTGCTGGGCTCCCAACACCACGGAATTGCAAACCCTCTGTCAAAACTGTAACACAGTGGTGCTAATTCTTGCAATTATATCCCCAATTGCGGGATATTTGATGTTCTCCCAAAGTCCTAGCGTTGACTTTAAGAAACAAACAGAGAAAGAAAGCATGCAGATCTCAGCTTGTAGAGAAAAATTACAAAACGTTACCCCAATGGGAGTAGAAAATCCCCTTCCCTAAAGAAATAAGTGCTCAGCACTGAACCAGCACCACAATTTACAAGTGCAGGCTTCTATTCTAAAACACTTAAGAGATAGTAACAGCAGAATTTCTTCTTCTTTACAGAGATTAACAGCTGTTGTCAGTTTGGACCATCCCTTTTTTTTGATCAAGGAGAAAAAACAGCATAGCATTTCTACCCTTTTAAAGATACAGCATCTGAACTGAGAACAAAATGATGGTCTAGTCCGGCAAACTCAGAAATTAAAAGGCACAGTTCACAGAAAATACAAGTATCTCTTTCACAGTTGTATACACATTTCTCCCTAATTCTAAGCAAATTAGTCTTGTGAAAGGTCTCTAGGATCTACTGTAACAAATATTGAAACTATAATTACCTCAATGGTAATTGTTTCCACTTGAACATTTGGAGGCATGGCCAGGTTGGGTTTGAAGTGCTTTGCTATCGCAACCAGAAGATGCAGCGTGCTCAGTAAGTCCTTTGCCAAGATAGCTATTCCACGTAAAGAAAGAAAACAACATTTAGTATGCAAAACAAGTAAACCTCATAAAACGTCATGAATTCTCCCTGTGTAGAGGATCCCAAAGTCATGGAGGGCCATAACACATGTGGGACATCAGATTGGGGTTTATATAATATCACAATTCAGCAACACCACACCTTAAAAGTCCTTTTTGTGAGACATACACACAGATGCTGAGGGCTGCCAAGTGGTCCACAAGCCACACACCCAGAGGATGCAGCCTGCACGACCCAGTCACGGTTAGGTATTGCTGTCTCACTTCTGATTCAACTAATAACTGAAAACAGGTTGCTTAATTACTGTTCTGGCACCCCCTTGCCTCATAGCAGCCTTATAGCAGAGGAGGCCCTGTGATGGATAATTTTCTCCAATTTCACTTCTGCACCTACATTCCACACTCCATTTCAGCTGACTTTCTTCCAGTTGCAAACACTTAGCCACAACTTCCAGAATCACAGAGAGTTTCTGTCGCTGCTTTTTTTCTGTTAATGCAATTTTGTCAACATCCAGCTTGAGAGATCCCAGGTTTTCTGTGACAGAGAGTCCATAGGAAGGAGAAGGATGTATTTTAACACCATCATAGGAAAAAAACAAATCAGAAATGTAAAATGACAGCAAAGCACACCAAGTCTTGTTTTAAATATTTGATACTACTTAATAGCTCCCACAGCTGTATGCCTTGTTAAACTCCTGCGCTCTCTGAAAGCCTCAGTAAAATCAGTGAAGCTCTGCAAAAGGGAGACGACTCAAGTCATTCCTTGCTGCATCATCCCCCACCCTAACACTCCACGTTCCTCCTTTTCCTAGTGGAAGCCACGGGAATCCAATGAGTGACTCTTTCCTGTAGACAGTGTACAAAGGCATTATCAACTCACATATATAGAAGAAATCCCAGCTCATTGCTTAGGCAAGTAAACTATGAAAATAAGCCAATCCTGCTCATGCTGCTTCCCTTGGCCTTGGTGAAAGGGAGATATGATTTGAAAGACATTCCCAAAAAGAGTGACAGGGGAAAGAAAAATGAAGTAGGGACAGGAGAGATGGAGAAATAGAAATAGACCAACAGGCTGTTCCAAGAGGTCACATCTTTATACAAGCACTTCATAGTGCAGAGAGCCTCTTAGATTTTCATTAGTTCCAGTTCCAGCCCAGTGCTTTAGACCTAGAACTTTTTTTTTTTTTTTTTTTAAAGCAGGGAAACATATAAATTATATTGCTGATTCCACTATATGCTGATTCATAAGCTCCTGGCTTATGAAGCCCTCCTTCCCTTCAGAGGCACTGTAATTTCACACTTCAAAGTTAACCTTTTTATTATCTTAACTAGCGCAGGTAAAAAGACTTTCTTAGAAGAAAAATAATTATATAAAAACTATAGCAGATCATCATGCATTTGTTCAGAATTGCAATTATCACAGGTGGTTCACAGTGCAGTACCCTCTCCGCTAGCGAGAAGCAAGACTCCAGCAGATCGCTGCTACTGCAATTTGTCAGGTTTATTCTCTGATCTGGAAGTTCCTCCACAATGTGTTTGTGAGCTAAACTCAAAGCAGCAGCTTACCCAAAAGATGGTGAAGTACCAGCCCATCATACAGATCTTCTTCCAGACTTTTAACTACTATGTGTTCCTCTTTCAGAGTTGTGTTAATCCAGTCAATCAGTAACTGCGGAGGAAAACAAAGCAGCTGGATACGACATTCTTCTTGTTCAGACAGTACAGCACTCAGAGCTACGTTGTGTTTCACCTTTCTCTTTAGTCCCTTATCTCACATCTTGGTTTGCTTTCAACCTCCACTTCCTTTGTGCTTTTTGGTTGTTTTTTAAAGGGAAGTTAAGTATCACTTAGTTCTCCCTAATTTGCAAGCGAGATGGACATCTCACAAGTTATATTCCTATGAATTTTGTAGAAATAATTATACAGGTGGAGAGACAGACCATATTGCCACTTCCATCACAGAAAAGGCTACAGAGTACACTTCCCAACTCCTGCCTTCATCAGACATCACAGAATTCACACAAATTCAACTGTCAGACAAAAGTTTGTTAGAAAAGAGGCTTCACCCATTCTGCTGGTTGTTCCTTATAGTCATCCATGTTACTAGCACTCCTCCCTTTCCTATTTTTATTTTCTTTTTCTTTCTGCAATTTTATACTAATCGCTCTCCAAATACCTTTTTGGGGGAAAAAAAGCATTTTGTTTATTGCGCTTTCTTGTGTGGCAGTCCTCCTGTGGCGGGTTGGCCCTGGCTGGACACCAGGTGCCCCCCAAAGCCGCTCTGTCACTGCCCCCTCCTCAGCTGGGCAGGGGAGAGAAAATATAACAAAGGGACAGGGGAGAGAAAATATAACAAAGGGCTCGTGGGTCGAGATAAGGACAGGAGAGATCACTCACCAATTACCGTC
>JAVJGG010000024.1:1297776-1314012 GCA_035590195.1 Aviceda cuculoides | reverse complement strand
CGGGCCACCCCCCAACAAGTATAAAAAAAACAAAAACAAAACAAGCGGCTGATGACACCTACCGAAGAGCTAATTTGTGTCTGCCCATACAACCTCATCACCCGTGCCAGGGCCAGAAACGTGAGAGCACTGCTTTGCTAGGTCTGCCCAGATCATCGTGTATCTAGGACCCCCGATGAAGACGATGGCTGAAGCTCACCTTTCAAAAGTTCTTCCCACAGACTTGTCCATTTAGGGGGAAAAAAAAAAAAAAGTAGAAAACCAAGTGATCATTATTTATTTATTTATTTGAATAAATAGTACAACTGTCACAAACCATGCATAACACTCCTGCTGTGATTTTTAGCAAACATAGCATTGCATTGTAACTTGCTTACAGTACACAACTCTTGTCACAGAGCTGGATGTCTCCAGCACATGGCAAGTCCAGAATTTTATCTGCAAGGCTGGTTTTTAGTAGTTAGAAATCCAGAGTAAACAGTAAAACAGAGTTAAAAACAGTAGAAAAGACTCTTAAAAAATACATTAATACTGAAAGCACTGGGGTGTGGGGAATAGGGGTAAGAAATCCTGTAAGGTTTAAACTGATTTTAAAGAATCTGCCACTGTTGGTTTTTCACCTTGAAAAACAGGTGCAGCTGAGGAATATGTGGGCTGCTTCTGTGGTAATATAGCTCACTGGAACTGAGTAAGTCAAGCAGATGCACCTAAAAGGCATGTTGTACGGACTGGAAAAAACAGATACTCATTAAGTACTTAACAAATGTGGAAGCTTTAATGCTGCAGAGCATTCAGCATTCCAGATGAACTCAACAGGATTCGGATCTACCCCACTGGCACCCAGGGAACATATCTAAAACTCCAGTAACACAGAGAGTTCATGAGTAACATTTTTAACATTGACTTATCTTTTTGAGAGGAAAAGTATCATGCATATGTAACAGAAAGGCATGACGAAAGCAGGTGTTCAAAGCTTTACCTACACTGCTCTTCCTGGAAACTGGGCTGATTGGGATGAAGCTCCAGTTCAGTTAAATCCACCCTGCTCCCAATCCAATAAATACAGTGTATACAAGGAAGAGTGCGCTGGCTAGACAGCAAGGAGCCAAGGAATGAAAAACGTGTTTTCCCTGTGCAGCATTTACCAACAGACTTAAAAACGTAACAAAACCGGGTACGACGCCTGCCCCCAACCTGCTCAGGGCACCAGGCCTGCAGTCTCGACTGGCAGGGATATTAACGTAAGGAATGCTGAAAGGGACTCCCGCTTCGAGTGCAGAGAAGGGACTCGGGTTCCTGCAGTGACCACAAACACTAACTGAACAAAACAGGGACTCTTAAAAGTTGGTAGTATGTTCACATTTGCTCACACGCAATAAAGACGCCAGCCGTATAATCCCATCTCAGAAACAGCCATTCCCCCTCCCAAAGCCAAACTGCTTTTATCAGTCTCCTCTTGTTATTTTCTGTTTGCTTTTGACATTAATTTAGCTCGCAACTTCAACAACTAGATTCTCTGGAGGTCTTTCCCAGCAACTTAGAGAATATGAACAGCATTGGCACTTCCACATCACCTGAAGTGAGGTGGGTGGAAGGACAGCTCTTCAATAGACTTGTTTCCCACAAATAACACTGCATTAAACTAACAGTTTGAGAGACCTTTCAGTTCAATCACCTTCCGGCCCCACGATACCCCTGTTTCACAGCACGAAAGTTAGACCAATTCCATTCACTTGCCAGGACGGCTGACCCACCAGGCCTTAGTGCCTCTGGAAGTCTCCTCTGTAATAATTGCCAGCGTCATGGCAGAGTCTAGTGGCCCCATCTGAAATTCCAGCCCAGTTGTACTAGGCTCTGTACAAACAGCCAGAGGTCAGCTCCCTCCTAAAGTACAGGCAAGCAATGATTCCCCACAGAACCTTGCGGAGTAGATGAGATCTGAATTTTTCATGGAAAGAAAGGGCAACTTCCTTCCATCTTTTTTTTGGAGCTGTGAGGGGGGGTGACCCAAATAATTCAAATACTAAGAACTCAAAACCCAAAAATATGAAACAAAAGCAGCAGAAGCCCGTTTCTCTCCCTTTGAGATTAAAAAATGTTTAAGGAAGGAAGGAGAAAATCCCAACTGTAAAATCATACCGTTCAAATAGCACGTTTCCAACTGAACTCAGAAGGGTGAATAATGTTTGGTGTAAGAAATCCATTCTTAGGTAAAGACGACGCCTACTTACAACAGGACCCGAGTAAGCCCATGGAGCGGAGCAGGAGTACCCGCTTCCTCTCTGCGGCCCTCCGCCTAACGTTTCACACAAAATCATGGCTGCCCATAAAAGCAGGAGTCAAACCTCTGCCCTAT
This sequence comes from Aviceda cuculoides, assembly GCA_035590195.1. Lineage (NCBI taxonomy): Eukaryota > Metazoa > Chordata > Aves > Accipitriformes > Accipitridae > Aviceda > Aviceda cuculoides. The sequence continues at coordinate 1,311,656 of JAVJGG010000024.1, read as the reverse complement.
GCACCGCAAGGAAAGGAGTGCTGTTATACGCGTATTCCACAAATAATTTACTCTGGAAATTACAATCCCATTTCCTTTGCACAGCTCCTCAAAAATCTACTCGGACGGCTCATCCCCCGGCGCTCCTTGTGCACGCTGGTGCTCCCAGCACATCACCAGCCAGGAACAGCTCTACGGACCAAACCGGCTAAGTACTACGAGGTAACTAGAGTCTACCAGATAAATCTAGCAATCCTTTTTTAAAACAGATTCCCACCAAAATCTGTAACAGCGTAAAAGACTACAGGACTAGGCCGGAGCCTACCAGAGTATTTCTTGGGAGGGCACAGGGCAACTCGACGAAATTAGTTTGAAGCATAACTGATCACTAAGGAGCTTCACGTTTGAGTGCTAACCATGGGCTTCCACTGTGTATACCACGTCTTACACAGCCCAGTGCAACCCGTAAGTACAGGCAAGCTCTTGTTTTTACAGGAATTCAATTTTACTGTTTAGGAAAGAAAATATATAAAACTGTTTATAAAAGCCTTACCCCCCAGAACTGTACAGCTGCCAGTAACCCCAACAGGAATGAATCTGACCCTTTAACTCTGCTATGTGAAACGAAGAGTCAGCCTTTAAACTGCCAAGCTCATTATTCCATGTGTTTGTTTCAGAAAGGACTGGGGGCAAATGCATTAATCCAGCCTGTGCCTATTTGACCAGCTCCTGACTGACCTGACTGAAGCTGTATCCTTAATGCCTAACAGTGGCTCTAGCAACCAAATTTCTCCTAGAAAGGAGATGAAATAAAAAATAGACATCAAATGATTAGCTGGTCATCCCATTGCAAGACTTGTTCTATGTAAACACTGAACAGAAATAACACTGAGTAGCATGAGGTTAACACAAAACCTGCAGATTTTGCCATTAGCTTCAGATAGCGCTTGTAATTTCCCTCAGCCCCACCCACCCACCCAACAGAACACACAAAACCTTATTTAACAGAAAAAGCTCAGCTTCTAAATAAATTCCAATGCTGAATTTCTACTGCTAACACTTAAGCCTGGAAAATCATCAAATGCCAGTTGCAACCAAGGAGTACGCAAAAGAAAGTCTACTGTAGAATCAAAGAGTCTCCAGCCATAAGGAAGGTCTCACGTTTTCCCTGCTTATTAAAGTAGTTAGTGGTATATTTCCTTTATCAAAATAACATTTGTTGACCATAATAAACAACAGACCCAACAGTATCTTCTGGTAAAAGTGTGAAATATCTACACATTTTCAAGTGACCTACAGAACACACATGCATTATTTTTAGTGGGATTGTCATACAAACAGCTACAGACAGACAACATCAACTGTAGAAAGAATGCATGAAGTATAGCATAAGGCACAACGGGAGCGTGCAGAGGGTGTGTTTATTGTAATTTCTGCCTAAGGAGGTTGGAAGGATGAAGACCTCAGCAGCTTCCAGGATCATTCAACATTCTTGTACTTTGTGAACAGGTTGTATAGAACCCTGAGGGTAGACTTCAGATCCAAGTTGACAACATCTGTGGAAGAAAAGGAGAAATCCTTACTTTGCTTTTTGTTTTGCCTTGTTTGTCCTCAAAGGAACAAAAGTCCCCACATCTCTGAGCCACTGGGATTAGCAACAAAAAACCCCACTGAGTTCTGATCTTCCCAAATCAAGCTTTTTAAATACGGTGCACTTCAGAACACCTTCACGATAATACAGTCACAGCTCACTTCTCTGGGAAATGGAAGAAAGATAATTCCCTTCCTCATCTAAAATTGGTTACAGAGAAAGTCTATTTCTGTCTGAGACCTGGGATAAAGGTTTTGGGAAATACTATCAATAACTTCACTGGCCACAGAACCAGCAAACAAGCAGCCACACACATCGTATGAGATACTGAACCTCACACACTGACAACTCTGCAATGACACAGTCCACGAATAAACAAAATAAAAAATTCTCTTAGCAGACTCAAAGCTTTCTATTATCTAATACCCTTTCTTACCATGGTAGGCCAGGGAACAGGTCTAGAACAGTTCTCAACAAAAAGCTTTTCTGCTAGCACCTCCTCCCAACCTATTACTACAATAAAATGCCAGGAAATACCACAGTGCCGGGGTTTCAGCCCAGCCGGCAACTAAGCACCACACTGCCGTTTGCTCACTGCTCCCCGCCCCACTGGGACGGGGACAAGAATCGGGGCTGGGGGAAGTAAACCTTGTGGGTGGAGATAAAGACAGTTTAATAGGACAGCAAAGGAAGCGATAATAATAAAATAAATAAATAAATAAAATTATACAAAGTAAGTGATGCACAATGCAATTGCTCACCACTCGCCTACCAATGCCCAGTTAGTTCCCCAGCAGCGATCACCCCCAGGCCAACTCTCCCCAGTTTATATACTGGGCATGAGATCACACGGTATGGAATACCCTGTGGCCAGTTTGGGTCAGCTGTCCCAGCTGTGTCCCCTCCCAACTCCTTGTGCCCCCCCAGCCTTCTTGCTGGCTGGGCATGAGAAGCTGAAAAATCCCTGATTTAGTATAAACACTACTTAGCAAGAAGTGAAAACATCAGTGTGTTATCAACATTATTCTCATACTAAATCAAAACCACAGCACAATAGCAGCTACTAGAAATAAAATTAACTCTATCCCAGGATAGCGTGTCCCTAAACCAGGACACATAGACATGTAATCCAGTGACTATGGGGGGGAGGCATAGCACAGGGAAGGCTGAAGAGGTAGAAAGAAATGTTGGATACAATATGTAAGAAAGGAGGAGGAGGAAGCAAAAAATAGACAGTAAACAATATATATAGAAGCAGAAGTAAGGAACAGCAGACAATTAAAAAAATCATTCAAAGAACTAGGAAGACAGCAAACAGTTAACAGACTAAGTACAATTACTGTGAGGTCCAGGGGAAACACTTACTGCCTGTTTTGTAAGAATCATTGCCAGGACCTCTCCACCCTTCCCTCCCACCCCATACTGGATAACACTCTAACCCCCACACTTCATCTGGCATTTTCAGTAACCTCTCACACTCTTCTTTCTACCCTTTTTCCTGTATTATTTTACATATTTCATTTATGATTTTGTATTTTGCATTTGCAAAATAATATTCTCCTGCCCCAAAGAAAGGAAAGATCCTAACTGCTGTGAAGTAACACACCCTGAAAAAAGAGACGTCTTGCCTGGATACAGAAATATGAAACACATTTCTAATTCTGCCAGGTACCAGAGAAAGTGGCCTACCACCACAGCATTCTCAGTAAGGTAACAGCCAGAGTCAGCATTGGTTCCTCTGTACCAAGACCCAGTTCCCTCAAAGACGGATCTAAAATGTTAATTTAGCCATGAGAAACAACACTTTGCAACAGCCATGCAATTCTAAAGCTGGGAAATCAAGGCAAGTATCTGGAGAAGAGACAACTACCAGCAGATTCGACCCACTGATCCTGGCAGTCACTTTTGTCTGCGGAACAATTAAACGAAACAGTGCTGGCACTACGAAAACGCCAAAAGACCTGGCCCAAACAGTCAGCTCAGTGTAGTCTACTTTCCCAAACGGTTTTCTTCTCCCCACGCCACCCATTTTCAGCTTGGCACTGAAAGCGGGCCGGGTCTCGCCCCCGAGCCCCCCGACCTCCGACTCGGCTGGCGCGGCGTGGAGCGGTGTAGCCCAGCCTTCGGCGTTCGGCTCCGGCCTCGCTCCGGAGGTAAACCAAGACCGGGGGCCAGTGGAGAGACACGGGCACCTGAAGGGCAGAGCAGGGACACTGCTGGAAGCCAGAGGCACAGCTGGGAAACCAGGGCACATCCCGGGAGAGAGAGGCAGCCAAGCGCCGGAGCTAAGGAAGAGCCTAAGCGGAAGCTGGAAGGGGGCCCGGATCTGCAGCACTGGGCTGGGCAGGCACCGTCCATCTGCCCTCATGGAGGCATCTAAGGCTGGTTCCTGCTCATCTCCAACAGCAATCTGGGCTAGGTACCTGCTGCTGACCAGCCCTGGGGATCACCCTGAGGAACGGGTATGGGAGGCCCCGTCGCTAAAAGAAGGAACGGACCCAGCCCTTTTATCTGGCAGTGTAATGACACGTAAATTTAAGGTCAGAAGAAACTAGCGTGGTGACATAGTCTGACCCCATGTACACCACAGTCCTTGGAGAACTTTACCTTGGAAATCCTGTATTGAGCTTACAAACCAACCTGTGGCTGAATTAAAATATAAGCTGAACGTTGCAGGTTTTTCTTTTTTTTTTTTTTCTTTTCTTTTTATATCTTCCAGTGGTGGAAATTCCACCTCCAACCCTTGACAATTCAGACTGATGGCTAATTACCTTCACTGTTGCAAGTTATACTGTAATTCTAGTTTGACATTTTCCTAACTTTCAGACCTTGTTATGCCTTTGTTTGCTGCATTAAACAGTACGGTAGTGTGAGATGCATCCTCCCTGTGTGGGCGATTACAGTGTTCTTTACCGATCAGTCTCTAGCAGGTATTCTCAGGAACAAGCATATTCTCAGCCTCCCATTTCTTATTTTAGAGATGAAGCATGCACAGTCATAACATTTTATTAGTTGTTGTTGGTAACGTTAACTGCAAGTAGCCAGAAATTATCAAAATAGTTTAAAACATTCCATCAATTTAAAACTTTCACACTCTGTAACAACCCCATTAGAGGCTAATAAACTAATCCACTACAACATACTTTTGCTGCAATAACTCAGCATCAAGTTCTGCTGCTGGCTCAATCTACTGAACTGGGCTGGAAGAACAGAGAAGAGGAGCTGTCCTGTATGCTCCTATTTATGTTTATCACCCATACAAAGACACACTAAAATATTAAACAAGACCTGTTTCTTGCAAGCATTGCAGAAAGCATGGGCTACAGAAATAAAAACTGTGATGTTCTGCTGTAGACAACGTTTTACATGAAAATCCTACAACTAATTCAAGAGGCATTTACTACCCAAATCACACTAAAGGACATGGATTCACCTAACAGGTTTTCCAGCCTATTTAGGAACAAACAATGGGCTAGTATGGCATTAACTGAGTATAGTATACACAAAACTTTTTGCAGAGCATCAGTCTTTATGACAAGATGAATTCTTGTTCTGAGAAACATGTATTTTATCACCGTGCTGACTGTCAAGATCCTATAGAGGATTCAGTGAAACTATGGTGGCAAGCGAAGCCCGGCATGTTACTGCCCTCTCCACAGGGGCAGCTTTTCAAGAGGACCAGTCAGTTTTACAGGCAATTCCAGTCACACGGACACCACACGAGCACACGCACTCCAACAGCTGTGAACTACTGCTGCCGGGAATAAGTACACACACAGAAGAGGAAGGAATACACACAAGAGACCGTACACCCTGCAGCAGCAAAAAGGAATGTTCTATGAGCTAATTTGGCTCTCTAACTTCTATTAATAATTCAATTCTCAATCAGTAAAACGCTTAAACATATTCTGCTGCTTACTGAAACTACACACCTTGTCCGGAGCAAACAAAAGATCTGTTGTTGCCTGTTATAGTATTCTATCACATGTGATATTGTAAGGATATAAGATAGCCTTATGGGAAGGTAATCTCCTCTGTTAGATCAACCGATGAAAACAAAACAAAAAAAAGGACAAGCTTTCAACTAGAGAAGTCTTCTCCTAGGTTCTTAACGCTTTCTCTCTCTCGAAACAGGCTTACCTAGCCTATCTGGTCTCCTACCGCAATCTCTTTAACACCTCCACGCAAAAACCGGCCATTCCTGATTGCGCATTTGTATTTCTCCAGCTTCCTTGTCCTCCCCATATACCCCCTGACTCAGCTCCAACACTCCAAACACTCCTTTACTTTCCCAACTTAGTTTTGTTTCACTGAATTCTTCAGGAGCACTTTTCACACCCAAATTTAAAAGAACAGCACTGACAGGATATATATGCATTTAATATTGTCTTTTGCCTTTTTTCTCCACTATAACTAGCTCCACTATTTGTTAATCTGTTTACTATCACCACTTTGTCTCATTTTAAGTCAGACTGAACATTTCTTGCGGGCTCCTCATTTTTCTTTGTTCTGCGGAAGCCTGTAACACATATGTGGTTTGTTACACCAGGAATAAAAAATGCTCATTTAGAAGTCATAAAGTTTTAATTTCTCTTTTTATCCCTAGTGCAAGCAACAATGGAGACCTCATCAGTAATTAATTTCAAGGTTCAGAGACTTTAAAGGAAAAACTCAGTTTTTTACACTTTTCAGTTCTGACTCCCAAGTCCACATAAATCAGGAAGAGAGTTTGCTATCGGTTCTCCTAAAAAAGCCCAAAAGCCTTTCAGTTATCTGTCACTGAAATTTGTTCACAAGAGTCTAGCTGTAAGAATTATGAGAGTTAGACCATGAAAAGCTTCCTGCTTGGATCATTATTGAGAATACCAACTGAATTTATAATATAGCACTGAACAGCTCTTGGATCATTCACTAAAGCTAGACTTGTACACCTCAGTGAATCTATTCCAGACAAGAAACACAGGTAAGGATATAAACCAGATACAGACAACGAGTATTTTGGAAAACTGTCAAGGGGCACATTTACAACTCCACTTTGTGGTACCACTGCTACTGCCTTCGAATGGAGTTGCACTTGAAATGTTACCTGCTATTATGCCCTTATATTCAGTTTAAAGCCACATGGCATGTCCATACCTTCAGGGCGAGCTTTTGGTTTCTTCAGTCCTCCATCTTGCATCAGCTCAAAAGCAAAGGAAACATTATGGACCTGGAAGAGGTAAAGTGTTTAGAACCTCAAAGTTATATAGGTATTAAAAACCTTTAATCACATTTTTAAAATGCCTTATTCTCTCTCTGTTTGACATAGAGAAATGGTAATTCTATTTAAACCAATATTAAACATTTACATGTTTAAGCATGGCAGAAGGTACATATGAGAGATAAAGAAATGAAAGCTTGTATCATTATAGGGCAAATACTCACTTTTTGATACAAAGGAGGTAATTTAAGATATCCAAATTTCAAGTGTAAAAATGTGACTGGGTACCACATGAACCAGGAAACCCCATTAAGCCCTGATGTCAATCTCTGTGGGAGAGGCCAGAAAGCTCCCAGTAACAACTACAACGGAGATGTATTTTGTCAAGTTCTTCCTGCCTGTACCCAAGATCAACATTTCCAACTACAAGGCAAGAGATGATTCACATTCCTTGTTGCCTGGATGGCAACAGAAGTGACATAACTGAACAGAGATGAGAAAATAGATATGGGTGTGTAAGAGAGCAGAAATAAGGACACTAAATGGAATTATTTTCAAACATTAGTCTTTTCTGCATCATTATCAGCTGCACGCCAAGCAACATCAACACCACACCATCAAGGAGCCAGGCTGCTTGTTGCACAACCTTGTGCTAATCCCTTAGTCTCTTGGTGCTTTGGCTTCCTCTACTTAAAAACAGAGACAGAAGTCAAATTAAGTTTCTCTAATGAAGCAAATGTTTCAAAAAATGCTTTGTGATGGCAGTTCCCAGACTGCGCAGTGAGCTTGCAAAACAATCTAGGCACAACTGTACAGAAAGAGCTTCCTGAAAAAGCCACCAAAGATCACATATGAACATAAAGTCAGAGGAAAGAAAATGGACAAAAAGGAAAAATGCAGGAAAGTGGGTGTCTTCTTTTAATCTCTCCTTTGAGGAGCAAACATTATGGTTTAAAGAGATCTGCATAGCAGCTTTCTCATCCACGCTTACTGAAATTTAAGCAAGGTAATTTGGATTATGAATTCTGTGCATTTTTGTTACTGCAAATGACAGTTCTGGAGATGCATAGCAAGAGGGAGAGATTTAATTAAAGCTACTCATCTTGAAAATCAGGGAGTTACGCATATAAAGCTCCCCTACAATAAGGAAGAAAGGCCCCTTTCACTGGCACTTATTGCTCAGGACTTTATTAATCTCTTTTTAGCTGCTACAGTTCCTCCTCCTTCATTGTGACAAAACCAGTCACTTTCAAGATGAAAATATTTTTTCCTTTCCCAAAAACACAGAGTCCACCTCTCCTTCTTTGATTTACAAATCCCCTTTCCTCAAGGCAGCGTGTCCACATAAAACCACAACATTACTTCAGGAACACTGGATAATCTTTTTGAGTTTAAACAGTTAACAACAAAATCATAACTGAAAGGGTGCTGGCTACAACTCCACATCCCGCATTTCTACATGGGCGAAAATTCAAGACACTAGGATAAAAAAGCAATAGAAATCTGTAAAGGAGAGTTTGTATAAGACATAACAGAGAACCATTTCCCCACTGCTCTATCAAGGTCCTGTGCAGTATACAACATTTAAAATGAACTAATCCCTGTCCTATCCACAAACTTAACACCTAAAGAAGCCCCTCTTAACAGAGCCCGATTTCCTGCCTTCAGGGAGCCCCTTTAAGCTCCCACATAGCAACTAGTCACCTCCTGAGAAAGTCGACAAACCCTACAGAACCTGTAGAACCAGCAGGCTCAGCACGTGAGCCTGGGTCTGTAACGGCGCTCGTTTGGTGCAGCTCCGTCTCCTCTGGCAACGCTGGTATGATCCACGCAGGCGAAGCTGGCTTATCCTACCAGTGGTGAAGTCCCATCCCTCAGAGAGCATGTACCTTCGCTGAGGGGTGCTTGGCAGCAACAATCTCCACCGAAGTCACTATGAAAACCCCACCATTTTAAACAGCCCTCGTCCCACGGAGCATTCAGTCTTTTAACTTTTGCCAATGTTTCCGCTCCTGACCTAGCCATCTCCTGCTCCAGCTCAGCCTACGCAATACTTGCACCCTCTCCACTGCAGAACCTGGCAGAATAAAAAGCAGGGGCAGACACATTACTCCAGTACAACCAGGCTCAGAGTATTCTGATACCAGGCACCGAATATACGCAGAAGTGTGTGCATGTTCAGGAACGACTGCAGAAAGATGCAAACTTTTGGTTATGACAATAAAACACGTTAGGCACTTTTCTCATAGTTAACACTAGGAGGGACACATGACAATGGAGCAAGTGTGAGACTAAGACCAAGATACTTATTTTGTCTCCTTCCATCTCTAATACTCTGTTTATGAATAAGACAATCTGAGACTGCAAAGAATCCACTTTTCTTTCTCAAAGCTCATTTTGTCCGAGACACTGTTAGTAAGTCATTCACTCCTTTCCAAACAGAAAGGAATATCCAAAAAAGACAAGCTAGCACATTCCCTCAAAAGTTAAAGCCAGCAATGTTGGCAATGACCCTGCCAGGAACCGGACACAGAACCAGATGTCTGTGCTCACAGACTGACCTCAGACAGGCCATTGTTTGCATGCTCCCTCCCTGGCAGCATCAGGGCAACCGTCTTGGCTTTAGATCAGCCCCAAAACATGCTACCTGTGAGCACTCAACATACAGTTTCTAACCCCAGATCCACCAAAGATCACGGCTCAGGTACCACCTCTTCTACTGCAGCATCCCATTTACATATGCAGTAATGATATTTATTCACTTGGTTTGTAGGAACATTAAATAAACTACAGAAAAAGAACTACTGAGTGTTAGGCAACTGATACTAATGAGATGAGGGGGCAGGTTTTAGGGATGACATTCTGTGACCTTGGGAAAAAGCTCTACCTCCATGTCAATCCCAGTGTGTAGGATGCCACTAAAGCAGAGCTTCCCATCTCTCATGGTTTGTCTTTCTTGCCCATTTACATAGTACATACTAGGCAAGGTCAGGCATCAGCTCTGCTGTCTGGCACAATAAGGCAGCCCTGTGCACAAAAACACTTCAGGCAGTACTACCATTTAAAAAATCACTTTCATTATGCAAAGTACTATACAGTACAAAGCACTTATTACTGATTTATTAATTCGGGATATTCATGAGCTTTATGTGTTGTTTGATGCTAGTAACACAACACCTCTCTTCCGTAACTATGGGGAATTTACTCATTCATTTCACAAGCAACTTTTAGTGGTATTAACTATCAAGTGTCACAACCAGTGCATCTTTGCTGCAGCTCCTGAAAAGAAGAATATATCGTGTTCTGATTTACTAAGCACAAAGAGAAAGGACACAATGACTGGAAAATATCATGTGGTAACAAAGCAAAAAGAATATAACCTGGAGTTTCTACCCACCTTTTGATCAAAACTTTCAGGTGTTAAGTAGAAGTTGTGAAGTGGAACAAAATAGTCTTCAAGAAGACCCATGAGCAAAACCAAGTAAACACCATCTGCAAACTAAATAGAAATACTAATGACATTTCTAGGTGAAAGCATCTGTTTTCAGATAAGCATTCATAAACAAGCAGAACAAAGAATGCTTGGCCCAAATCATGTACTTTGATTTCTACCACTGTTGTTTGCTAGCACAGAAGTGTAAGACGGTGCAGGAGTCACAGGCTGCTCCTTTCAGGCATAGCAAGGAATTGACAGCAAGCGTAACAAACATTTAGGGGTTTGTTTCATCTGCTCCCTGGATTCACCTACACCCGTGCAATCACCAGTGCAGCTGAGCAAGGTAAATCCGTCTTTTCTTAAGAGCCTGTTGACATAGCTGCTTTCTTGTCAGTTCTCTAAAGAAAAGAAAAAAACAGGATACAAGGCTTTCTCCCTACATCTGGTAGCATTATTTCCCCTACTCTCATTTCCTGAGCAAAACAAGCAAGCCCATCAGCTATCGCTATAGCATTAACCCATGCAAGATCATGTGCCAAAGACTATTTAAATTACTTACATACAGTAAATAGCTTTTAGCAGAAGAAATTGAAAGTAATTCACCTGGGAATTATCTACAATTTGTACTCCTTAGTTGTGCAGAGTATTTGGTCTGAAAAGGCAGGGACTGAAAACAAGACCTTCTTTATCTCCAGCCAGTTACCTATTTACTAGGCTACTGAATACTTTGAGGTGAGGTTAGAGTATGTAGTCTGTTCTTGCTCTTCCTCACATTCATTTTACTTGCTTGAGGAATCTTGCCAACTTCACTACTGTATTTAACAAAACTCTTCTAATTTAAAAAAAAAAAAAAAAAAAAAATACTTCCTGGGAAAAATGTTTGCACATTATATACTCCCAGTCCTACTAATACAGTACCTGGTCATTTCAACCACAATCCCTCTTAAGTCATGTGTGTTGGACATTCAAATCTCTGCCCTTAATCAGAACTTGAAATTAAGTCTCCCCTGTCACAGGTAGGAAGTTTAACTTCACAAAAGAATTTTTTTTTCCCAAGTAAAAATCGATTTATTACAGTTTCAGTACATACTAAATAATATACTAAATACTGTCAGCAATACTATTCAGTATTCCTACCAATAGGATGACTACCTACTGGCTAAGGGGGGTAATGTTACGTATTTCTAACAGACTTCTCACTTGTGATCCTGATACAGTGTATGTGATATCAAAAATAAATTGTTGCGTACTTCCAAGGCATTAAGCAACAATTTCTTGTGACAAATCAGATCCAGTCACCCATTTGTTTCAGCAAAGCTGTAAAACAGCAGTGAATGACTGGCAGTAAACTAAGCCTGGCTCAAACCAATCACCTGTACTGCTGGCATAATTCTCTAGATGCCATGCTTATTTTTTTGCCAGGACAATAAGACAACCCTCTCTCCACAGTTCAGTGAACTCTGGAAAGAATATCTGCTTCTGCTAAGCCAAGCCCATGCCTGAAAATCGCTGAAATTAATCTGTGAAGTGAGAACTACCCCACTGACACCGAAATCCACACTTCAGGATTCCAAGCACGTTCAGCACCAGTGCTGCGCTAGAGACGGAGAACTCCTCAGAGCGGAGGGGGGTGGCGGGCAGTCTCCTCCGCTAGCTTCGGACAAACCGACCTGGAGTCAAGCCGCCGCAGCACGGGAGCTCTGGGCCATTAATCCACGCCGCTCGGAAGCGAGCGGAGCGCACATGCCCGAGACAGCAGAGCGAGGAGGAGGATGTGCAGGCCCTTGCTGCAGCGGCACGGTTGTTTCCAGTCCCACTGGGGTGTGATCAAAGCTAGCACCGGTGTCGGCACGACGAACGGCACGCTGCGGCCCACGCTCCTCCCAAGAGCCCCAGGCAGCTGTTAAGGTCTTGGATCAGTTCCTCACGAACCCCCACAGCTAGAAAAAACACAACCCGCCATCCACCCGTAACTACACCGACTGCTTTGCAGAACTCCACTTCGACCCGAGACAAGCTGCCCTGAAATCCAGCCGTATTCTACACTCGTTAATATGACCCTACTAAACATCCAAGAATTTCACATTGTAATACAAATCAACAGCAATATGAAGTACATGTCAACATGAGTAAAGGAAGCAAGCATCAGCAAATATCATTTGCTACTTAAAACACAGAGCTCTTATCCCCTAAATTAACATGCCCAACGGTTCCATAACAGGGTTTTACGGAGCGACGGCCCAGATTGGCAATTTACACAGTTAGATTACATACAAAAAAGACAGTCTCTTACCTGGGTTTCTAACTCTGTTACTTCCAAATTCAGTTTATTCAAGTGTTTGTTCACAAAGGTGATCAGAGACTATAAAAGAAAACACCAGAACCAGTGATGTTAGACACTATAATCAGTGCCTATGTGAAAGAGTTAACATAATCGTTTAAGCCTTTTTTTTAAAGCTTAATAAATATGTATGTGTGCTATTTGCTTTTGCATAAATAAGCACATAAAACAACTCAGTCGTATAGCCATTTTTGTTGCACCGCATGCCAGAAGTCACCAGATGGTGCTATTACATACAGCTCACTAGTTATTTTTCCTAGCACATAAAGTATACTTTAGAGTGGTGGGAAAAAGCTGTGATGACACTGGTTCTTTTGTAGGTTCTTCGTGGAGATGACGCAGGCAGCTGGTGCTTTTACTGTCCACCCTAATCTCTTCAGGTTCCTGGAGAAGATCCTCTGCCTGGGAGCGAGGCACCAGCAGCACTAGGACTCCCAGGAGAAGGTTCCAACAGGACGCTGCCCCGCACACACCTCTGTTCCTGCAGTGACGTGTGTCTGTCAATTAGCAAATTACAGTCCGGATGCAACCCAAGCCTGGCATTTCTACTCCCGTAGGAAGCAGACATCCAAGGTGCTGTTAGTAGGAGCCAGATTACGTGCTCACGTATTGAAGCACAGAGATCTGCCAGCCTGCTCATAACATTTTGAAATGAGACAGAGTTGGGTGTTACCGCTTTTATCGTGTGGACGGAGTTAACTTAATTCTCTATCAACTTTAAAAACACTCTTCTACAAGATGTTTCAGACTGGAAAGATAAAATCTTCCAGAGACTTCAAAGCATTATTTTAAATGCATACATCCTCCGTTTCATACAAAGCGAAGGGACAAACTACAATACTGATCTTTGCATACTACTGTTCTAAATAAATAGCTTAACAGCCATGTTGGAACAACGCGGAGTCTCTTCCTTGTGTGTTCCCTAAAACTAACAAAGGCTGGCAGAGACCAACACCGACTTTACCCCTCCGCTCTGCCCAGCACAAAAAGCCATGCCAAGAAGATGTCTGGACAGGCACGCTTTGCGATGACGCCCAGCCTTGGAGGAGAAACCAGAGGACCATATGAATTAGCGTTACGCAGAGGGAACCCTGGGACAAAAGCAACTCCTCTGTAAAAGCTTTATATTTAGCAAACTTCTTTATGGGTGAATCGCATTTCAGGGCGCCGTGGAAAAAAATCTTCCAGTTCCGGAAGATCGCCTTTAGTCCGGGAACGAGCTGAAAACCAACGAGCGAGCGCTTCTCGGGGAGACCGCGGCTGAAGACACGGCACGACCGGCCGCCCCAGGGAGGGGGCCGCCCCAGGGAGGGGGCCGCCCAGGGAGGGGGCC
>JAVJGG010000024.1:1247927-1293826 GCA_035590195.1 Aviceda cuculoides | reverse complement strand
AGAAAAAAAAAAAAAGGGGGGGGGGCCCACAAAGGTCACTTCCAATGAACTATTCAGTTAAAAGCTTCTGTAATGCAAGAATGTCAAGAAAATACTTGTCTCCTTTGTAACGTATTTCCAGAGACCAAGTTATTTCTATATAGTTAAAAAAGCACCACACGAGGGGATTTTGTTAATGTAGCGGGGGCGGGGGGAAGATTAAGCCTCTCATCTTTGTAAACGGAGACGGTCGGCAGCTGAAGCGCTCTGTGCTTACTCCGTTGTAGTCGTCAGCTCCTCCGTGACGTGAGTGGTCTGAAGGAGGCCTTCACGTTTCTGGAAAGGAAGACGGGGTTAGAAATGAGACGGCATTAGTAAAGGAGAAGCTCATTAGGGGCCCTGCAGCGTTCAGCACCTTTCAGAATCCCAGCGGATAAAACTGGATAAAGCGTGCTCGCTAAGTCTTGTAGAGGTAGAGGTGAAACGGAGGGCTTACTCCCAGAACAGTGGCATTGATCCGGCTGACAGCCAAATGGAAGTTTCAGATAGACAGACAGACAGATAGATATCTGCAGCCAACAAACTCACTAACAATTCTCCACCTGCAACCAGGGTCAGCATCGTGCCTGGAACACAAATTAGAGAGAGTTTGTCAACCCCATCTTAAATTCCCCAAGGGCGCTCGTTCATGCCAGCGTCAGCCAACAATTTGACACAACCGGCAGCCCGGCTCTCCGGAGAGGTCTGGGGCTGAAACAACACGACGGCTGCCCCCAGGCCAGGGCTCCGGTGAGCATGAATAGTATTTCCCTGTTACCAGGTTTTCTCTCCTTGGGTTAGTTTTCTGCATGAATAAGGAGTTTCCTACCCAACAAAAAGTTAGCATGTGGCGAGACTCGGTTTCAAAACAGCTTTATAACAGCTTCCTCAGCTCTGTTAAGACACAGCCCCCTGACGCAGGTGGGCTCAAATGTTTCTGAGCCTCTCCAGAGTTTTGGAGACATGGCATGTACATCTCAGAGCCTGGAAGTGCTTTTACCCGAGTCAAAAACTTTCTTAACATCTCCGTGGGTCCCTTCCAAAACTATGGGCTATAGCCTTATGCCTATGAAGGAAATTCCTCCATTCTCTGTGCTTAAAAAGCTGACACAAAGAGCTCAAATCTCAGCAGCCATCTAGGAACCGGCTCTGTCAGAATGACTTATGGCAAGGTTAATAAAGCTGCTAGCTCAGGTAAGCAGGGAAACCACCCCTTCAGGCACGAGCTCCATACACATATGCCACCTCAATCATTTCTCACCAGCTGAACCCCAAACAAGAAGTTATTAGGGAGAACGGCTTTGAAGAAAAACACATCCTTCCCCAGAAGCAATCTAAGAAATAAAAACTGCAACCTAAACACCCGCAAGAAGAACTCCTGCCCCTCCACTCCCTGCTCGATGAACGAAGGCAGCGTTGCTTTCCCAAGCCACCGCTGGCTGAAAGCGCGGGGGGAGCCGCGGTCTCCCACCGCTGCGCTGTTACCGCTCCGTGCCCGAGCTGGCCTCGCTTCGCTATCGCGCATCCACCTCATCCCGCTCCCCTGAGGGAGCCACGGGAACAGCGCCAGGAGGTTTGGTGGAACAAGCCACGAGGACAGCATGGATGGAAAAAGGAGGAAGCATCTGACAGGGCAATGTTTTCTCGCATGCAAAACGATGTTGTCTTTGTTCCATCCCACCACGTCTCTGCTTTATTAACACAGGTTTCTGGACCTTCCAGGCACCGCGTACCCCAAGGAGAAGATGCTATAAACTGTGAACAAAAACTCAGTAGGAGGTGACTAGTGAATAATGCCTCCAAACGCCTGATAAGAAAGAGGAATAGATGCCAACGCTGACTCCCCAAGAGGTGGAAACGGCAGCATTTCTGCACAGCCCCCTCCGAGGCAGCTCAGCATGCTGCTCGCACTGCAAGCCCAGGTCCCTTGGCCTCGCAATCCAAAGGCAAATGTCATTCTTTGATAAAACTTTGCTTCCTTGCACCACTGCCACTAGACACATTTATTCTTCATCCTGCCTTGCCTCTGACCTTTCGGTCTGCAACTCAGACTACAAGGGAATTACTGTAAAAATACCTCAGATCTCCCAGCAGCATCACGGTGGAACATGCTGCAATTTTAAAAATGAGGATGAGGGAAGCTAAGTGCAAAAGACAGCAATTCCTGAGCCTTGTAAAAATACGCAACACAGTGAGACTTAAGAACAATTTTTGTTTTCCTCAATTAGGGTATTCCTTCATCATTCAAGTTCATGTTTCAAATATCAGGTAGTAAAGTCAGCTGGAAGAAAAATCTCGTGATTTTCAGTTCTCACTGGAAGCACTCACTGAAACCACAAATTTTCTCTTCTCCCTGTCCTCACTGAGGAGGGCTGGAACAACAGGCACATGCTGAGTGACACCAGTATTAAAACATGTAGCATCTTAGACTCTTAACTCAGCACTTAACTCAGGAGTAGCTATCAACAGGATCTTAACTAGAAGACCCACCTAAACCCTTGCTTTGCTAGGACACTTCATGTACAACTTGGACATATATTGTCATGGTAACAAAATTTTCTATTTCACACAAAAACCACCAAGAAAACCAGTTCTGGAGGTTGATTTCAAAAAGGTTTGAAAGTAACTAGGTTTCAGGAACTCTGTTATTGAGAGGGTCTACCTCATGGTGCCCATTATAAAATAATATAAACAAAAGTGTTTTCTGTGGGTTAGTCTTGCAGTTGTTCTACATAATACTGACAGACAGACAGATAGGCAAAGGTTCTTCCTGCCAAGGAAGGTAAAGCAGAAAGTCCTCTCCAAAACGCTTGTGGTTTTCTGAGCAAACCAGACGGTGCAGGACCAAAGAACGATAGGGTATAGTTTGACAGATATAGATCCAGCTACAAATCTTTCTCCGGCTCTAAATCAACTATTTTTAGTCTCAGTCTGTCACCTCAAGATGCTAAAGGAAGGGAAGAATTTAAGGGAAGGGCAGAATCACCACCAGTCTGTGGAGATCTTGATAAATACTTTCCATGTAGCACAGTGCTGTCATAATATTATCTCGTTTTATGGAGCAGGACACTAAAAATTACAGAAGAAAAAGCCCACAACACTCACACAAGCTAATAAGGTATTCTGCATTGCTCTGAAATGGGCTACAGAAATGCACACAACGTAGCTGAGCAGTAACCTGCTAAACCAGTATGACTCTCTTATTTCCATAGTGTAAGGACAGCCCTTCTGGACAAGAAGCACCTCACGCATCTCCACAGCGTGAGGACAGCTCAACAAAGTCGATAATGATAGTCCTAAGTGCCGAAGTCACCCATGAAAGTGAGACTTAACTAGTTTTGAGAATTTCAGTGTGGGTGTGTTCTTGCAAAATACTCCACAGCATCTTGCAAGGTTTTCTTGATGCAGGGTCAATTCTGCAAAGCTTACAAAGAAGTCACTTAAACTGTTGATTAATCCCCTTAAATGCATATTCAAGCAAGAAGAGGCATTTAAACTAAAACCTCTAAGAGCAGACATCTTATGTTAGCTGTGGTTTAGTTTGACAGAACCCTAATCATTACCAGGATCTGTAGTAAGAGATCACTTCACAATAAATTGATAATTATAAGAATAATAATCTTCTTAATAATAGTTGTCTTACTTGGATTAGGAACAGTATTAACCTCATTACCATTCTTCTGTTTGTCATTAGTATAACAAAGGCTAAATAAAATCAATTTAGAGAGATCTGTGTTACTGAACCAGCATCCATTTTTAGACGAGATTATGGATTCTGAACCACAAAAATTCAGTTTACCAAACTATAAGGCAAAAGTTATTGCTCCAGAAGAAACACGCTTCAGTTCATACTGTGCCTTGCCTTCCATTTAAATAAACAAACCTGAAGAGTTGCAAGCTTTTCCTAGCAGTGGGACAGGGGGGCTGAAACCAGCCTCCTCTTGCACAAGGCCAGCTGAGGTAGGCTCACAGCCAGCAGTTGCCACAACCATCTCCAGGCTCTGCGTCCAAGAGCAAGAGCTTGCAGCCTCTCAGGCTTACACTCTCATCGTACCATTGCTCTGACACCTTCAGGCGTTCCCTTGGGGACAAAAGAGTTGCTCTTTCTCTTTCTTTCCCTAGTTTCCGTCAGCCTTTATCTCATCCTGTCTTCACCTCAGCCTTGCCTAGTTTCAAGATGCAGGGACTTTGGTGAACCAGATGCTCTCAGTAGGTGTCTTCTCTATATTCCTCCAACAGGAAAAGATGTGAAAACACATTCTGCACAGCCTTCCCTGTGCTACAGAGGTGGAGGGTCCTGACGCTTGAACTAAGGACAAGAAAAAGGTGGCTTTACCTCTTCACCTAAAGTTTTTTTCCTGACTTATCAGTTGCAGAAGACACTTCACTGTACTGGGCAGGAGGAGATTTCTAGCATCAGGGTGTCAGAGGACTGTTGACCACCTTGTATTTATATTTTCCTCCTTAACTTTCCAAGATGGTCAAAAGAAATTTAAGAAGAAATCGGTCTCCTATTTACATTCATGTTACTTTATACCTAACTCTCCATTACTAAAATGAAAGAACTACAGCAGCCTGAAAGCAGTTCAAAATCACCTCTTAAAGATAATACATACATTTATTGTGAGCCAGAGAGTATCCATCAACCACTCATTTACATCACACCCTGTACCCCTAGAGCATTCAGGCAGGCAGCCTGGAAAATGCCATTATTCAAATGTAAAGCAAAACGAGGCTTGCCTAAGCAACCGTCATGCAATCGCATCTTGTAAGGGGATCCACATTCGCAAAACGGAATCCAAGATCACTTTTCCTTCTTCATTCTTGAAAGGAAACCTACTACAACCTGACAGCTCTAGCCGTAAATGGCACGTACAGAAAGCGGTTCCGCAGCCTGTTGCCAGCAGCTCAGCCTGCCTTGCAACAACAGCGCTGAGCAACGGCGAACAGTCACGGCACGATCCGAGTGCCAGCTGGAACAGCTCTGCCTGGGCTTTCAACAGCTGCTGGGAAAAGCTGGGTTCGCGTGCTGCAGACCCGGCTGCCACGCTGGCTTCAGCTGGGATAGAAGGCAAGATAAAAAGCGAGAGTACACGTGCTCTGGCAGTAAAGTCTTTGCAGAGTGAAAGGAAATGGTCAACACCAAGGAGAGAAAGGAATGACTAGAGCAACATCTAGGGCAGGAGGGAAGAAGTCAGGGTTCCTCGGGTCAGATCTCCTCTCCATATCCAAGGAAAGCTAACAAAAACACAAGGCTGTGAAAGAAATTATGAAAGTCTATTAGCATGCCAAGGAAAACAACATGTCTAAGTCTGCATAAGTTATTGGGGAAAAACGACATCAGTAACAGGCTTCCCAGACTAGGGAGATTCCACATGCTGAAACTCCTTTCTGTGCTGTTCATGTTTCAATGGCTTCTCTACATAAAATGCATGGCAAAACCCATTCACTAAAGTGCCAGAAATTACAGACACAACTCTCTCTTATACAAAAACCCATCACATGTTTTTAGCTTGATATTGCAGTAGGAAATGGTGGTCCCAAACATATTAAAGATATGATGTTCTCGGGATCACATGTGAGCACACCAAAAATGCATTCCTAGGACTGGCACTCACTGAACAACTGGGACAAGAATTTTCTAATTTACAAGAGATCAGGGGACAATGGATGGGAGCAGCCTAGTACTGAAAAATCAGAGTGATAAACAATGATTGTTCTGATCGATTTCTCCTATGAGTTCATACTCACCCGCACAACTACCACTTGTACAGACACATGTTCAGGCAGTCGAATGGGAGCCCGGAAATGCATTGCCAAAGCTACCAGAAGGTGAAGAATGGAAATCAGATTCTTGCCGTGGATTGCTGCAAGGAATAAGGAAAATGAAGCAAATAAAAGAGTACTGAGGCCTTATTTTAAACAAGCGGCTCTAGGAAAAAGGCAGGGAAAAATGCCTTTGGTGAACACTGCCTTTTTTCTTTTTATCCTTCTTCTTCTCCATCCCAAATTAACAAGGCCTACAATACAATTTTACAGGTAGCAAAGCCCAGATTCAAGCCTCCCTTTAAATTACATGCCTAACTTAGGAGTCCAAATACTTCAGCTCCCTCTCTAGCCAATGAAGACAGGCAGCCTCAATCACTTGCCTTCCACTGTACCCGAGAATACTGGAAAATTCTTTTAGCAGACTTCCAAAGTGTTAACACAAGCCTTCCTACCTGTAAGGGATGAACCCAACCCACTACCTAGGTGAAGGGACTTCTCAAATTCCGCTCCCACTTTTGGATTGCAACAGGCCACGCTTGAACAGAGGGCACTTTCTGCTTGGCCTGTCAGAAGCTGCATCCTCCAGCAGGATGCAGGATCCTTTTACCCTCACTGTGGTGGCCTGAAGGGTTAGACGACCCTCTAGAACTTGAACGACTAACACATTTCTCATACCTGTGGGGTTTCGAATTCAGGAAGCAAACAGAAAACTTTCTAATGAAAGCATATCCTTAAAGGAACAAATTACTTCAATTATCCCATAGCTATGTACACCTGTCCTTAAACAAAGACCACAGAAGGTGGTACCAGCTACAATCCGTACATGGATGTGGTAACACCCTCTATGCAAATAAATGAATAATCTTAAAAAACACACGGCATCACAGAGAATATGATAGGCCTATTGATTATCATACCCTCCTTGCCTGCGAAGCTGAGAGAAAAAGCACAACAGAGTCCTTACAGTCAATGTTCCACTTGATTGTCCAGCCATGGGGTCGGAGTAAATCATGGACAGCTTCCAGGACCGTCTGCAACTTTTGTTTCTGACCAATTTCAGATTGCGTCACTTCTGCCACATTCAGTTTACGGTCAGCCAATTTTTCTGTATTTGAAAAGAAGAATAACAAAAAGAACAGGCAAAATCAGATTAAACAAAGGCCTGGGTGGGAATAATGAGCACAGAACACTGGTCAGAGCTGGACTCTGCTAGAAATTTTCCAAGAGAATGATTTTCCTCAGAAAGCAAAACAGCTGAAAACAAACCTTTCATCAAAGTGCATCAATTCCAATAAAACCTGTGACAGAAAACTGGTAAGATCTGGCAGAGCATGCTCATCAATCAAGTGTCAAAATATATAACAACTTTCAGACAGGCACCAAGTTAGCAATAATATTTATTGTACCTCCCATTTTCTTGCACTGTTGAAAAGCACTTGGCATAACACAGCTTTCACTACACAAGGAATCTGCACGGGTTCAATGGACTTTTCTAATAACAAGTTAATTTAGGACAAAAAAGGGGAAATATTGTGCGAACATTTACTTCAGCTTGATAAGATTTATTTCAGGTTAGCTGAAGGCATGAATTTAAGCTAGAGCAAACTTTGCCTCCTCAATAAACCATCAAGAGTCACAGACTCATATGACCCACAGATTTGTACTGGCTTAGTGGAACTAAGAGAGAAGTAAGTTGGTACGAGCTTGTCATGTTGTTATGACATTGTCACATCTCATGGTTGATTACTTCCAGAAATGAACTAATGCAGGAAATTTTATAAAATGCCATTACTAAAATTTGAATTATGTTTCTGTAATATAATTATTTGTTGCCAATGTCATAGACAAGTCATTCTTCTCTTCCTCTGCATTGTGGCCCTTGCTGAAGACACAGGAGCTGAATTTCTCTAAAAAAGAAAAAAAAGAAGAAAGAGAGCTGAGGAAGGTGGGGTAGAGTCCTCCAGCCACCAGAGCAATGGGAACAGCTGATCTCTTTTCTCCCTCCACCTTGGGGAAAAAACGGTCAAACTCACTCTGCTGCTGGGACTAGGAGGTCAGGACTGCTTGAACATATTCCAATTATATATTATTATTCCAGTCTTTAAAACAAACAAAAAAACCCATACTTCGCCAAAACTGTTTTCACAAAATGGGATGGGCTTCACCTCTAAAGATTCTTTCAGAAACATTTCAGACTTGTCAAAACCTAGTATTCCAATAATGGAGGTATTCCTGCTCTCGAGTTCCAGAGTATGTTTCATCTGGACATTTTACCTACCTGAAGATATATATCTATTTTTTAAAAAGTGACAGAAATACAAAAGTACGTTAGTACCCAAACAGAAGAGACTTGTAGGTTATCAACTCACAAATACGTTGAACATTTTGACTGTTTCTATCAATCTACAGTAGGAAATTTTAATCAATATCCGAATAATATTAATGGGAAAAATGTCAGTTAGCCAAGATGTCTCTGAGTCTTTTTTATACTGACCACCAAAACATGCAAATATTATATAAAATTCTTTTAGACATTTTAAAAAAAATTATACTACAAAATTCATTTTTTGGTCACGTGTTATGGCTCCTATTTATTCTCAGCCCAGGTTAGGTGCCAGTCAGCAAGCAGAAATTTATTTCCTTTCACCCTGAAACCATGCATACCAAGCCACCCCAGCCCCTCTACGTGGCACTACTTGTACCTTGATAAAGGCAACTAAAGGAGCTACACCTCAATCCATCAGACAGCCATTTGGTAATCTCTTACTCCAAACTGCTTCAAAATAAGCCCACTGACAAGCTGTTGTCTTTCATCTTTTTTTTTGTGTCTGCCTATCAAGACAGATCTTTTTGAAACATCTCTCACACACAAGGAATGATAACTACCACCTGAAGTTTAGTGACCCTACTTTGCTAGCCTCTACTACAGGCACCAGAAGAGACTTCCACAACGGAGGGCTGACTCGGTTCTGAGCCCTCGAGCATCAGCACCACCACAAGCACGACTTGCTTTGCCTCTTGCATCAATAAGACAGCGCAAAGATGGATGGATTCAGTAATACAAGTCTTGCTGAAGAAACCAAGACACCACCGAAGAACAAAACAAGATGGGGGCTGAGTTGTGATAGCTTCAGGTCAGCGGAGCAGCTTTCGCTCTCCAATCAGAGGCCCAACAGGAAAAAAATGGGGGAAAACCAGTCCAGTTAAAGTCTCAGGCTGCAAGATGCACAGGCCCACCTTCCCTCCTGTAAGATATGCTAAGTTCAACTGAACTACATGTGTATCTATGTACGTACAACTAAGCACTTTCTAAATGTCTGCAGGCCTGAAGGTGGAACCATAACCTCCACAAGGAGCGTAAGAAAGCAGATATACCTATGAGAAATGGCTACAGTGAAATGCACTACCACCTGCTGAAACAGCAGTGTCAATATATTAAGAAGTACAACTGTATTCACACAAATACTCCCCAGCTAAAATTAACTCCACACCCCTGCTCCCCACCACGTCTGGAGGGTCGCAGCTGCAGTCTAACCAAGCAGTGTTAGAAGTACTCTTGGTTTATTCCTGAAGTTATTTTTGAGGCATTTTAATTGAAAACGAAGTTAATTGCTGTTAACCAATTTTGAAAGCTTGCGAATGTTCACCAAAATGCAGCAGACCTGTTATTTAACGGACATATGCCGTAAATTCAGTAAGCAGAATCCGTTAGCGCCAGTGGAATTAGCACCACTAGGTCCTCTTGCCCCACTCTGACACGTACATCCCACATCCCAGCCCACTCCTGAAAACATGTCATAAGTAAACTGAGAGCAGTCTGGCTATCTATCTCCAAGAAACAGGGTGGATTTACAATGGCACTTGAAGCTTCAAGTCTCCTTGTTTGCCAAAAGCACCCCCATAAATCACTGCATCATCAAAAGGTTTTCTCCATTGTGCTTCTCCCGTGAGCGCAAACATCGCAAAGATGTAAGGGGGCTGCAAAATCGCAATTGCTTAACTGAGTATGTCCTTTCATGAATCATTCGCACAGAAGTGCACATGACAAGTATGTGCCTGCTGCCATGCATTCTCTTTTTCTCATTTTCTTCCCCTTAAGTAATTCTATCAGGACCTCAAAAAACCTCTCAGCCCAAGAGCTTTCAGAAGCGAACTATACAGACAAAATTTTGGACCACATGGCTTCTGCTTCGTTCCCCACTGTAAACACAAATCTCACCTTTTTTCTGACACATATTTCAGCTGTCTGGACTATACCTAGTCCACAAAACAGACAGCTAGGAATCATCTGGCTTTCCTCCCCTTTCAGCAGACAGCCTGAGAAGAACGGATGGAGAAGCTGACACTGTAGCTACCAGTGAAACAAGCTGTATCCCTGGTGAGGTGGCTGAGTTACTGCACCGACCTGCTGCTGTCTGCAGCGTTGGAAGAGATTAACTTTGGGCCCCTTCCAGACTTTGGGGCTGCCTTCTCTCGTGTGAACTCACCTAGCAGCTTTTGCAGCACCTGCCCGTCATAAAGGTCCTCTTCAAGCTGTTTGACAATGATTCTCTCCTCCACCAGCACATCATTAATCCAGTCAATTAGAACCTAGAAGTACAGAAAAAAGGGGGAAAATGTCTAAAAACCACTGAAATATGTTCCTTCCATTCAAGGCAGTAATCGGGAATTTAAAACAGAGCAAGAGTAACCTTATTTATGGACTTCCAAGTTACAGAGAAATAACAAAGGGATTATTTTGCTCTATTGTTTTTAATTCAGGTCTTCCAGCATGGCAATTTTATTGCCCTCTATTTTTCCTCATTAAAATGTCTCCTTATTGCACTAATTCTAAAGCAAGTAGCAACTAGCAGCTCTGCAACAATAACCTCTGCTCGTATCTATGTTCTCCAGGTCCCAAAACTCATGTCTTACCCGTTTCATGTGCACAGCAGACCTGCCAAGAGATGACAGCAGTCCCACGCTCCCACCACGATCTCCACCCCGAACAGACGCGAGCAGCGCGCCAGAAAGAAGAGCTCCAGAAGGGGAACAGCGAACGCTGCCACTAACAGGAGCTAAACAGACCCACTAGCTAGATCCCAGCCATTAGCAACAGGACAAGGCATTTTATCGTAAGCTATTGCAGGATAGAGAAGTCTGGAATTAAAATTTTGGCAAAATGGGCCTGATAACCATTCTACAACATATATAATAGTCCCCATATGCTGACTACTGTAACTACAAAAATCATTCAATCACCTGCAAAACAGGAATGAACATAAAGAACCTTTAAAAAGAAAAGGAACCGAGTTAAGTTTTCCAGGGGCCAAAGATAACAATTTCCAAACAGTTACAGGAAAAACAGCCTTGACTGTTTGAAGTTGGCAGTAGTGCTTTCCTCCAATTTATTATTTGGAAAATTGAATTACTTTTGCAAAAATAATATAGTTCTGTGGGAAAAGACACAATGTTAAATCCTGCTAAATCCTTGATTCTATAAGAGGAGAAGAGTATTGCCAACCACAGACATGCAAAATCCATTAACTAGAGCCACCTAAAGCAATAAGCCTCATTTAAAAATTCTGCAGATTTTAATTTGCTTCATATAAAACTGTGGATTCTTTAAATTAACTTTCTGATTAGATCCCATACTTCTGTCTCTTCTCAATAGTCGCGATGGCCAAGAGAGTTCTAGGTTTTTAATATACAAGAGATTGTGAAACAAAAGCAAATAAACAAAATTCAGGCAGGCTTGCACCAGAAAACACCCACCTTGACCATCCTAGGAAACACGAACATTTGAATATATTGGTCACAAGGATATTTAAGTAATTCAGCCTGGCGACTGAGCTTCATTGAATCTACCTACCAACCTCAAGTAAGTTTTACTAGACTTAGTGTCTACAAAGAAGTTTACAACCCAAACATGAAATAGTAATGTTTCGCACACCTCTAATCTTTATCTTTAGTACTTCCAAAGCATGCTGAAAATGAGAGGGCTGAAACTCGGCTCTAGAAACCGTGTAAGCGGCAAATTTTAGCTGGGTGATATGGCAACCAGTCAAGTCATGGAAAGCAAGGCTCGGCATCAATGCTTACGTATGTAAATCGCTTTTGCCCCCTAAGCTGCCCAGAGGGATGAAAATTCTCAGTAATAAAAATCACTCCTCTAAAGAGCTTGCTTTCAAAATAAAGCTTTTCTGGCAAGCTATTCACTAGCCAGCATCGGCAACTTGTATCAAAAGCGGTCTTCTCTAGAGCAGGTAAAGGACGAGCGGTGTGACATTTGCAGACAGACGCGCGCGCGCGGCTGCGCTCCGCACCGGTACCCCCGCCCCGCTGCTCCCCCGCCGCCTTGCAGGAACCTCAGCTGTCACCCGGGCCATTCCCTCTCCCGGAGGGCCTCCGCCGCGAGGTCGCGGCGACCACCGGTGTTCCAACACGCGCCACCGACTTGTTCCACACTCTCACATCCACCTAACGCCTTTTACTGGGAGGAAGACCGCAGCTTCCCCCTCTCCTTCCCCTGCCTCACGCTCCCCTCCGGCACCACCTTCGTGGCTCTCACCGCCAACGAGCTGCCGACCACGCTCCGGCTTCGGCAGCCCGGCCTGCCGGCTCACCGGCTACCCCCGGCGCTTGGGGTGCCGGACGGAACGGGGTACGGCAGCGCCGTGCCCTGGCAGGTACAGCCACCCTCTCGCTTCGGCTGCGGTCACAGCAGCAGTGCCGGGAAGTCTGCCTCCTGACACGTGCTCCAGTACGTCCTGCAAACCATCTCGCTTCTGCGTCACGCAGCCCGATGGATGTATCACAAACGGGCAGGTGAAAACGTCAAGACAATTGCTCTTCCTGCCTTTCACCCTCAGGATGCCTCTTCGGCAGCCTCTGGATCAGGTGAACTCTCCCTGCCCAGTGCTCCTCCCCTAGGTTTAAAGCTGGGGTTTTCAAAAAATCCTCACACGTCACACATCGCCTGGACCAGGGCACCAAACCTTTGAAAACCCCAACCAAAATCAGCCCATCAGAGATCACAGCCAGCAAAAATTAAATGCAAGAAGATGCAGCCTAAATAAAGCAGTTAGCAGGTGGGGAACCATGACCACGTTTGGAGAGAAAACTCCCATCAGCTGTTCTTGCCTCTTGCAATCTTTTTCGGGGGATAGAAGGACATTGATGGTAAAGAGCTGGAGAGAGTCATTAGACAAGTTAGCAAAGGATTAGCACAGCTGGAAGGCAATGAGGGCTACCATCTTTCACCTCGAAAACGGCTCACCAGTGATACAGAAAAGTGAGTCCTAAATAACAAGGTATTTTCTTGTTCCAGATCATCTAGAAGAAATTTTCAAAGCATGTCAATAAGGTGACTGCCCAATTCCAAAATGATACAAGTTTGACACACATAGACATCAATAGAAAAACAACAGAAGAAATCAGTCACAGAAGATTTAGGTCTTCTGTGAGATTTACAGAGCAGACTTTCAAAAATTATCTGAAGTTCAGCTGAAATTATCATTCGATAACCAGATCCCATTACAGTCCCTATAGGAAGAGGCCAGATTTCCAAAAGTCCTCAGAAGCTTTGTTAAAAGAAGACTCAGGATGCTAAACTATTTGAAACCATTAATAAACATTTTAATTTGTCTGTCCTGTGCTGAATGGTATTGACATCAGAACCTACAAAATGACAAGGAATTACAAATAAAAGTCTGGGAATACCTCCTAATGTAGGAGCCAACATCCCATTTCCAAGAGTGTATGTACACAGGAATCATAAAGTGGCTTTGGGTACAAGGTGTCAAAAAAACAAAATACCTACACTGTGTGCTACTTCAATGTTTCAGGGAAATTTAGCACTGGAAAACTTTTGGGAAAAAAAAGTACATACAAGAGATACAAATTAAAAAAGGTCTAGCCATAGTTATTTTATTATTTTAATAGTTCAGCATCTGAATGAAAGAAAGATAACCCAAAGAACATTCTAACTTCTTTAGTATTCAGACTACAACTCCAGCTCTGCTAGAAGAAAAATGAATTTGCAATTTATATTTAAGAAAAAAAAAAAATCCAAGGGGTTTTTTTTTAACAGCCCTTCAAGACTGGCAAGTGCTGTAATTAAAAAGCAAACAAACCAACCCCCAACATCTGCTGTCCCACCTCTTGATTTCCTGATTGTGTCTTCATTAGGAGCCTGGAAAAATCTTTCTGCACAGATTTTTTTTTTTTTTTTTTTAACTTTTAAAAGGGAAATAAAGCACCATATTGCTTATTGAAATGACAAACATGCAGAAATACTCTCTAACTGTCTCTGTTCATGGATAGTCAGCTCTCCAGTTCTTTGTAGTTGCTCCTTCATGCAAAGACAGAAGCAGAAAATATCCAATAACCTGAATGTCTAAAAATCTAAACGGCTTGATACAGGCACAGAGTACTTGGTGGGAAGCAGACAGAAGGTGCAGACAGAGAGCTTTTCTGGTGCATGAAAATATGCTTAACTTCGATCTGGCTGGTCTCACACTCTACCCATTCCTTCATTTCTGTGCCTGGACTTCATACACCTGCGGTTCGATACTGCCTTTTAAGCTCAGGCTGCAGTTGCTGCAGTAAATAACAGGGGCAGGAGAAACACTGCAGGACCCAGGACGCGCTTTCTTGCACAGCGTGTTCTCCCGGTGTCGGCCCCGACGCGCAGCGGCCGGTGAAGCCGCTACGGGATCCCAGGTGCAGCTAATGGTCTTCAGCGTACCCGAGACTCACCCCCTCGTTCAGTACCCGGAGACTCACAAAACAGCCTGCAGGCACAAGGAAATGTTTGTTAGGTCCCTTGTCGTACCTTCATAAAAAACTGCTTCTCTATAGTGTGTGGGATTAGCGGGGCGATTTTAAAACTTTAATACAATACCCCCATGTCCTCAAAACCATGCCTACCCTTTGATGCATATCCACACTCATATAAAACATCTCTGAACTGCATCAAATGCTCAGACGCATGCGTTTGTAGTTGTAAAATTTCCAGCAGTGCTTTAAATTCTGACACATCCATTTATCACATCGTTCTTAAGACAAATCCGTGTGTCTGGTTAAGTGAGCCATGTTGCATCACTAAACACTGGGCTGAAAACTGAAATTTGCCATGAGGCAGACAGCTGAAACAAAAGAGTGCTAGAAATCTAGAGAGGAAAAATTAGTCTGTCTGGCCAACTTGGTTTTTTAGTTCATGCGAGATGGGGTTTTACATCAAGCTTCACCAGCCTGGTGAAGTATTTTTGTTCTGCAGGCGGGCTGCTCCCATGGCAGTGAGGCACATTCAGAGTTAATGTGCAGAGTTCAAGGGCTTAAGGACCCCACAGTCACCGCTGTACAGTAATGAAGAAAATGAAAACCAAGACAAAAATACATGAACACATCTGGAACAATGGGAAAACAGGAAGCCCAGTCACCAAAAGCAGCAAAGAAAGAAAACCCTGATTTCAATGACACTTTTCCCCCGACTTCTGGGAGAATTAGGAAGCAGAGATCAAAGTTATGAAAGCTTAACTGGCTTCAGGGTTGAGCATGGAAATTTATTAAAAATTCATATTCAGGCCTGGAAACTACTGACTAAGCGCAAAGCACTGGCAGCCTGTAAACAAAGAGAAGGCTTCTTGTTTTTAACAGCAGACCACGGAGCGCATTCAGGAAGCATAGTTTCATCTGGTCACATGGAACCTTACCAAAAGGACGGTGGCTTCATTTTGGTTTTCTCTTCACCACAGTGCATTTTAAAAAGCCATAAAATTAGACACGGAAAAAGGTGATAATTTCTAGGACAGTGAATGATTTACTACAAAGGAGAATGTTTACTCATTTCAGGCAGTATCTAGAGCACCAGTGTTTGGCTCTGTATTAAGTTTAGACGAGGCTTTAAAGGCCAAAAGTTGTTGCAGTATCAGTCAATCTTACAGCAGTCTCTGCAGGGACGGAAGGCATCTTGCAACTGTGACACACCGTCTTTTGTCAAGGGAAGGCACTTTCAGACAGGACCCAAATCTCACAAGCTGCTGTTCTAAAATTTGGATTCAATGAGTAGAAGCTCTTCTTCATACTTTTCCTACCGAAATACATGAGAAAACCCTAGGAAATCTGCCACTTATGTCAAATGTTAAAATATATTTTCAAAGTCTCTGACTCAATTCCTACACCCTATTAATTCTAATTATGGTTAGGATGACAACCAGCAATGAAGCTCGTGAAACTTTTATCCGTCAGCCATGTTTGAACCAGAAGGGGGAAAAAAGATTCCTTCCACCTTTACATCCAGTACACAAAGAAACAGACACGAACAACAAGGAAAGCACACATACATCAGCCGCCTCTTTTTTTTTTTTTTAAGTATTCAAAGAGAGCTAGAAGAACCCCTACACACTCTTTACAATTAGCAACATGGACCAACTAAGGGAACTTTATATATTAATGTAAACTGAATTTTAAACAGATTCAGAATAACCTATAGACCAGAAACCTGACTCTGAAGTATACAAGAAGAAACAATATTATCACAGGACACCTCTGTATCTGATCACAAAACAGCCCAAAACTTAATATTCAAATGCTTACTTTAAGTTAGCTGTGTACTTGTCACTTGGCAAATATTGGGCACTGAGTAAAAGAAACTCGCACATTTCAGACACTAGAAATAGAGTATTTTTTGAATAAATTATTTATACATATATATATAAATAAAATGATAACTCATCTCTCTTTCCCTGATCTGAATTTTCAGCTTTAGGTCTGTTCAGCCATGTACCAAACTGTGTTTGATTACACACAGAGCAAATTTAGTGAGGAAAAAAAGGCTGCTGGCCACAGAGGGAACTTATTTGAACACTTCGTATTGACAAATTGTGGCCAACTATTTTTAGAATACCATCAATGATGATAACAAACAACACTTTGAGGAATAATTCTAGTACCTAATGATTTTCATATGTGCAAGAGGACTTAAAGCAGGTATTTTAGCATCCCCAACTAAGCAGCCTTCAACAAGGGGATGCACTGTATATTTGCATTAATAAGAGTGAGGAATGAAGCTTTTTGTTGTGTTTTTTTTTCTGTTGGTCTCTCTGTGTTACCGCAATGCTATACAATCTGTCTCTCCAGAGTTACAACAGCTCTGTCAAAATCACTTCCAAACACTCACACAAGCTTGCACTGATCAATCCACTATGCGTATCATCCCTATGGCATGAAGCTAGCAGAAATTAAAATAACATTTTGTGGAGACGAAGAGATATTAAAGTAGTGTCAGCAACAGATCATCTCTGCTGCTTCTTTGCACTGAGATCCATTTACCCAACTGCATGTGACTGACAGAACTGAAACGCTCAAAATCAACGATGGCAAACCATTGGCATGTCGAACTCTGGTGCTGAAAGAGATTTGGGCTGGCACCAATGAAACTAAGTGATACTGCCAAACTTCAAAAGGCATGAGGCTCTACTGCTGCTACTGACACATTCCTCTCTGAGGGGAAAAGAGAGAGAACCACTTTAAAACTACAAAAACCTCCATCTATTCAACCCCTCACTCCTAGCGAGTCCACGGAGATCTCTGATTTCAAGCCGTGTGGGACAGGCAATCTCTTCTGCTGGCTGCTGCTGTACAGCACTTAGCACAGCTAATTCTCATCCAGCACTGGGGCTCTTGGAAAATGTCATTAGCCACTGGAGAACAGAAAAAAAGGAATAAATTGCTCATTTTTTTGCATTATCCAAACTTTGTGGCATAAAATAGGTTTTACCAACATAATTCAAACCTCTCCCTGCCTTACAGATTCACACCAACATAGTGTTAAATATTTCTCTAGCTGAATCTCTAAAAACTCTCAACTGCTGAGAGGTATGCAAATGATTAGCAATTACCTAAATTACATAATTTTCAAGTAGGCACTCTACAGGACACATCTCTCCTTTGAGGATGATCCCAAGGAAACAATCTGCAGTTACATGCTGTTCCCTGCACCAGCTGCTCCAGTTCAATTGGTAATAGGTTATTCTCTCTTCATGCAAGTGTAAACTGGCATAGTGAACCAGAGCCTGATTCTGCAATGCGCTGTAGCACTCAGACACATTGCCAAGTGCTGCTCTAGCCCTGATTTTCATTCCTCCTGAAGGTTTTCAGGTTTTTAAACTGGAAAATACTTGCTAGACTCTGACATCCAGGGAAGACTCAACAAATCCTATTAAATTCAACAGCAAAATTCCCAATTTAAAAGCAATTCTGATCTCGGTCTCAAGTCTCCTGCATCACAGAGTGCATCTGGTTCCTCCACTGCAATGACTCTTGTTCAGCTGAATTAGTCGTGATAATATCGCTGCTCCACTAGCAAAGAAACCACAGTACATTTTGAAAGAGTGATGCAAGACCATTGTACCTTTTGAGAGAATTAATGGATTTAGGTACTAACAAAGAAAGAACATGCAAATTCACTTAATTTAAAACCACAATGTATTCCAGGTGAATTAGAATAACAAAGAAATTTGAGTAGAGCTCCTTGCTAAACTCAGTTTGATGAGGTTTTATAATCCTAAACATGTTATTGCAGCGTTAATAACAGATCACTGGTCTTGTTTTAAATATGTACCAGGTGAGCAGTTTGCTCAAGCATTCTGTGAAGCATATGCGTGCAGCCAAGGTGCACAAGGTTTCCTGAAAGGAATGTCCCATAGCTCAACCCCCTATCTGGAGACGTTATCCAAAGTTTTCAGACCCACCCAGCTACAGCTGGATTGTTGTTTCTAACAAAAATAATTTTTTAAAATAATTTAAAAATAATAAAGAGGAAGTGTAGCAGGAAGTATCACACAAGCACAAATGCTTTTTGGAAAGAGATCACATTTGTTCAGAATTGCCATCTGTTCTCTTCCTGCTCAAGCTTTCACTGTGTCAACCTTAATGACTTACTGCATAGGAAAGGTTCTCCTAAAAACTAGTCCCTCGAGATCAAATTCTCCATCATACCTGGCAGAAACTATGAGCACTGCTGAGGCAGAAAGCCACACTTCACATCAGCACAGCTGGGAACACCACTATCAATACCTTGGGCAGATGACTCCAGTGACAACAGATTCAGGACAATCTGGCCCCTGCCCCAATCACACAGGTAAACTGAGGACTTTGCTTTAAAAAAAACCCAACAGAATACAGGGCAAGAAGAATCTGAGTTCCAACTTTCCTGTAACACCAGAGGTCTCCTCGTTGTCCCCCACCCTGCCCTTGCTCATTTCAGTCCTACCCTTCTCCTGAAATCTCACTAATGCTTTCCAAAGCTCCTTCCCTATTTTCATAAAGAGAAGGAACCTACGTTTATGTGCAATGACTGCAGGTAGATTCAAGCTAAGCACTGATCCTCGCTGTGATAATCACAAGGATATAAGTGGAAAATGGAGCTTTACTCCATAACTACCACAAGCACTCTGACATTCAGCCTTTTCTTGTTTCTCTCGTCGTTGCTTTTAGCCTTACCTTGTTGATGACCTCAGTTTTCACAGATATACTTCAGTAACAAGTTGTTATTCCTCAACTGTGTTCTTGGTAACCAGCTTGTAAATGACTCCGGCTCACTAGTGAAAGATTTGAAGGACAAAATAGTGATTTCCTACCTTGATCAGTTCTTTGAACTTGGGGTCTTCTTTTGAGTTAGGATCAATCATAGTGCGTTCCTCATTCTCCTCTGTCCAAGTAAAATGGGAAACTTTAGTGAGATCCACTTCACACACACACTGCTGAAATACTGCAACAATTCCTAATCATGAAGTGGCCTGTCAGCTGACCAAGAAATGACAGTGCCTAGTCATCATCTTAGCAAGGGAATATCCAATGATCAAAGTCTTAGGTATTTTTAGAGACATACAGAAAGATAACTCAGCCCCAACTTCCCGTCGTGGTTTCAGCCCAGCCGGTAACGAGGCACCACGCAGCCGCTCGCTCACTCCTCCCCACCCCGCTCCGGTGGGATGGGGAGGAAAATTGGAAAGGAGAAAAGAAAAAAAACGGGACCTCATGGGTTGAGATAAGGACAGTTTACTGGGACAACACAAGAAGAGAAGTTACAACAACAACAACGGTACTAACAAAAGAAAATACAAAAGGAGTGATGCACAGTGCAACTGCTCACCACCCAGAACCTGACACTCCACCACTTCCCCCACCGAAAGCTGAGAGGGCTCCCCCCAGCCCGCTCCCCATTTATATACTGGGTGTGGTGTCACACGGTATGGAATATCTCCTCGGCTAGTTCAGGCCAGCTGTCCTGGCTGTGCCCCCTTCCCAGGTTCCTATGAAAATTAACTCTACCCCAGCTGAATCCAGGACACTTCCCTAAAATAAGACTGTTTCCACTGGCCTTCCCCAGCTCAGACCCTGCTGTATGGAGAATAGTTCAAGAAAATCACCTATTCCTCTATACCACATGGGGCATGTTAATATTAATATGCCAAAAAGTGCAGTCCACTACTCTTCTCCCTCTCCTCAATTTGAATTTAGATTCTATTTGAAAACACCTGTCCCACACTACACCATCCTGAAAAGTACAGCAAGCTTACGGCACTACACTCAGTAAAACTGCTGAGACCTGGGCTGACAGTTGCTGCCTCCGCTCTCTGGTTCCCTGAAACTTGGTCACGCATGCAGCCCTGAGTGCATGAACTCCTTAACCTCTGGTTAAGCTGGAGAATGAAAATTTATATCAGTTTTGCATGGGGGAAGAACATAAAATAGATTTCTCAGGTGTAAAGTCTTCTATTTCTTCTGTTGCTGGCAGATGGACAGATGTGAGAAATGCTCTCCAATGGCCAGGAGGACAACCACAAGAGGCATGAATATAAAGATTAATTTTTAGAAGGAATGATTTGATACAGAAATGTTGGTAGAAGAAATCAACTTGAGCTCAGCAAGGCTAACAATCAAACAACCTTTGGCAGAATTATCTTCACAACAGCACATACAGACACGTGCATCATGTGCGTGTTTATATGCTACTGTAGGTATGGCTACCAGTATTTAGGGAGCAGCTGGAGCAAATCTCATATTTAAATTCTGGTGCTTGCTTTCAAGTAGCAGACCTCTCCATGCACCCTTCATTTTAGCTCCTTTAGTAGCCAAGTGGTAGCTGTGATCTAGGTTAGATCTGTTCCTTTCAGTGAAGAGCAAACCTTCAGGAACACAAGGATGGTGACAGTGTCACAGCTACACGAGGAGATCCACATCTCTTCAGCTAAAATAATTATTTATAAACCCCATGGATTTTTCTTTAGCTGTGTCTAGACAGGCCATATGGAATCTTATTTTCCTACTGATTTCTCGATTCCTTCCAGCATGACAAGAAAGGAGGGGTTTCGGTATGACCATTGGTCCAGGCATTGCCACACTGCATAGAGGAACCCTTTAAAACCTGACAATGACCAACCTCCAGTAACTTCCTATTGCAGTGCTAGGCTTCACTGCTGGCAGATGGAAAACACAACACTCACACATCCTAGACACAAGACAGACTATACCATCTAACTGGTTACCTTAGACTTCACCCAGACATTTGGGTTCAGTATTTTCCAAAGTCCCTTTATTAAAAAAATAAGACCCTGCTATCTGAACATACTTGACAAATTTCCACAAACCTTTGAAAAAACATGAATTCTTTGGCTCCTGGTTTTTTTTCCCCTGTTCCTTTACTTCCTCCTTACTGCCTAGGATGAGTCAGGCAGTCTAGCCGTAAGGAAATGACACCCACTACACACCCAAAATACTGCTAACTGAAACCCTGAACAAGATTTGACCCATAACGGTATACGATTCACCACAGAACTTTGCTTAAGGTTCACCAGTGGTCATGTCTTTGCATGACAGGCCTTCAGGAGTGGTCCTGCGTCTTCTAAATTCATACTCACCTTTAGTGGTACCCAGAAGAAATAGCTGGAGTCACTCCTGATCCATACATATACACAGAGCAATCAATGTTTTGCCCACGTCTCAGAAGAACAGTACTTTGCATTTCCTACTACAATTCTAATCAGAAAATCTAAATGACTAACACTTTTTTGTTTTTAATTTACTGTTTTATTATTTGTCTCCATGACAGCTTGCTTCAGCTAATTCTATAGACTGAGAGACATATGGCCAGGAAAGAAAAAAGTGGTTTATTCCAACAAGTTTTAATCACTTTAGCTGTTAAATTATGCTGTTGCTCTTGTAGGGACTTGGAGGCGGGGGGGGACGGGGGAATGACAACAGAACGGAGAGAACAGAAATTTGAATATTTACCTTCTTTCTAGAAAGCATTGCTTGTTTTACATACTTCTATCCTAATCACATTTCATTACTATTTTCAGCATCCTAAATGCTCATCTGTTCATTCAGTATCGGGTCCCATTTTGCTGTCCTGTCACTTGCAAAGTGGCAGCAGTAACCCAAGGAGGAACACGGCATCCAGCAGTTAACAACAGTGTAGTATGTACGTTGAGACAAGGCAGCCTGAGGGTTCCACAGGAACCACGACACACACTTCTGCTACAGGCTTTCTGTGGGTTGGTCCTCTGGCACTTCAGTTCCCCGTCTATACATATAGAGAGAGAAGATACCCCCTCCTTACCAAAGAAGGATGTCCGAGACGCACTTGGCCAATGAGTTAATGGAACTGAAGTAAATCTTAAGCACACAAATTCAGTAGTATTTTCCATCTAATTCTTTGCAAACCTCAACTTTCCATCTACTTCTAGGTTGATCACAGAAGAACTCAAGTTCTCTGCCAATTCATTGAACAAATCCGTTTTCCCATAAACTACCTAGTTTAAGTGTATCTGCATAGCTGGCACTGCTCTTTAAACTCCATTTTAGCCCTTCTAATTTCTAGTCTACATGTGACATGCAACAGTTTTCAATCCTCACGCCTAATTCTCTCAGTTTCAACCAAGCAATCTACATTCAACAGTAAAGCAATGCATATGGAGGTCACAGGGGCCACCTTCATTAATAATCGCTTAGTCGAGGTCTGTAGCATGAATACTTTACCTAATAGTGTGTCTTCTGGATGGATGTCCACAGTGCTTGGATTCATTGGTGCATTGATAGCATTTTTACCTTCTTCTTGGAGGTCACTCACTGAATAGAGGGAAAAAACAGAAAGAAAGACTGTAATAAATGCAAAGTTTGCAGATATGTAGGGGTTGAAGAGGGTATTCATAATAAGAGAAAACATCTGGTAGATCCATTTCAAAACAGGCCCACAGTTTATGGAATTAAGAACTGCAGCCGCAGCGGAAAATAAAATCAAAGTAACATCCTTTTATAGCTTCTTATTAGACTGAGCCACCACACAACTGGCTGAAAATATTTTGCAAGAAACCCAATTTTGTGGTAAGAGCAACCTCAGAATGCTTGCTTCTCCAGAAGGAAGGGGTGTGAGCTTCGTCTGCAGGATGGCCCAGATCTAGAGCAGCCAGCAAACTGTAAAAGCAAACTCCTTTTCTGATAGCGCAACCACCACTCATCACCACCTTTTCCAGCTGCAGAACACCAGGAACTGCAACTTGCTACTGGCCTTATTAAAAGCCTTAGAGAATCCCAGGAAGACCTACCAAATAAAGACGAAAATGTATTTAATTCTAGCATTGCCACTGGCTAAAAATAGATATAGCATGATCTGGTGAACACAAATCTGGGACTTGTGATTTCAAGCTCTTGTCCGAAACCTACAACTCTCATTTGGGAAAGTCACTAAAATAACCTTCATCAATAAAATGGATATTAAAATACTTCCCTACATCCTGGGAGGAACTGAACTAGAGGACAAGTACTGAATAGTTCTTTAGTATCTTCACAGAGCCTGACAGTAAGAAAAGCGCTAGCAATGCTATAACATTTTTACTCTCCATGGGACATCTCCCCCCCAGACTCAGATAATGATTATTTATTATAAGCCAAGGTGTTGAAATACATGCACTTGAAACAGGAGATACAAAGACACCATAACAGGCCCATCTATTCAGTGACAGTTCTGTGTTAGCATGGGCTAAGATAATTTGTGGCAGCACTTGTGGTATTGCAGTCTCCTTTTGGAGAGGTCCAAGTCCCATACTCTTTTCAGAGAAAAGCAAGGACTTCCAAATAAGTAAGGTCTGCTAGACAAACTTTTCTGGGGAAAGAAAAGGAGGAACAGTTAGCTAATAGTCACAGTATCCCAACAAGCACTTCCTTCAAGAACAGTCACTATTCCCCTTTCCCATTGGAAAATCAAACCACAGGCTAATCATTTGCATGCAGTCTGCAAAGGTTACAAAATCCTGCATCGGTACTTGCTTTTTTCCTGCTTGATGGAAGGGGAAAACACAGAGATCCTACTGCCCCAGTGGAGGGCAGGGACGGAGAATACACTACAATCCCCACTCCTTCTCTCACAGATACTTGAAACAGGTGCTTAAAACAAGTTACCACATTTCTTAATTGCACTTCCAAGATGTTAGTTAGTTCTGGTTCACAGCGTGATATTAAACATGACTAAAATACTCAGTTATGAAACGTTGTTCTTATGTTCTGCAAGCAACAAATACCAGTCTCATATTTTGAGACCTTATGGCTTATGAACCACGTTAGAGCAGCTGGTTAGAGCTAACAGGGTACAACGCCTGGGGGCAGGGGGGCTGCCAGCAGTAAGCACGGCTTGCTTTCGGTACTGTGTACCTTCTGCAAAGGGAAGGGAAGGAACAGCGTTCTCAACTGCAAACAGAATACAATGTCTGCAGGCTGAGATTTAACCTCCTGAACGAAAACTGTTATTAAAGAAACTCTTAATTACCCCTTTTCCGCACTTGTTCTCATTTTCTTGGAAAACTCTTCAAGCAAAAGTCAGGGAGCTAAGAGTCCTCATGCAACAGACCAAACCAGCTCTAACAGCATGCCTTACCCAGCCCTGTCTGCATTATGCCCAACTAGAGCTTTCTCACCGGAGCAGCTCCTACGTTGTGATGCCAATAGGAATACAGCCACCAGGAGGCACAAGAAAAATCGTGTGGAAACTGGACATTACAAGTAATACTTTTAAAACCCTGCTAGGACTGTAAATGCCCAAATTCCACTTAAATCAGACTCTTTTTGGAAGTACCATCCTTGTTTCTAGATGTAACTCTCTCTTCATTATTATAGCATTGCTGTCATTCTGGGAAAGCCAAGGGCTCAATAAGGTCAGGGCATTGCTGCTCCAAATGCTCTGCAAATGCAGAAGAGAGCTGCTTGGTTCCTCTGGGCAGTGAATACATGGTACTGTCTTCACTGTATGCTATATAAACAAAATACTGCATACATTTCAAGCCAGAATACTTTTAAATGCAGCTAAACTAGTTTTATTCCCAAAAGTTCAATTAAGATAACACCCTTGCTCTTTTTTTTTTTTTAATATAAAAATGCTCTCCACTCTTCCTAACAAAAATACCTTGTTTCTGACCACTTTACTAAACTGAAAGAAAACATTAATACAAATTTATGTATTAAATCCCATCCCTCATGACACAAAGAGCCACGTAAACCCTTACACTTGCCTTCAGACCCAGTGCGGCAAAACATGCTCTCCTCCCACCCCGGCAAAGCACGGCTATGTCAGCAGCGTCTCCCAAAGCCTGCTGCCCAGGGAGAGCCCTGCTTACAGAGAGGCCGTACCCCAGTTCCCAGGCTGACAGCTTAGGAGAGATTCTTGCTACAAACATAGTGTTTCTTACCTCCTTTTTTGCGCCTCTTACACAGGAGCCCTGCCATCCCGGCCCCAGCAGCACAAACAGGTCGCCGATGAACCGCGTGGGCCGTCTGAACGCTGAAGGAGCAGCAGCAACTGGATAAGGGGCTGCCACCTCGGGACTGCCAAACCTCCGTTAATTCGGGCACGGTAACACAGGAGGAGGCACCAAGATAGCCTCCCAGCTGCTAGGTGAGGGGGGGCCGGGAGGGAGGACACAGCACTTGGCCCTGGACTCCCAGCCAGGAATCCCTCCCTATCCTTGCCGCTTCTGCGGATAGCCAAGTGCCCCCCCCGGCCTGCTGCTGGGCACCTCAAAAATGGCATTTTCTCTGCAAGGGCCTCCCCGAGAAAGTCACCTCCACCCTCTGGCCAAAGCACAGTCGGGCTCCCCACCCTGACATCTTGCCCCAGGAACACAGACATCCACAGAGCATCAGCAAAGCAGCGATTTGCGCTCAGGAACATAAATTTGTGAGGTTGCAACACCTGCTGCACTCGAACAAATGCTGAGGACTTTTCCCTGCTTGCTGCCCCCAGTATTCGCTTATCAGTGTCGAGCAAAGAAACAGAAGCAGGAAAAGGAAACTGAGCCACAACACTGGAAAAAAAAACCAGAGAGCCCACAAACGACCAAGTGGAGACAGTTAAAATAACCATCAGGATGGAGCAACAGGTACGTTTCTGAGAAGAACCTGATAGATGTTCTAATGCAAATTTACAACAAAGAACAGCTTGCAGCCCATGCTTTCACAAACCCAAAGGTACTGTAAAAGATTATGGATATTAATCAATTGGCAAACGCCAACCTCCTCGACTTTGTATCAACAACACTGGCTTTGCTGTAAGATTTATATCAGATCTTTACATCGAACGAGCCATCCATACAAGAGGGTGTTTTACTGGTCGAGCAGAGCTGCACTGGTACGACAGGTTACAGTCATGCTGGGTCCCACACGAGGTGTTACTGCTCCTTGCCTGCCCTCCTCCTGCCCATTCACAATCCCCTTCTTTTCCCTCCCCTCCCCTTTCCCCAGAGAAAACACCTTCCCCGGTTGTGTTGGCATAGTTCTTGGTAAACGAGATCCGCATAAAACATTTTTCTCTAAAGCCTGATTGTTTAATTTCATAGACGGGTCAGAGGAAACCTGCAGTAGGAGAAGACAGGAAGGGGTAGGAAATTGAGTACAGGCTGGAGTATTATCACTTCGTCCAGACTGGTCCCCAGCAGAACCTTTCCTGTATGGGTTGCCCCCGGCCAGTTTGTTTGCTCCTGCTGGCACGCCATGCCATGCCCGGGCAGAGGTCTCCCTCTCACGTGCCAGCAGTACTGGTTCGAGCAGCCCCAGCACCCAGGGAATGCTCTCCTGCCCACGAAAAGAGTTTGCCCCCGCCTTGACCCAAAACACAGGCTCTGCTAAATGTTTAGAGCCTTAACACAAAACTTGCCAATGGTCTAAATGACTCAGCTGTGAACTTACGCAGGACACGTCAGGTGTTACTTCAGGCACAGAAAGATGCTGCCTTGGAAAGGTATCTGGCAGAATTAGCTATGATTTCTCCCAGTTGTCTGCTACAGCCTCCCTCCCTTCCAGCTGGAGATCTCCTCTCTGAGCAGATCCTCGATTAACAGGCAGCACTAGTCCTCTGAACCGCTTCGGTACCCCATCAGCCAGCACTAGCGAAATGCAACCTAGCAAGGAACAGGCAAGTGCCCAAGGCATTCAGCAAACACCCTGAGTATTTCCCTAAACCAGAAATTTAAATTCACCAGTAAAAGGTTACTTCTCTCCCAGTCCCCAGGAAAGCAGCAAGGGTTCCTGGCAGCCCTCTGATGTTTTAATAATCTCCTGGCAGTGTCAGCAGTCAACATGATTTAGTCACACTGGAAGCTGTGCCGGCCTTTCAAACAAATTAATATAATGAGCGGATCGCATACACGCATGCTGTACACAGCACTGTATCTGCAAGCCAGGCAGGCTGTCTCGGTGCATGGGATTACATGCAAACTGCACTGAACAGGAGCAATTAGCTGCAGCAAGTTGGAAGTGTCACCAGAGCTGTCAAGGATTTCTCATAAGTCAGGAAATGGCCTTTAAAGTCAGCAGGAGGACTATAAAAAGAAGAGATGTCCCCGTTTTCTCCTTTTTATAAGAAAGAGCAAGCTGATGTCAACAATGTGATCCCTTCTACCATCACTCTAATAATTTTAGTGTAATTTTAGAAGATATCAACAACAGCACAGTTCACCTCTTAAGTCTTTACCATTCACTGGCTTGTTATTAAAAAAATTGACCACGAGCCTCTGCCTCTTACAAAACCAGATGGTAAATGCTACTTAATTTTAGCTCTAGTTATTTCTGACTGCAAGGCTGAATCCCGCCCTGCAGAAAGCAGCAGCTGTCGTGATGCTAATCATGGGTTTCTGGATACGGTGCTTTCCTTCGCATTCACCCAGCGCCGAGCTGGCTCTGCAGCGCTGCCTGACCACAACTTTTACATGATGTACTTTCAGCTCATGATTAAACCCTAACTTTGGAAGCTATTAGACTGCTTTGTTACCCTTGGCTCCGTTACAGATTATTTGTTCAAGTAACTTTGTCATCCTCTTTGGTTGGAGCAGCACACAGACAGGAAACATGCGACGACCATGTAACTCGAACCGCACGGGAAGCTCTTCCTGCCCCCGATGTCCTACTGCTTCCCAAGTTTCCTTGCTCTTCCCAGAGACGAAACCGTGACCAGCTGCACTTTTTCAGACAGTGACTCACCTGCCTGCAACTCATATCCTGAGAGTTCAGATAATCATGCGCAAAATAGAAAGTCCATATTCAACACCATTTCCACCCCATTCAGACCAGTGACGTGACCCTCGTTCACTCACACCTCAGGCAAGACGTGACCACAGAACAAATCCCCCTGATGAAGCAGCCAACCCTTGCCTAAAAGATCGAATACCTGCTGGAGCTCCCGCTTCCCACAGGCAGTGTCAGACCAGAAGGCAACAGGTCCCTGGTGGGTAAAGACCCCGCAGTGTCTGTCTCTTAACCTGCTCCTCTATTCGCCCATCACGGACCAACACATGCAGCCATGCACATGCAGAATTTCCAGCTGACACCTAAAACTCTTTCACAAAAAGTCATCTTCCAAACTGGAAGCCTTCTAGGGACATTTTTAAAAAAAATAAAAGTTTTACAAAAAATGGCATTTTCCAAGAAAAACTGTTGTATTGAAAGATTTCAAAACCAGCCCCAAACAATGCATGCTGATAAAGTGTGACTCAACAAACCTCACACACAACTCACCAGTCTGCTACCGCATTACTAATCACTTAACATTTACAAAAGGCTCTGAGATCTTTTGATAGAGACTGCAGGAGAAAGAGAAAGCCTCCATTAATTATAATAGAGCATTAATAATCCTAAGCAGATCAAAGGCAAAGACTTGATCAAATCCACATAAAGGCACTGTATCAAGGGACTGCATTCAAAGTAGAACTGTGGTAATAAAGGAAATTATTTATATGCCTCAGTAGGCACACAAGGCACTCACAACAGCCAGGCTCTGTCACTTAAAGAAACTGAAAGACCTAAAAAAAAAAAGGGAAACGTAAAACTAAAGGCAACTTTTAGGAAAGGGCTGTAATAATGCTTTTGGTTTAGTTGCAAAGAGCAGGCCACACTTGCTTATATGGATGTGTTGAACTTACGCAGATGAGTAGTCTATTTGTGACTGCCAGCACAAAGATCTTCCCTTTATTTTTGCCAGGGGTAAAACATGTACCTAGCATGGTAGCAGCATATTCAATACTTGAGCCAGCTGGAAACATTTATGAGAAGCTGGGGCTTTGTTTTGTTCGTGAGGGTGAAATACTGCTTTCAGATTTTTGCCTGTGAAAATTCTCATCTTTCTGTCGAGTTGTGGCGTGAAAAAAGAATTTACATTTTTTGGTGGGTGACACCTGTGTTGCGATAGCCAATGCTCAGCAGCTACAGCTCTCCTGGCCAAGCCCAGCACATGTACCAGCCCTCCTGAGAAGACGAAGGGCGCACCGAGGCAGAAGAGGAACAGGAGGAGATGCAGCAGCTCGGGAGAGAGGAGCACGAAACGGACTGCAGCGGCCGCCAGCGGCTTTCAGCATCACCAGCACTGGCAACTGAACACCGAGTCAAACAAAATGAGACTCTCTAATTACTAAGCAGGCAGATCTCTAGCCAGTTACGTGGCCCACTTTAATTCAGCAAGAAAGCCGAATGCTGCAAAAAGCAAGCTGCTGTGCGCTGAACCAGTTTTCTGCGCCGGGGCCCTGCGAACGCAGCGCCGGTGCTGGGAGGAGGAGGATCCTGTCCTCACCAGCCACTGCCATGCTGGGCAGCCTTACCTTTGTCAGCCATGGACAACACAACAGCCAGGAAAGCAGGGCTGACTACCCCTGCTGTCACACTGCTGGAATAGCTGAACGGATAGATCCCCCCGCCGGTATTAATCCGGCTCTGATAGCAATGGACAAAGCCAGAGCTGACCTGCAGCTGCCTGGGCATAAAGGGACAAAAGCCAAGGTGAGCCCACAGTACCAACACAGAGCCATCGTCTTTAACATTCGGGTCTTCTTTCCAGCAGTCACACTAATCCCATTCAAGCTACCAAAAGGACCAGACCAGAACTCATCTCGGCATTTAGCTCCCCAGCTGTTTCAGTCTCCTCCTGCTTGGCTCATGCAACAGGTCTAACACCCACCTGGCAAACACTTAACTAGTAATCCTTCAAAATAGGTTCTGCAAAGCAGAAAAGCGAGAAGCAGACTCTGATGGAAGCATACAGAGCTATGGAACTAAAACAAAAAGTCAAACTTGGGATTCATCATCTTGCTCTAAGTCCCTATTTCTCATTTCTTTCATTATTGTCTCAAGCCATAGTTATGTAGCCGTCTTCATCAGGCAGGCACCCATGCTGTCAGCAAAGGGGCACTCCAGACTTCGCCTCCATCCCTAGCTGCCACTCACCCCTTCCCTTTTGCTGGCATGAGTGATTGCAGAAGCCACATTATGGCACAGAGTGAGGACACTGTGCCTGAAAACTAACCAGATAAGAAAGGAGAAAAATATAAAGTCAATTTGCACTGTGTAGACACACAAACACTAATGCTGGCCAAAAAAAAAAAAAACCAACCAAACAAAAAAACCCCAACCAGCAGAAACAAGATTGTGAACAAGAATGGTGTTTATAAAGTTACACCTACAAAGGGGAGGTTTTCAAGTATAAAAAAAGCCACCCAGTAGGATACTGAGCGGACATACCAACCTACTGGCCTAGTCAGCTCTGCTTCAGTCTCCCTGCATTGACCTTACAAAGACAATCCCACAGCTTTAAAAATTGCACATTTTTTCATCACCTTTCCTCATGCCTGAGAGGTGTTAAGTATATGTTTTAGCAGCTCCTAGCAAATGGTTCCGACATTTTGTCCTCCCTGCCCAAAACAG
This sequence comes from Aviceda cuculoides, assembly GCA_035590195.1. NCBI lineage: Eukaryota > Metazoa > Chordata > Aves > Accipitriformes > Accipitridae > Aviceda > Aviceda cuculoides. The sequence goes on along the minus strand of JAVJGG010000024.1, from coordinate 1,262,821 downwards.
AACAACGCTCCCCTTCGTGCAAATGAGCAAGGAGAGGTCAACAAGCTGCATTTGTTACTTGCCATGTGCTGCAGTATTCTCTCTATCTCCTCCCAGTAGAAAACCTGCAAGGCATTTTAAATTACTGCCACCAATTCTCCATGAAATACTGTATTCTACTATATAGTGCTTAGTACTCTCCAAGGCTTCTGTGTACTCCTACAGCCAAAAGCTGAGGGGCACAAGCAGGTAGGGAACATCATCTTCATGGTCTAGGAACTCAGCCTGAGATCCCCAACAAAGTAGGCTGATTTCTGCAAGGTGCCAAGTACCAACAAGACTCCTTTAACCAAAAGCAACTCCAGAAACCAGAATCAAATCACTACTTAAAGTATCTATTTGATGCATCCAGACAAAGCAAATCACCATGGGAAAGGCTAGCAGAAGCTGTCAGAAGCAGAGCTAATAGCATTACTCTGGAATAGAGATGTCTAGTCCCTTCGTTAATTCTTGTCTTCTGCATCACGAAGAAATCTGTGAGAAAACAGCACTTCAGTTTATTGCCTCCTACAAGCTCTATCTCTGATCCCACATACAAATCTGTGAAAACTTTATCAAGCAGAACACTCGGCATCATAACACTTCATTTGTGTGTCACTGGTACCCAAATGAAATCCCCTCAGTTAACTGCCCAAGCAGTTTCACCTGCTTCAGCTTACTGCTTTCCCCATACCCTTCGCCTCCCTTTCCAAAGGCATGAGAAGGTTAAGAACCACCACCAAAAGCAGTCTACTGCGCAAATACGAAAACATTTGATGTTGCTTGTTCTTCTGAACATGTCAAGAGAAGTACAGAGTAACAGACTCACTTCTGAAGGCAGTGATGGCAGGTGAGCACAAGAAGTAACAGAAGGGCCCCGTCTTCTCCAGCTGGTAGTACAGAGCTCAACAAACAAACTTCATGCAAATGGAGAGGAGGCTACTGCTATGACTTGCAATTCAAAAACAGCAACTTTTTTGCTTGTGCAACATGATTCTACAGGAAGAATAAGCTGAGATAAATGATCCCGCAAACCACAAAAAGTGCACATGCCTAATTGCTGGAGTTGCCCAAATGTCACCCAGAAAGACAAGGAAAACCCTGAAAAACACTCATATATAGCAACTACATTTGCAACACACATGTTGCAGGTTTGCTAGTAAATACTAGTGTTCGGTTCAACAGTGCACAGGACCAATGGCGGGACAGGCAGTGCTCCAGACTAGAAGCTTTAACCTAAACACTCAACACACGGTTTTCAGAGTACCATATACTGAGGTTGCTCATGCCCAGCTCTACCTTTCCTGTGTCCTACCTGCATCCAGGGCAGTAAAGCAGTATACTGAAAATGAACTGAAATATCTCACTATACAAGCAGACGCTGCAAAATACAAATAAGTTTTCTCAATGGTTTCCAGACAAGTCATATGTGGAAAATTATTTTACTTGTTGCTTTGAGCACCAGAGGAGCCTGCCAAGACAAGCACTTCAGTGATAAGCACTACAGACCTCACAGTAAAAGAAAGTCTGGAACTCAGAGCCCACGGTCAGATAAAAGCCCATCCACAAAGGGAACGTACAGTGAAGATAAAGGCTGCCACAAAAGCATGCAGGTGTTTAACTCTGCCAGGTTCAAGTAAGAAATAGACACCACCATGTCCTAACGGAGCTGCTGAAGACCATGTAGAAAGAATGGAGCCCAGGCCTCCAACTGCCATTCCAGTCCACTCTCCCAAACAAAGCCCCCAAGGGATAGTAAAATGCAATCATGAAACAACAGCCAGCCCAAGAATCAAATTGAATCCAAAGCACAAGAAAATGTCACATTTCACCAAGTATCAAAAAGACCTGCAGCTGTTATTTGTTTACTTAGCACACCAAACTTTTATAGGATTTGCAGTTCTAGCTTTCTGTGGTCTCTTTTAAAGCCTTTGTGCTGTTAATACCAGGTCCTATGAGCTAGACAAGGCGGCATTTCAATGGGGCTAGACATCTTAAAGACTTTCAAGCTCAGCTACTGGCCAGTCCCAAAACAGCTTTCTAACTACACAGCCTCTCCGACCCACCCTCGCTAAGGAAGCGGCCAGAGCAGCAGCCCAGTGGAAACTGTGCTTTCCTCCTCACTAAAACATTAGACAGGCAAAAAAGACGGGGGGGAATTGTACTCTTACTAGTACCTCAGTGCAAAACCAGTAGAAGGACCCCAATGAGAAGCACAGTTCCACTGCACACCCTTGTATTCACATGTTCCCAAATCATTAATCTACAGACTTCACGCTGTTTAAGAAATGTCCTTACTCCAGCCTTTGAAGGGTCTAAGATGCCAGGGAACTGCATAGTATCATTGGATAATTCAGGGTGGAAAGGACCTAAGGAGGTCTCTAGCTGAACCTCCTCCTCAGAGCAGGAGGAGATCAGGCCACATTGCTCAGGTTTTATCGTGTCACATCTTAAAACCTCCAAGAATGGAAGCTGCACAAACTCTGTAGGCATCTTGTCCCACCGCTTCACAGTGCCCAGCATGAAAAGGTTTCTCCCTTTGTCCAGACTGAACCTCATTCGTTTCAGTTTATACCTGTTGTCTCTCTCCCCTGCTACGCACAACGGTGAAGAACCTGGCTCCATCTTCTCAATAATCTCCCCACAGGTATCAGCAGACTGCTCGTTAAAGATTTCCCTGAAGCAGTCTCTTCCATAGACTGAACAAGCCCCGCTCCCTCAGCTCTCCTCACAGAGAGAGGTGGCCCACTGCTGAAGGGGCTCCAGTTTAGCCAGGTCTTTCCCATATTGAGGAGCCCAAAACTGCACCAGTCTACCAGCCGGGATCTAAGGAGTGCTAAGTAGAGGGGGATAATCACTTTGCTCAACGTACTGGCTGTGCTCCTGTTAATACACGCCAGGATATTTTTGGTTTTCCTCACAGCAAAGGCATGCTGCTGGCCCGCGGTCAGCTTGCTGCCCACCAAGGCCCCCAGGGCCTTTCTGGCAGAGCTGCCCCCCAGGCAGGCAGTCTCCAGCCCGTATCATTGCAGGGGGCTCTTCTTTCCCGAGCGCAGGACTTTCCACTTGTTCTTGTTGGATTTCAGAAGGTTTCTGTCGGCCCGTTTCTCCTGCCTGTCTACATCTCCCTGAACGGCAGCCCTGCCCTCAAGTGTATCTGCTGGTCACCCAGTTTGGTGTCATCTGCAAACTGCACGAGCGTGCACTCTGTCACCTCCTCCAGGTCGCTGATGAAGATGTCAGACAGGACACATCCCGGGATAGAACACAGACAAACAGATCACTCGACGTAGGGGCAGTGCCACAGGCAGCCACGAGGGTCTTTTCCCCCCTTTTCTTGCGTGGGGATCAGTTACTGTTTTCACTCTTCCAATGTAATAGATATGAAATCTTTCACACTCCCAATACGGCTCCACAGAATCATCTGGCCAGCTGTGCTGCAACACACCAAATTAACTCAGCCTCCCTGGAACAACAGTGCCCATCTCCTGTGCATTCAGTACAAAAGCGGAATTCCCCAGCTCAGAGAAACCTCTCAGGAACCACCGGATCAACAGCACATTTGTTTAGCAAATGAAGGAACTCAGTGAGGATGCCTTCTACCAAGGTTCTGGGTGGCATGGCATCTGCACGTAATGCCATTCACGGGCAGAAAAGTCACTCACTAAAAATTACAATTTGTTTTACCAGTTTGTCCACAGAAAAGAAAATCCACACGTGTTCACAGTTGGTTAAAGAATTGACGAAGAAAGGCTTTTTACCAGCTGCTGAACTAGCTCGGAAAATGTTGGCACCTGTGATCTGTTTGTTAACATGTAAATGACAGGAATTAAGGGATCAGAAATACACAGTTGGAAAGACAGTATAAAACAAACAAGCACCTTAAATGTCAGAGTCATGGCTTGGTCAGCATAGCTCCCTAGCCTTCTCATTGCCCTTACTACTGGTGTCAGCAGAGCAACAGCCACCACAGTTTATTTTTTTTTAAGCTAAATGATACTGAGGATCCAACATGACGATTTCAACTGTGGCCCCCCACTGTGTTAATGCAGCTACAGCTGCAGTGCTGTAGTAACAGTGGGCATTTTCAAGACAGCAGTCTAATTAAGCACACCATAAGTGGTCAAGCGGGAAACTATTAGTCTGAATCTGTGTGAGCAGTCAGAGAAAAAACTCACAAGCACACAGTTATCCCGGACACGTCATGGAAACCAATATATACCTTTCTCCTTCAACCATATAGCAGAGAGCAGATACTAAGGCCAGTCCCTCTTCCCTTCCCACTACCAACTGTCTCTCCATTACGAGGGACCCACAAAAAAAACAGCTCCACAGAATCACAGAAATGTTGATTGGAAGGACCTGCCAAGGTCCACCTTGGAGCTGGACTACCGCCACATTAGACGAGGCCCGTCACGGCTGCTTCTCCCCTTCCACATGCGAAAAAACCCCTATCAGTTTGCGTGGCCTACAGCATCAGATCTGCTCTACAGGCAGCAGATCTGGTCTGCTCCCGGCACAGCAGGACCATTGGGAGCACGACATCCTGCACCCAGTTAAAATCCGGTTTCCCAACGATAGGGCTCCATCATACATGCTTCTTTAACTACCTAATTAGAGAGTCAAGATCCCTGTCAGACCAAATTCAGTACAGATCGAGGATATATCTATATCCTTCTTGCAGGTTACCATTCTTGCAGCCTGCCTAATTTTCCAGTGGAACCAATCCACTGTAACAATACTGGGAGCCACACACAGGGAAGGCGGCAAACAGTAATCCTGAGGGACAATTTTATAAACCTGTTCCCGAGAAGGAATATTAAGCAGAAAATGCAAGCCTGGATGGCCTGGTACTTTCTCCTATTCTACCATTTCTGAAGAAAATCCTGTACATTTCGCAAAGCCTCAAAATCCATCTGCTGGACTAGACAAGCCAGAGAGCAAACACCACTATTCTATTTTAAAATGACAGAAGTGTCTGCATCTGTTTAGTAACACACATGCATACATCTGCCAAACAGACCTAGTGAAAGACACTTTCTGAGGATTACACATTTTTCTATTTAAAGGCAGTAAAAAAGACACCATGCCTCTATACAGACATCAGAATAGTTCTCCTCATCCAGCTCACACAGTTTCCTTCCTTACTCCAAATAAACTGTGTATGCAACCATCTCAGCTAATTAAAAATTAACAATAAGGCCATATGGCAACTATAATGGAAAATCCTATTTCTTTTTTCAGTGGATTTCACTACGGTTCAATCACTCAATGAAAGAAGTACTAAAGAAGGAACTGGAATTCCAGGAGCCAGAACAGCTTGCTTGTTTTATAACCAAAATGCAGCATACATTGAAAAGAGATTTTGTCAGAGTTTATATCTGATCGCCAGACAGGTCTCGGGGATTACAAAGAAGCCTTTTTTAACTTGAAGAAACAGTCACTGAGAGGCAAAACTGAATTCCCAAAGATCCTGTTGCTCGCCACTAGTAAAGCTAAAAGCAGAATCCCATCCCATGGCCTCCCCTCTCAGCCTAAGGGCTCTGGAGAGGGGTCTGCAGTGGGTACATGGATACAAATCATGTGTACAGGATTTATAATTAGAAGCTTGGTAGTGCTGATATATGTTCCTCCATGAGGAAGTGACAGTGATTTAAGGACCCAAGAGTAAGGAGCCACTGCTCTCAGCCAGTACATGCTGCCAGGTGTGCATGTTCTCTCCACATCTGGTTTTCAGAGAAAGACTTAACCGGATTCAAATTACAAAACCCTGAAACCACATATGTTAGTCATAATACTTTTCCAACTGAACTAGACATACACAACAGAAGGCATGAATTTTGGATTACAGCTTTCTACTTGGCCAACAGAAGAGTACAAATTAGGAAGCCTATACCTGAGCAGAATATGCTTCACCCCGGAGAGATCACTTGGCCACTGACCTATTAGTTGTGCAGCACAGAGGTTCCTGTTCCCACTTCCCCTCCATGCTCAGCCCACCCCCAAAGAGAAACGGGTGTCACTGTCACCCACGCAAGAACCGCTGGTTTAGATACCCCCCCAGCGATGGTGGGGATGGCATGCACCACCACCCAGCAGCCTGTCCTGCAGCAGAGGTCCCAGGATCCAGCACTCCTCCTGAGGGCAGCCTGGAAAAGCCCCCTGAAAAGCAGGGCTCTCCCACCGCTCACCCTGCCCCTTCTTCCCTTCCACTTGCCCCCTCCTCACCGCAGCACGTGCCACACTTCCCAAACCGCCCACCCCTCAGCCCAGGGCGAGAAGTGCCAGCGCAGCCTACGACAACAACCAGAGGCAGGTACACCGCAGCCCGGGACGGCGTGTACAGCAAGGGCCAGTCCACGTACGCCATACGGACCCCGGGGAAAACCTGCCGCAGGCACGTATTACTTTGCAAGTTAGAGCAAACAACTCTGACAACGGCATGGGTTGGTTTTGCTGTGCCCCGAGGAAAAAAACTAAGCTTCATGAGTGACGATGCACATGTATAACACACCTCACCAAGCAGGCGGAGGACGTACAAGGGAGGGGGTAAGCAACCACCAAAGTCACCACGCAGAAGGGCTCAACTAGAGGGCTGTGCAGAGTAAGGCATGTGGACATCATGACAGCTGACCAGAACAGAGCCCACGCCATCAGGCATGTCCAGACACTGGCACAGGTCAGATCTTTGGAGCCATCTGGATGAACTTCAAGTAGGCGGCTTCTGCAACAAAATACCCAGATCGCGTCAGTTCAAAGAACCTGGGGGTTTGCTGAAGTCGTGATTCCTATAGCGAGCAGAGGTCAGCACAAGGAGAAGCCTTTGGGAAACAAGGCTTCCCTTCCTTCTTTCTCGCTGGCGCCCAGGTCTCCTGAAACGACTGCGAGGAGTTTGAGGGCTGGCCCTTAGCCTGCTGCTGCAGTGAAGACCTTGCCCCACCTGCATAAGAACATGGATAGACTGAAAACACTGAAAAGGGAACAAGACTCCAGAGTAAAGAAGGCACACGCAGAGCCTCCTGCATTACCAGCAGGAGCAAGGGTGACAAGGATCACAAACAGGTGATGTTACAGGTGAGGCAGAAAAGTCCTCCTCCTTATGATACATATCAGTGTCTCTGTACGGTTGTATGTCCCCGTCAAGACATCATATCTCGACACAGGACACCCTGACACAGACAACCTCTGAGGTGCATATTTGCAGGCCAACATTTCTAGTGGTGCCCAAGAGAGTTGTGCACTCGACTCCCTGTGAAAACTAACAGCAATTTGGCATCCAAATCCCTTATGAGCAGCTTTGAACTGGCACTTCCACAGCTACAAACTTTAATCTCCTCAGCTCTGCCCACGACACTTGTACACACAAGGTACACACGCTAAATTTCCTTCCCAGTTGAACAGCAAAGCTGTAACTGCTGAAACACCAATTCCTGCAACTGGCAGACTCTCCCTTGCACTGGTCTTGCCACAGACCACGTATCCCTGGATCCCTTAGCAACAAGTTGTTCTGACATGCTTTCACAATGGAAAGAGCTTGCCAGTTAATCTCCCCAATCTCCTAACATCAAAGTACGATCCAAAGCTCAAAGCAGTGCATTGGAAAACTCCACCAGCTTCATCTGTTTTCAGATCAGCTGGCCTGTAACAGTTCTTGAAGTACATAAAAAGACATTTAGCATTGTTATGCACAACTATACTAAATTTTCGGGACTCCTGTATTGCTGACGTGCAAATCAGTAAGATGCATTTAGATTAATAAAGGGATCTAAATATCACAACTCTTAAACACACAAGCACTGAAGTCAATATGATGAACGCATTCATGATAACGCATGGCAGAACACAGCCTGATCTCCTGCACAGACCCACCACTGGGACGCAGAGTCCCCCCTTCGCACTGTCCAGCAGAGAGCGTCGGCACAGGCTCTGCTTGAAGTCGTGACTTGGCCAAGCTCCCCCATCCATATCGGATCCATGTGCAGCCCTCCATACGTCAAAGTCTCACAGGGCTCACCCACACACTCCTCAGAACTCCTCAGAAACAGCCAGATGCCAGCTTCTAGAAGTCTCTCCCAAGACGTTAGTATTAATAAATCCTTTAGAAGAAATTAAAATAGGTATCATTGAACAATTGCTTTTAAGTAAGGGTAGACTTTAAGGAGAAAAGGAGTCCCTTTCCAAATCCTTGCATTAGTATTTTTAAGAAATTCCAAATCTAGTTCTGGAAAACGAGAAGTGTTGATAACCACCTTGCTAAGGTTTTAAAATGAAACATAACAGTGTTCTTATAATGGATCTTATTTTAATGATTGCAACTCTGAAAATAAAACAAGTTTAAAATGTCTGTTTTTCTTAAATAAAAGCAAGCCACTTTCTTCAATTCACTGCTGAAGAGCTACAGAGCTATTTCGCGTATCTTGCTGCATCCTGTCTGGAAGAAAACTTTCAGCTGTAATTCAAAACCCTATTGTCTCACCAAGAGACTGTGCCTAAAGCTGCATTGGGAGAACCATCCCAGCCTACCTGCAGTTACAAGAGAAAAACATGGGGTGTATGACACTATTAAAAGGATGATTCCTGTGCATGTAAAGTTCATTTTAGTTGAGACATTGACACAAACTACATCCACAGCACAGCTTTTGCCAGAACAGAACACAGTGTCAGAACCCAAACTGGCACTGCTCTAGCAAGACTGAAAGCAGACCTGGTCAGAGGTACACCTGAGCCCTACAGGAGAAACTCAGCAATTAGGCTACACAGGTTCCAACTGTAAATTTAGGTCTCCATTTAAAGTAGTAGTAGAAAGGATAATAAATTGAACCTGAATTTGCATATGTCTGCACAGTCTTTCTATGGATATATACACATACCTAGAACAGTACGTAGCTTCAATATAATTATATGCAAATTACTCTCTTAAACAGCAAGTAATTCTGCTTAACCAGCACCCATCTCATCTTCTGTTTGCGTATTTCAGCAGCAGTAGCCCACTACAATGCACAGACACGCTTCCCCAGCCAAGTCTCCTCTCAGACTGCAGCAAATGTACTTGTGTGAACCAGGACACAGGACTAGACCCTACGTACACTTTGTGTTTGTCTCTCCGTCTCACTAAGAATTCGCTGCCACACACAGCGTGGAAAGTAAGTTAAGATGGGGGTGAGCTCCAACACCAGTCTATTGAAGGGAAGAGCCTTAAAAACACATTGAGTATCAGGTCAGGAGACAGTGGGAAGCAACCGGTTGAAACTGATCGCTGACTGCACCTGAAGGATCTGCGAGAGGCGGATTTGCTCGTGAAGTCTCCTGTTGGGTGAGAAACACCACAAGACTAGCCAGCACCCTGCAAGTTACCTGGCACTTCGCCACTGCTCAGAAATGCAGACGTGCCTCAGGACCAAAGCTAGAGCGCAGGCACCACACCAGCAGCACACCTCCATCCTGAGCTTTCTAGGCACCAGGGGATGCCAGTGTCCCAGTTCTTCCACATCAGAGAGGTCAGAGCAGTTACTCCACCAGCACCAGTTCGTAAAGTAGGATACCTGGGCACAGCCAGCATGAAACGCAGTCTGCAACGGTCAGGAATGGTTGTGACTGGGACAAATCCTGGGCATGAATAATACCACCAACATGAGTGACGCCTGCAAGGTGAATGAAGATTGAGTTAAGGATGCCTTACAGCTTTACATCTTTTTAGGATCTATTGAACAGGCATCTTTCAACATCATTTTAAAGCTAAATACATTTGTTAGAAATCCCAGGCAGCCACTAGGCAGTGACTAAAGCAAACGTGCAGCACACAGAGGCAGAGAAGTTCAATTTTTTGCAGTTTGTTTACACAGATACACCTCTGGAGACCGCATAACAGGCAGCATTAAAAAGAGATTTTAACTATTTTCAGTATACCATATTCAAATGAAAGATGAGATCCATTTTCTAAGCAAGTCCAATTCTCCTATCCTCTTGCGTTCAAGGGGATGGCTTACAGGCTTGAGATGTGCTCATCAATACAAAGGCAATGAAGTAGATCTGGTTTTGAACCTCTTTTCTCTCCAGAGAGCAATTACCCACCCAAGCAGGCCCATCACTTTCAAAGGAATGATAAAGAAACTGTTTCCTCCAATTTAATTCTGCTGTTGGCCTTATTTCCCCATGTTCTTCCCTCCAGAAAGCCGAAGTGGATCGGGCAGCACGAGCAGTCCCACCTGGACAATTTGGAGATGGGTGTTAGCACGTATGGAGCTGTGGGAAATGGGCAGATTATGCAGCACCTTTGCCCGAGGATCACAGCAGGAGAGACAACTCAGGAGACACGGTTTCCTTCCCTGGCTCTGTCACTGGCTTGCCAGGTGACTTTGAACAAATCACTTCACCTCCTCACCCTCCACCTTTTCTCCCTGCAAAATAGAGGCAACAACTGCCACCCTTCCCTAGGAGAAAAACCTTGCCACCTAGTGAAACACGCATCTACCGAGCTATTTACCGAACTGGTGGGCCTGCAGGCAAATGCAACAGTACAGTTTGCACAGCCACTGTTACACTGAGCCACAGACCACAAGAACAATACTTAAACCTCCCTGGATAGGCATAAAACCTTTGTATTATTCAGCTGCTGTCGCAATAATCCTGCCCTCTGCAGCACTGTCATCTCTCCCTTTCTTTCCCCCTCTGCTATTGTTTTCATCAGGCACAATGAACCGCTCTGTTCCGGAGCGCTTTCCTCACCCCTGTGCCCACCCTCAATCGTGTCAGTGGGAAATAACACCAAGCAATCAAGTCTGCTGTATTTCTCTCACTGACTCCTCCATATAGGCTACATATATCCACATACACAGATACAATAACAGAAGGTTTATTTAGCCAAACACCTGCTGCCCAGATCTTTCGTACAGTGTGTTATGAGGAGAAGAAAACAAAGCTTTGCAAGTAGGCTTGGAGTGAAGCTTGGAGCAAACCCCCTCCTGTATTTCAGTACAAAGACATCACTCTGACCAACAGGAAAGGGGAGATTTTTTTAAGGTTCATTTAGAGATGGAGCTGAAACACAGCACTATCTAAAACACTATCTTTTACAGGGTCTGAGAAGAAGCTAAGGGATGATGTAACTTACAAACTGTATCCTGCTATGGGCCCTGCCAGCACCCCAATAGTTTTGCAAGGTATTTAAAGCTGATTTTGGAGCTCCTGAACAGTGTGGTAAGTTTATTAATCATATTACAGATGTGGCACATCTCGAAAGCCCAACATACACCAAGACAGAGCCAGGTAACATGAAGCAAACAGATTTTTACAGTTTTCCACATAGCCTAGTTGAGGAGTGGGGGAAGTAAAAACCAAGCGGTCGCACGAGCGCTGGAACTAACACGTCCTGCTTTTCTAAGGATGTGTGTCACGGATGACTGAAAGATTAAGAACGCACACCTCCATGCGGTGCTCTCCCCACAGATGGGTCCTTTCTCCAGCCGCCTCCCGGCCACGTGGGCTCGCTCGCAGCGTGTCAGGGCTGAGCTCATCTGCAGGTTTTCCTGCTGTGCGACTCCACTAAGGTCTTCCTATACTCACTGGTGACCCATTTGGACACAATCCACAGTCATTTAGTAGCCCTTAAGACGGGTAGCTTTCTCTCAGGGGCATTTTTAGCCAAACTATGGGTTAAAAGTGTTCCTGGGAAGGAAGAGGAAGGGAGGAGCCAAACAGACAGTCAGATCACCCACCCTGTATTTCCATAGGAAACCAGGGTAAAAATGGGTTCCCCACGAACAACAGCGGCTGCTGCTTCTTTTGACAGGGCTGCCTAATAAGTCAGTTCGGCCATAAAAATTCAGAAACATAAATATAAGGTGTAATAGTGTAAAGCAGAGGTTTGAGGTAGAAATTCAAACGGCTCCTCAAACAGTTAAGCAACCTGTAGAATTTGACTTAAAATGTTGACAAATTTGACCTGAGGTCTCAACCCTAGCTCACCTACCGGCACCCGCTTACAAAGCACTATGTCACGCCATACTGCTAAAGCCAAAGCAGCAGCAAAGTTGTTTACATGCTACAGTAAATACTTCAAATACTGCCACAGTGACTATCGCAGCATACCTAGGGACCTTATTTATCCTCCCGTCACAAAGCAAGGGTATGAGCTTACAGTGGGCGTCTTGATAAGCCTAATGAACCCTCCTCTCCCAATATAGCTTCTCTAAAAATAGACTGCAGCCTGTTGTAAAGTAGTTAGCCAAAAAAATATTTAAATTTAGTTGCTTATGGGTTGGTAGCCACATATTATGGTTATTTATGACATAGCTGCCACCCATGATTAAAAAAAGAAAATCACGTAAGTAACAAATGAAAACTTTTTCAGTACCGTTATAAAGAACTTTGAGCTGCGTAGCTGAGAAGTGGTGCGCAAAGACGAAAAGGGTTAATATAACTGGATTACAGCTCTTGCACAGACTAGGTTAAAGGTTGTTATATGAACACAGTTGACATGGTGATAGCAGGCCCCTATTTACACTACGGTTCAAAAGACAGGCAGTGAAAGCAAGAAGTATGTATACAGAGACCTCTGGCTTGCTTGCTTTTCATGCTGTAAGAGGCAGAGAAGGCAAGAATGATTTTTGGTTTCCACTTGCTATTATGGAGAGTAGTTTGTGGAGAGGGTAACATTCACTCTGGGAAGATCACTCTGACCTCTGCTGGTCCCCTCAGAGAAAACCAGCAGAAACCAAAGGGAGGGAGAGAGGAAATCACCCAAGGGCAGAGCGGTTCCCAAGCTCACAGGAAAAGTTGACCTCATGGCTCCTATATGGTCTATCGGCTCATTAAAGTAACGCCACTCAGGTCAGCTTCCAATTTACTTCTACTTCACGCTCACAAAGATTTCGTTTCTAGCCCTGAAATCTGCTCCTGCAGCCGCCCAGGTCCTACCACGAGCCATGGACCAGCCTCTCTCCCCCTGGCGCAGACCCCGTCCCACCACCTCCTCACTGCTTAGCCCTTGGCCCCCTCCAGTTTCACAGCCACGGTCTGGACAGCCCGCATTTGAGCGCTACCCCACAAAGAAAGCCCAAAACGCGAAAGGGTAATAAGCCGTTTCCCCTTTCAACGAAGGGCCCCAGCCGCTGGCAGCACCACAGCGTGTCGCACCCAACGGGTGGCTCCACGGGCTTGCAGACAGTCTTTCCTCCCTTCGTATTTTCAGACTGGAAGGAATACTCAAACTAAAAGCTGCATCACATGTTTCAGTCTCCTCCCCACGGCACGGACAGAAGCGTGACCGTCATGCTTTACATTACCGCAGCAGCAGTTCCCCACCAAGTACTGAGGGCAGTAACCAAAATGCGCCCTTCCGTCACCAAGAGGACCTGCAGCCACAAGAGTCAGCAAAATAACAGGCAAACTCAGCAGAACGAGTGCGTGGCCCCTGCTGAAAGCAGTCACCTCAAAGACATCACCTAGTGATGCCGAAATTTCTTGTTTAAGAAGGGACGCTGCCAGCCTGTTTAAGCTTAGATGCCACCTTTCGACAAAACACATTCTTTCGGAGCGTGTGGTCGGCATCCCCCGCTGGAGATGAGTTTTCTCCACCATCTTCTTTCAGAAGCAAATGAGGTCATCAGGAAGGCATGACTGTTTCTGCTGCTCCGCAGCAGAACCATGTTGAAGAAACTTGAATAGATAATAAAGGAAATACCAGTAAGCCACACCAAGGGCCAGCAGAAGGAAAGGGAAGCAATTTCCCTGAGCCAGGTTTTGAGGCCAAATATTTTATTGTTAAATATTAGAAAGCTGCCTTCTCAATGCTGCTGGCAATTAACAGACTCAATAGGGGTGAAGGATGTGCTCACTCGACAGCCAGCTGAAAGGAGGCTGAAACTCAAATTACATCCCTGCCCCACAGCCATCAGACACTAGGACAAAACCAAGGCCAGTTTTAACCAGCCAGAAAGTGAAAACTGCATTAAACTGTACGGCAAGGACACCTAGATTTCCTGCCAGCAGACAGCAGCAGCCTGGGCATAACGCGGAGGGAGCTTCTCCGCAGAAGCCGGTATGTGGTCAGTCGGGGAAGCAGAGGACGGAGTACGCCATGCTGCGAGGAGACAACGCTCAGGAGGAAGGAACGCTTTGGGTATACGCAGGGCTGGACCATCTTTATCAAGCCCAGCGGCAAGACGCCGTCTCCCTATCGACAACAACAACGAAAAAGTCACGTCGCTTGCGAGCGAGCGGTGCCAACTCCGCGCAGCCTCTGGCGTAAGCGGAGCGCCAGCGAGGCGGCCTCGCACGCGTGCCCACGCGAGAAGGCCGTGCCGGCGGGGGGTGCTGGGCCACCCCGGCACGGGTGCTGGGCCAGCGGGCTGGGGCTGGGGGAGCTTCTCCAGGCTCCCCGCACCGAAGGGGAAGCCTTAACGCCGCCCTGACCGGCTGGCGCCGGCGGCCACGACCCCGGTGAACACGCTCGGTACGCCCCGGTGCGAGCGCACCCGCGCGACGTCCTGGCGCTCGCGGGCTAGATGTTTTTGCTGAATATATCTGGTCACGAAAAACACTCTGGGCAAAGTAACTAAGCCAACATAAAGCCATAAAGCCTACGGATGAAGCAGTATCTACGCCAACATAAAGCCATAAAGGACGAAGCGGGCCTGGAACGAAAGGCGGGTGGATTGAATGGTTCCCTCGTGGCTTCCTCAACTCTTGACTAGAAAAAAAAAACCGACGCCCGCAGCCTCCTCGGTCACCAGGAGTTTATTTCACAGCAGAAAGCGGGTTCTGGGGATCCCGTACGAGCGAGGGGAGCCGGGGCGCGGGGTGGCGCGGGCGGCCGAGCCCGCAGCCGGCCCTGAGGCGCGCCCCACGAACGGCCGCCCCACGCGGCGCTGTGGCGG
>JAVJGG010000024.1:1217960-1241100 GCA_035590195.1 Aviceda cuculoides | reverse complement strand
GGGGGTGGGTTTGTTTGGTCTTTTTTTAAATAACATTACTTATTTAATACTGAGGTAGAAATGTACCACTTAACTGACACTACTTATTTGCTTCAGAATAATTTCTATTATGTGTTCTATTTAACTGAAAAACTTTTTAAAAGACCATTTATTCCACGCAGACAATAGCTCTACCAACTGCAGATGAGTTGCATTTTTTGCTTAATGACAGAAGAAAGCCAAATGCTCCGACTTGCTTAGAATACGTCCAGCATAAAGTCTTGTCCCAATTAAGTTAAAATCATCCAAGAGCACTGCAGCTGCTAACAGCGATTTAGCACTGCTGTCATAAAACATACATTCAATTACACTACGGCTGCGGCTGTCAGGCTCCAGCCCTTTTAAAGACAAGACAAGAGCAGTGGAACAAACCTACAATCCTCAATACTCAAATTCTGTCATTTTAGGATGGTTTTCTTACGTTATCCCATACAAAGTTCAGGATAATCTCCCAGACATCTGACCAACTCCATCATATTCCCACAAAGGAGTAAGGTTCCCCCCGCCCCATAACGTCACAGTAAAATTTTATACTTTTTCATTTGAGTAACTGCTCATGTATCTGAGAAGGGAGAGTCAACCTGACGCCCACCCGCTTTTCTGTGGGGCTTTATGTTTTAGTGCATATGGCAGAGGAAGGTTCTGCATGCTTCCCTCAAAGGGCTTGACAGGGACAGCAATTTCTACAGAGATGCTCAACAAAACCAGGTATTTTGGAAAGGCAGTAAGTATCAAACATTAGTTGCTCTGTCTCTGCAGAGATTTCCATTGGCAGCAAGTACAGACCTGTACTAAAAAAAGGCACAGAGCAACAACAAACATACTTGCATTGAAGTGTATTTCCATATTACAGAGGTCAGTGTCATTCTATTTTTAAAGCTTGTATTTTTAAATCAAATGCAATTATGCTCTTAACAATGTGACAGCAAACCCACCCCCTACATTCTAACAACCTCCTAATTACCTCTTCCATCCTCCCCCAAAGCTCCCTACCACCTTACTCATGAGCAGTACCTAACACCACCCAATCTCCCAAATATAAAGAGCATTTTCAATGTTTTTAGGCAGGTGGAACAGCTCCGAGAAATCACTCACTGTCTTACAAGTGGCGATACAAATATTAGCCCTACGTCCACCACATCATTGCTGCCTCCTCACTGGCTCGGAGGAGCTCCCAGCACAGCAAGACGGCACAGCCCTTGCCCCCAAAAAGCTGTCCTCTCCTCCCCAGGCCCCCGTGAGCCCCTAGAAAGGGCTGTAAGCAGTGAAGTAACACCACAGCTGAAGAAACGCTGTGCTCCAGGTGGTATTTGCAACCTCAGCACTCTTCACATAAAACCGAAGAGCCCACAAGCACGTGCGCGGTCTTTTCAGGTGCACCATTTGGAGGCATTTACCACCGCCTTGCTGTCCCTAATGGCGGGCACGACTAAAAAGCAAGAGCATCTTGACTACTCGGTAGGTAAAGTGATATCCAAAACTATCTATTTAAGCAAATACCACGCTTCTGAATCAGAGTTACGACTGCGGGCCATCCGTACGCCTTTTAGCCTTTCACAGATACGCTCTGGCCAGAAACGCAGTCAGCCAAGAGGAGAACCGCTTTGGACCTGTCCAGAGCTGTTCTACACCACTGAGGCTGCTTAGCACTACAGCAGCTTCTAGTGCAATTCCGATTTCTATTTCAACCATCTGAATTATTACAGCCTCTGCAAAAAAATTTTAAATGGGAATATATTAATCATATCGATATTCTATAGAAGTAACCACGTAATCCAGATGTTGTTTCCAGAGGAATACAGGAATACTTTAAATATCGTGATAGCTTTTGTGCACTTGTTATATGCCGTAAGAAAATGTTATCTTTCGATGTAGCACAACACAGGTAGGGAAACAGCAACCCAGGTAAAGGCTCAGGGAAGGTGATTCTTCTCCCTCTACTCTTACTGGAGAATTCTACGGTGTGCAGTAGAGCGTGGTCTGCCAGCAGACGTGCCTGAAAGGCGCCTTCAGCGGTTTGCCCCATTCATCTCTTATTTCTCACAGAGATTCTCTCAAAACTTAATTGTGGACTAGCTGCTTCTTAGGGTGCAGACTGAGGCTGGGGCTATTTCTGTAGGCCTGCTCATCTCCAGAAGACGACTATGCCCTCTAAAACGGCCGACTGATACTCACTTAGGGCTCTCTCATGTAGTATTAAAGTACTACACTTGAGCAGCCTTTAGTAACAAACCACGTGCACAAAAAAAAAAGAGTTCTTAAGGCAACAGAATACATCTAATTTTATCAAAAGGACCAAAATAAGCTTTGAACTCCTAGGAGAAAATCCTAACAGTATTTTGGTATCTAAACTTTCCCATTAAAAATATTTTTGTATGTCAAAATGTAGATAGTGCTGGAGAAAAACTAGTAACATTTGTTGACATTCTTAACATAGTGTCATATTGGTATCTCATAACAACAAAAAATCATCAAAAATGCTTTGTTAAATATGTATTTGCTACAGTAGCTGTTAGATACACACACTGAAAAAGGGTTATTTTTATATTAAATTTTGGTATTTGAAGTGGGCCTGACTTGTGTCATTCACAAAATTTTCTGCTTCTAACATATGTGGTGAGCCTGTTGCTGCAACTTTTTAAGAAGGGAAGGATGTTTAGTCAAGCAGAGCTCTGCAAAACTAGGCAGACCAGTTTCTAGCCTTCGTATTTTAGAAAATAAGTTACCAACATAAGCAGATTTAGTTACTGTATTACAGCCAGAGCAATGTATACCAATGCTAAAGCAACGTATAGAACTGTGGTCTCTGAAGAGAGTGGAGTCTCGGTGCTAACTTGACTGGGAACAAGATTTCATGACAGTCCTGAGAGCATTCAGCAAAGTCAAGTAGCATGCCAGTATGTCCAAACCTGTGTCTTTAGTAACTAGAAATCAGGAGTATAACAGCTTGTTTATTTCTCTTCTACTCTCACAGAATCTTCTTGGGTTTATGATTTTAAATTTGCCAACACTTAATAACAAAAAAAATGTAAATTTAGATGCAGGGAAAGTGGATTCTAGGTTCATATTCTCTTAGGATAACAACTCAGGATTAACATATAAAAAAAAGTAGTATGTAACTATCTTCAAAGACAAGTTGTTAGGACTAAACTAGTGAATTAGTCTAACTTTATAAAAACTGGAATACATGCCAACTGATAAGTGAAAATAGCACCTAAAGAAGTCAGTAGAGAGGCATGCCCCTCACACAAAAGCAAAGTAGTAA
Organism: Aviceda cuculoides; assembly: GCA_035590195.1. Taxonomy (NCBI): domain Eukaryota; kingdom Metazoa; phylum Chordata; class Aves; order Accipitriformes; family Accipitridae; genus Aviceda; species Aviceda cuculoides. The sequence goes on along the minus strand of JAVJGG010000024.1, from coordinate 1,237,796 downwards.
CGCATGTTCATGTGTCTAGACATCCCTTCTTGCAACTGCTACAAAAAGATGTGTTTGCAAGACCCAAATCAATGGCTTCACTGAGAGCATTAAAACACTCAAAACCGCCCCAGAGTTGAGAACCCTGAACCTTTCAAAGTTATTCTTGGATTTTAGTATTTACTGTGCTAGACAGCTGACTTGAATTTTTACAATACACAATTCAGAATGTAGGAAGCATTAAATATAGGTGATTTATAATAGTGAAATATATTCAAATAAGAACACTATGGTTCACTTACAAACGTTATTTGTATAAAAGAATTTTTGATGCATAACAATTTTTTTGGCATCATTTGCTCACAGAAGTTGATGATGGAGAAAAACTGTTCCCCTTTAATTTCCATTCCAGCCACACTCACACTTGGTCATACCAACACTTGTGAGACTTGTGGTTGGAAAAGTGAAGGCTGCGCAGGCCAATGACAACTATAATCATGTGAACCGTATCCAGAGCCAATTTCTGACACAACTCTCTAACATTTTAAGTAACAGCTGTAAGTTAAAATAGCTAGAATCCTACAAACACTCTCCCATCTTTGATAAGAATCAGAGGTACAGTGAACCTTTAGAGCATAATTCTTTAATGTAGTTTTCTGTGGAGTCTGAGATGAAAATCACTCAGATGTGTGTCTGTATTTCAAGAAAAAAGTTAGACCGTATCGAGCTATATTATAGTCTTGATTTCAATTACAGAGCACAATTTCACATACTGATGTAAAATGTTTCCGTATTATAGAAATCTGATTCCTGCTCCAAACTGAACACCATCACATATCCTGAAAAGAAACAAATAATAAACAACGTAAGTGATGTATAAGGTACTGATAAAATTAAAATCAATTCTCCCGATCCCCAAATTCCCAAGGTTTTCAAGCTTTGGAAAGTTACAATTCAAATTTTAGCTGACAAAGGCTTTTTAAAATAAATGCCTTGCCAATCTGTCATCCAAATGGAGTATTTACATTTGCAAAATAAAGCCCGTAATTTTGAAATTGCTATTATTCATTCACATTTCACATCAATGACAACTAGAAACATAACCCAACCCCTGTACGAAATACAGAGTATGTCACACAATATTCACAGGCAAGAAGAGGCCGCCTGTCCTGGGTGCAGCTGGGGGAGAGTTAATTCTCACAAGAAGCTGGGAGGGGACACAGCCAGGACAGCTGACCCAAACTAGCCAAGGAGATATTCCATACCATATGACCTCATGCTCAGTATATAAACTGGGGGAGCTGTGGGACCTGGGGGGAGGCAGCGGAGGAGGAGGTGCTGCTCCAGAACAGCCTGGGCATAGGGTTGTGGGTGGCAAGCAATTGCATTGTGCATCACTTGCTTCGTATATTCTTTTATTAGTATTATTGTTATTATTATTTCTTGTCTCCTTGTGTTGTCCTATTAAACTGCCCTTATCTCAACCCACGAGTTTTTACCTTTTTCTTCTGATTCTCCCCCCAACCCACCAGAGAGGGGAGGAGTGAGTGAGCAGCTACATGGTGCTTAGTTGCCAGCTGGGCCTAACCCACAACACCCCCTGAAGCTTTTTTTATTGTGTACGATAATATTTGCTTGATGTAGGATAACTGGTCACTAACAAATTAATTTGTTTTCCCTTTCTCTTTATCTATAGTTAAACTTATTTTCATTTTTCAAGCAAAGACACTAAACTCAGTATTTATCCAATCATTCGTTCTTGGAAGGCTTAAGAAAATCCCATGAGCTGCTTGAGTGATTATTTCCCCTAAAGAAATAAAACCTGCTACACAGATATTCATACATTTCAACAGCTGATCTCAAGTTCAATGAACTTTGAAACTTGAGAAACAAAGTCTTAAACCAAGAACTACTGTGACACCAACATGAACATAGCGAGCTGAAAGAAGAGCATCAAGTGCTGAAAAATCTCTAAACTGGCACAGAATAAACAAAATTAAAACGCAGCAATTCTCTCTAACAAAAACAGATAGAAGTGCAGTAACCTTTGAAACCAGTTACTACGAAGAAATTAGTAAAAAACAAACCTGTCACCAGACTGTACTCCCATAGGGAAACAGTAGTTCAGTTCTAATCTAGCAATGTTTCCAAGTCGGAGCACTATTCCAGCACCGTAAGACCATCGGATATACTCTGCCAGCTTCTGCAGGTGAGCTCTGGGACCATCACCTGAAAGCAAAAGAGCAGGAGAACAAGAATCAAAGTAGACTCTCAAGGTGCTCAAAGGCTAACTGGATTTTCAGAGGTAGAAGACAGACTACTTAGGAGCACCTCCTGCAGATTCAAAATGTATTTACTACCTGCAACTCCCATAAACGCCAAGTACCTTGGACTCAAACTACTATGATTTTAGTTGGATTGCTGGTTGACCTTCATCTGCCACCACAGGGTACCTACTTGCATGAATCTGGAAATAAGTACTAAAGACTTAAATGTCTTCAGTGGTCTCTATGTTTTAAAGTTGATTAATCTGCTTTTCAATTGTGCATAGTGTCTCACTCCCATATGGATGCTGCCTCTCTTCCATCAAGAGAGGCAGAGATCAAATATCACTATATCCCAAAATTGATTGAAATGATATAGAAATGTCACAAAATAATACACTGAAATATATCTTGAAAAAAGTTGGGGATGGGAGAAAAAAAAGTCACAGCAGCTACCACACCCTCAACTACACTCTAACGCCACCACTTTTTATTTAGTTCATCCCAGTAAACATTAGAATCCCACTAAATCATCATCTTCCAATCTCCCTTCTGAATGGTGTAAGATAGCACATTTTAATCAATTACCTCACTGGTTTGCAAACACCACCAATTCACAGATACTACTGTTACCATCCTGGCTCTCTTTCCTACAAGTTGTGCTAGAGTTTATGTAAAGCTCTAAAAAAATTACTGGCAATCTGTCACATATACAAGTTAATAGCAGCAGCTTTTTGACAGGCACTAAAATATAAGCAGTAAACAAACTGCTTCTGAGTAAACAGACACAGAACAGCTCTCCTCTTCTTTTTGCTTTTATATATAGAGAGAAGCAGGTTTTGTTATATACAATTCTATTGAGTCTTACCATAGTTAAGATTGCAGAGGTTTCCAGCATTAAGGAAAAAATGTGTTCGGAAAAGGTCTCCAAACCCTCCCCGGCCTGGCCGGAAGGGGAGGGGGGTGTATAGATGCAAGCCTCCAGCCCAGTAGGCTTCTCCTCCCAAGTAATCACCTGTTTAGGTAAAATGTTGGAATAAAAGCATTTACTGTGGAATACATTAAAAGAACCAGTTGTTAAAGGTACAAGAACACATCCTTAAGTTGTTTTACATTGCACTTCTACCCTTTACAACTCTTGCCACTTGCTTCTACCTCTCTTCAGCCTTACCACTATCTAAAAAAATCAGCACTTACACAATTCTTTGAACTTTCCAAGTGAAGTGCCCTTTTTCTTCATTCCCTCACCAGAACAGCCTGAGGCATGCACCTACTTGTGGTTCATCAGAGACTACCTCCTAAATACCTCTGAAATACTTGCCTTAGTTTTAAAAATGGGAAACCAATACAATTAAACAAATAGCTTTAAAATATACTGGACGGTAAATCCACTGATAACAGCAAGTCAGCAGCAGAGTAAGGAATAAAACTGAGGAAGCTCCTGGCTCCCAAAACACCTTTGTTGATCAAATTACCTTTCCCCTAAGCTACCTGAACATATGGTCTATCAGACAGACATTTAATGTGACTGTCACTATAACCATCTCTTTGGAACTTTTTCAGCTTGAAAGCTGCTTAGTAATTAAAGTGACACACTGGAAGTATGCCAGTCTGAACACACACCTGGTTTACAAAATTAGCTTATGGCTTAACTAAGAACTACTGGGCTTTATTCCACTGTGAACTAATATATAATGATAGATCAAAGACATAACACTTCTCAGATTCAGACTGCAGAATGAGTGCAATTATTTTTAAACTATACAAAGCTTAAGGACAGAATCTGACTCTTTGTTACACACTAATATTTACAGTATTGTCAGAGGAGTGAGATTCAAAAGTTTCAGACCTTCGCTCTGGGGTCCAATGCTGTACATACTGAATCCACGCACGCTTGTTGGTCCACCAAGGTAAAACCTAGTGAATACAGTCAACTTTAATTTATGTGTCACTTGAAAGAACATATTTGAAAGTATCTAGCTTACTTCTAACATTGCTTTTCAGAGTTCCAAGTAACTTTGCAACAGGTTTAGTAAAATGTATTTAAAGAAACACAAGAAATTACATCTAAATCTAAATCCTGATGCATTTGGCAGAAAAAGAAAAATCAAAATAAATGGAAGTATTAAAAACAAAATTCAGTCTTCCATCATTTACAAAGATCAAAAGGGAAGGATCCCCAGCACTGAAGAAGAATCAGAATACTGTCTGATTCTCTCTGTTTTAATAATTTTCATAGAAATACTGTAGATAAGATCTACCACATGTGAAGTTGACACTTAGTATTCATTGTAAATAAATCTAAGTCTAAATGGTTTCTGCTAGTAATCTTTAAACATAGGTGTTAGAGGGCAAAATTGTCTAAAAAGCCAACATAGTTACAATATGGCTTTACTTCCAAAAATATCTAGTGTTACCTATGCCTGATGCAAAATTTTGCAGATGGTAAATACTATTTTGCAACCATAAATATTGGCAGGCAGAGCTACTACATAGCAAATTATAAATTTATACTACCCCAATATGAAAATCAAAACCAGAAGGCATGGCTTGAGTACTAACATGCTATTAAAGCTAACTAGTAATGTTTTATTCTCCTCAGAACCAGAACTACTACTGCTTCTCTCTTCTACTATAGTTTTCTTTATACATTTTCTGGGTTGACTGAAAAAAATTAAGAAAAGTTTAAAAAACTTGCCTATCAGCTATACTGGATGGCTTGTCTCCAATAGGTACTAGCATTCCACCCCAAAGTGATGCTGAAAAAAACTTTGTATAAAAAAAAAAAAAAAAAAAAAAAAAGGAGTTGTTTATTAATACGTATTACTTAATTTCCCTAAAAACAGTATTAGTAAAATTTCATTGCTCATTAACAGGCAGAGGTCCCATTAGTCTGACAGAAAGTTACAGATGATTGCAGGGTATGCATGGATAGCACACCATCAGTAATGGTATTTTCAGGAAACTCTGAATCATTGCTGCCCTCTTCCTGTTATGCAGTGCTACATCCTGAAAAAGTCAATACAGCACATTTGAACCAAGTGCTACTTTCACAATAGCTAAAGGGAACACTCATCCAGCTTCTATTTTCTTATTAATTTTCATGTCTTGAAATAAGACAACACCGCTGATACAAATTACTCCTGGCAATTTTAAAACCATAGGAGGCTAAGTCCAGCAAATAGCTACCAAAAATGTACAATTATTACCTGTCTGTAAATTAGCCTTATAATTAAATGAAATGACCTTCTGCAACTCACTATATTGACTTCGAATACACATACAGCATTATTGCTTATCTATACAGTAATTCTTGGGAGCCACATCACTACAATAAATACATTTAATCATTTGCTTGCTGCCTGCGTACCAAGCAGAAGTACTACTGCCAGACGGTGAGCTCTACTGTCAGTACCTAGGCTAAAGGTGCTGGATGACGTCTCCGATGGACAGCACACTCCTGCTGCCTTCTGCCCCCGAAGTCCCCAGATGCCTCCCCTGCCATTATCAGACGTGAACGCATCAGGCGGTACACGCGTATCGCACAACGCGCGGCGTACGTAAGAGTCGGCTGCACACAAGTCTACGCTCATGAACAACGGGTGACGTGAAATGATGTACGTGGTGTGATGAGATACGCTTCACTTTCATTCACAACGTAGGCACATTAGCAGTCATGGGAAAGAGCAAAGTCCTCTCAGCGTAGCCATGAAGCCATTAAATTACTTCATAGGAGAACACGCTGTCTTTCTCAGCTGAAGGTCAGCAAATAACTGTAACATGATTAGAAGTGCACTCATAAGGCAATGCCTTTTCTTCCACCACATGGAAGGTGCAAATACAATGATGTAATCACAAAAGGGTATACCAAATAGCCTTAAAATGCCCTTCTGTGTTGGCCTCATTGGTCTAACTCAAGAACTTCATTGCACCGAGTCACCTCAGAACAAAAGCACGAAATAGCAGACCGAGATCCTTACAGCATCAGTTCACTAGTATCTGCACGACGGAAGCAGCCTGGAGTTTTTCAGTTGTACTGTTGGCATAATGTTAAGAATCTTCCACTCTCCTAGAATTTCTTCATTATTCCAATACTTCTTAAAAAGCTTTCAAGATGCAGAGATCTTCTCAACGCTTTTTTGGTTTGGTTTGGTTTTTCCTAGTATGTTGGGATGCAAATTACTGTAACCTCCAATTTTTAAATCTTCATCATGGAAGTTGCTGTCTAATTCTCCATTCGGCTACAAGACAAGAACTTACTGCAGTATCTCCATATGATAAAGAACTTCTTTCTAAATACAGACAGAAATATTTCTAGTATATAGCTAAATTCTTATTTCACCAAGCAGAAAAACACCTATTTCCACCTAATACTAGCTCTATGCTGTTAAAGATGCCTGAAACTTAAGACCTCTATGTTCTCATAAGAAGCTGGAGTACGTTAAATATGGAGTGGAGTTATCCAGTGTCATTTCCTCTGAAGGAAATCTAGTTGGTATACACAAGAACTGCTCCACCAACCAAACCAAGACTTCTAAGTGATGATGATACAGGGATTTGCTTCAAAACCACACAGTGACTCCAAATCAAAGTACTAATGTAGACACACTATGAAATCTGTGATGTGCTCTGCCTACAGGGTGGCAGACTGGTGTCTCCTATAAACTTCTCACGCTACCTTGTGTCCTTCTTACTGGAACTTAAATCATCCATTGTGCACAAATACGAAGCTCAAAATGTTGTAGTGCAAGCTTAGTGTTGTAGTGAAATGACCCTTCCCATTCTTGCCCAATAATTTTACATAGAAGAAATAATTACATGCTGTGATACCAAAATTAGTTGTCATATATTTATAATTTACAATGACAAAAGAAAACTAAACCAAGATTAGTCAGAATACTCATAACCAGGTGAAAGATACAGAACAAAGGCTGCAATAAGTTTCTGAAAAATCACTCTTAAGAAAGATCACGAAGAACAGACATGCCCAACATTACTTCTGAAAGGAAAATAGTTCTTATGGTTAACTGTCAAACAAATTGTTCTTTCCAAACACCCCACTTGTGTGCATGGCAGGAATGTCAGGTTAAAAATAAAGAATATTTCACTTCCCAAAAAAGAAATGAAGATATCTACACCATCCATCCTTCACTTCCACAATCTTTTTCTAATCCATGGTGAAAAATCATCATAAGACATAGATTCAATAACCTCGTTTGTTAAGTCAGATCAATTACTAAATAATCTTAAAAAAAATTACCGAATCCCAGAGAAGTTGCTTATTCAGCTGAAATTCAAAATCCTCTTTTAGAAAGCTCACGTCTCCACCTGTATAGCCAGCCAACTCCTGCAAAGACGTAAGTTTATGAAAGTTGTAATGGATTACATGGTTCTTCCCCCTAAAAGTTCATCATGTCTGCATCAGCATAAGCAGTGTTTTCTGTACATGGAAGACAGATACTGGTATGGAGAGACAACTGAATTTTGGACCAATGAAAAATCATGCATGACCCTTAGAACAATGAGCTGCAATTTTCTCCTCCATATATTAAACTAAGGTATTGTTTTCTAAGCCATTTTGTAAATGACAGCAAAATAGAATGAGGCTGGAAAATTCAGCACCTGAAATCAAAACTCTTACTGTATTTGCTTAGACCTGAGCGGATTCCATATGTACTAAAGCAGGGCTGAAGAACCAGACAGTTGCATTACACCAGTGCTAGTTGAAAATAACAAGTGAAGTGACTGAATCAGTGTTAGATGCAGCATCTAACAAACAGTGTGTTAACTAAACGCTGAATTATAACCACCTTTCTCACTCACAAACAGAATAGTTCACTGCTGCTTACAGGAACACTAGTACTTCAAGTTCCACTGACATTTCAAAGCAATCTGCTTCTAAAGCACTGCAGAAGTTAGTGCTTCTGAAGTATTAACCCATACAGCAGAAAAGCCAGCTTTTCTAAAAGCTCTGAATGTAACAAGAGTGAAAACCATTTTCTGTGCCAAAATGATATATGTGTATGCCTTTGAGAGTTATTTTTACCCAGTCTTTCATTTTTAATTCTAAGACTTTGTAAGTAGCTACAGGACCACAGTCTGGTAGTCTTACATTGCACTGTTAGAAAACAAGGACTAATACCCACTGCAAAATGTAGAGTAAATACTGTCAGGGATAACGTATCTCAGCTAATAAAATATTTAATGCTAATGGAGAGAGAAAATGGCTGTGCTGCTTGACCAATGGTATGCAAACGAAAATTTGCCATCATAAAAAAAGATTTCATTATTTTAAAAGGCACACACTGTAAAGATAAAAAGTAAATACTGACCGTCACTGTCTCCTAGTCAATTTATGATTAATTTCTAACTTTAGACATTTTTAACATGAACATAAATCAGATAAATTAAGACTTACTCAAATACACTTACAGATAAAATCCAGTAATGGTATAAGTGATTTAATACTACCTGATTAATTTTTAGTAAAGCACCTCGTCTTGGCAAGATTGAAGAGTTCCGGGAATCAATTATCATAGCGTGCTAAAAAGAATCAAACAATTATTTTTAGGTTCTCATATCTGTTGAATACCACACAGTGACACTATTATTTCCTTCAAAAACTGTGCACACAGTGGAAGACAGCCACAGCTCCAGCTAAGGCTAATGCAGCTCCATGGAACAATGTACCCACAGACTTAGTTCTGACTTTAGAAGCCACATCAAATATATATACATTTATGCCTTTTGACCATGGTACACACCAGAAATATGGCAGCAACAATGCCCCAGTGTAAGTCACCAAGTTTGTGACAGTAACCTGCAAATAGTTTATCTCCTACAATTTGTAAACTACAAGCTAAAGATGACAAGTGACCAAAAACTGGCATAGGAAAGAATATTTAGAAAGGGCATAGCAACTGCAGGATGAACAAATTTACTGATCCTGTCTTCTACAAAACAAGACAATTCTGCAAAAAGAGATGGCAGATGACACAGAGGGAGGCCCTGCGGAAGGAACAAGCCGGCCTAAGCAGTAGCCAAAATGCAATGGTCCACTGTGAAAATATGTTTTCTCTTTGGACCTCCTGGATGACTCTGTGTGAATGACCAAACACAGCAAAAGACGTTTGAAGTAAAACACACTACCTACTGTGACAAAAAACTCCTTTGGTATCATTCGTAAGTATTAAATGACTCAAAATAATGTGGTTTTAAAAATTATCAGGAAAAAGCCTTACAGAGAGAGAAGATTTAAGAGAGTGTCCACTTTCTTCTCGAACGGAAAAGGATGCTGTTCTAGCAAGGCAGCCAAGCTCTCTCCACACACCCTCCCACTTCAGTGTGTGATTGGTCTTCCAGATGGGAAACTACAAATAAAGAATTGAGTAAGACATGAAAAAATTTTTGCCACAAAAGTAAAATAAACACTTCCCTGAAAAATCTTTCTCTCCAAAGTTTTTTATACGTGAGTCTATGCTTTTTCTTTCCAATCTTCTTGGATCAGAGACAAACTCTTTTTCATTTCAGATTAATGCTAATTCTGCTCCAGCCAAGACAGTTTCTCCAAGTAGGTGCACACTGTTTAATCCATCCCAAATGAAAAATATCTTGAATTAGGCTGATACAGCCAGCTAGGCAACCAGCTGCCTCTCTGAAGTGATACTTTAAATGTTAGAAATTTGGAGAAAAACACAGCAGTATTTTTATATGGCCAAAATAAGACTGAGTTCTAACAAAAAGACTAAGGTGTATTAAATACTTCTGTCATTTTAAAATTGTTGACGTCTTTCAAATAATGACAAGTCGGCCCTGTGCACAAGTGTTTCAATCATTAAAAAATAAACCAAATATTTGCAAAAGCCAGCTGTGACCTGCATTAAATGTAAATGAAGCATGTGTGCCACAAACGCTTGTGCTACACTTACATTAAATTCTGTTGATATTCCTCTATCAGTTTCACGAAGAGAGCTCCAAGGGAACTGTCCAGTTACTTTATACAGGTTAACTGAAAAACTGAAACACAACATTACTGGTAGATTTGAAAGTGAAACTATTTAAGTAGGTGGAGTTTTAAATTATCACAAAAAACTTAAGAAACCAGCTCTGCTACATTATTAACAGACTCTCAGCAAAGGAATAAATTTAATTATTACTCAATGAAAGATCTTATTAATTAGTTTATATTCCTTCACTAAAAAAAGAAGTACTAAAAAACGCATCCCCTACTTTCTTTCAAATTTTCCAGGCTGTGGTTTGAAGAATGACAGGCCGTATGAAGTTTCCTTTGTTCCATAGGAGAACTGGAAGGTTACCTTTTCTGCACGTCCAAAAAGATTTGGGAACTTGAGCCCAAGTACCTACGGAACATAAAAAACCCACAACTGTTCATATAGTTTGCCATCTTACATCTTAACTGTATGCTGAAGACAAGCATATCTGTCATGGGAATGAGGAATGAAGACATTAAAAATAGCTGTAACTGAATGTGTTTTTCTTTTAATTTAGGTTTCTCTTTGCACTGGCAGCAAAAGCCATCACAATAGCACAAGTTACACTTAATCATCTAATTTTTATTGCTGTCCAGTTGCTGCAGATTAAGTCAGCATTCTCACTGTATCATCAGTACTGCTATTATTTCAAGCAAAATCTCCTATCCAGTCTCCAAGCCCAGAAGGGTAAGTCTTTGGCATAATAAGACTTTCCAGCTGATCATCAGGAAAACTGCTTGTCAGGCAGAGTTCATCAGAACCACAGCAATAAGCCAAATGAAAATTATCAATATAGAGTCACTCCCCTGTATTTTTGAGTAACAAGATACTTTTGCAATCAATCCTGATGGCAGTACAACATACCATTACAAATCTCCAGAAACTAAACACTTTCACCTGTTCTGACACAAATTCCTTGTATCCCTTTGGCAGCTCCTGGCCCTTTGGCAGAAAGGATGGAGCAGGTTTCCTCCAAGTACAGGCATTACCAGGACTGTTCTACTAATGTGTGCTCTATTTTAAAAGAATGTAAAAAAAGCTACCAAATCCTGATTGCCTTTGTCTAACAGCTACTGGAAGCAAATCAGTCACCAGAACTTTGTGATAAGGGCTACTATGTAATTACCCAACTAACCAGACACCACTAATCCAAAGGGCTATTACTATGAAATATTAGATCTATAGGCTTCAAATGAATTTAAGGGATTAGAATAAATGTCAAATCTATTTAACTCTTAAGAAAACATAACCTCTGCTGCCAGTACCAATGTATACAAGTCATGCTTTTATATCATTCAAACATTTTACTTCTCTATAACAAATTACAATCAAATAGAGGGGGAAGCTGAGTACAAAAACAGAATCCACAGTAGCTTTCCAACTGTTTTCAGATGCACTAGAACCAAGAGGTCGGATTCCCCGCTGGTTTCATTTGGGCCACAACACCCTGGACATTGCCCTCAGCAGCGGAGCCACATAAGCAGCTCTCAAGTTCCTATTCTCCCTCCACTTGCAAAACACCCTCACCTGAGCCATGCAGTATCTTATCCAGGTTAAAAATACCCCTAAGAAGAAAAGGATGAGTCCCTTGATCTGGCTTATCTAGCAGCACCAGGCCCAGCTCCACTGTGACATGAGAAGGCAGAATGGGTGCAGGAATGAGCACCTGAAAGCATGATCTACTTACGCCAGCACCTCTGTTAAAAGGACATTCAGAGAACAACAGTACGGCTGGTACTTTTTCTGTCAACTGGTACATATTTTTCATGCAACTTTTTAATCTGATGCATCCTTAATTGAAGCAAATGGAAACAAGTTCCACAGTTTGTATGGTTCTGGAAAACCTTGCATTTTGCAGCCCAGAATAACTGGTACTGGGCTAAAACAGTGAAAACCAAGAACAGTTTCTAAGTCAAATATAAAGCATTTTGACTGAGAAGAAAAACACTTTAAATAGATCTCATAGAACTAAATGCCAAACCCCTTACTAATCCCTCCAGTAGATAAAGTGTCCTAAGTATCATCAAGAAATAATTTAAGTCATTTTAAGAATTAAAAAATTAACATACTGAGCCGGAAGCTACAGCATTCTCGCCTAGCTCAAAATACGCTTTTGCTGAATGAAGACCTAACTAATACAAAGACTCTTTAGAGACAAAGGTCTGGCAAAGCCTTAGTAAAGCTGGATAAAGAAAATAATTTGGCTTGGATCAAAGTCCTCACTTATTTAACCACCAAATTCCTTGCTAGGTTTGAAACATGAAAGTAAGAGGAATACCAAAAGGAATTAATAATTATTTGAAATAATCCATACCATACTGCCTTCATTGTTGCCAACCATGGTATTATAGCTTCCAGTTAGTCTTCTCAATTCTGTTACCTCAAAGGTTACATCTAAACCATTTGGAAGGGCGTCATCTCCTACACAGACAGACAAACAAACAAATGTATGTTATCTCTAAAGAGCTTTTTTAAAAAAAAAGCAGACAGAAGATGACTTGAATTACTGGTTGAATTAAATGATAATGAAAGTCTGCATTACAAAGAAAAATGGCTTGAGAAAAAGTTGTCGTTCGGGTATGAGTGCAGAATTTGGTTCAATCATAGCATGACTGGCTTTAATCATCAACATGTTAGTCTAATTATGAAATAGTAACATTTGTTTGTTACCTACCACTAAAAACAAATATGTACACAAATCCTTACACTCGAATAGACAGAAATTAAAGTGGTCCAAGCGTGGCAAGAAGAACGCCATCACTAGGGCAGAGCTCCCAGCACTCTGTGGTAAGTGCTAAACAACAGAAACCGCCCAGTTCCCTCAGGGCTCTGGCTATGGCAGCTGTTCCAGAACACGGGTGTCAAGGGGACCTAATTCTGCTTGAAGCAAACGAGGCAGCATCCCATCACCAGCAACCTGTGGGACTGCAGTGCGTTTCCTTCTCAATAACACAACCTTCCTCTGCTGAAGAGAACAGCAATGGGTTTGAAAAGCAACCACAAGCCTGGGAATGTCAACTGAACCTTACTGTGAAACCTGCATACATTCAGCTGCCCCATAGATACTATTAATCACAAGCACTGATACAATTACCTGTACTTCCTTAAGCACCGAGGAGGTGCTGATACAATGTCAGTTATGTGATGTGTACTACATGGAAGCACAGGACGCATTTTCAAGCTTTTCCTCAAGTGTTCCTCTGAAACTTGGGATTAAGGGTTGTGTACTGTAATCATTTTAGTGCTGGAAATTCACTCATTTTTGCATGTACACAAGTAGTATTTATCTATGCAGACATGTGCAAATACATCTTTTTCATAAGGATAATGGATGTAGACACATAAATTCATCTATATAGCACATCTACATGTACATCTAAAATATATAAAGGTATATGAGAGAGTAAGTTATATACACAAAAAATGTCCAACCCGTTACATAGGGAAATATACATAGGTATGCACATGCCCATGTGCGTATGAGGAAAAAGGTGAGGATTAATAAGGCAATACATACCTTGACAGGTATCAATCAGAACCTCTACCTGTCTAAAGATTCCTAGACGAAGCAACTTTTCACGAGCTTCATGTGATTTTCTCATCACCTACAGGATGAGGTAAGTAGCTCAGTCTTTCAGGTTATCAAAAAATAACTAGGACAAAATAGTTAAAATGCAACTAAGTCATACAATATTCGCAGATTTTCTATACAAAGACACATATATGCACCTTCAAAACAGATCATGACCACTTTAACACTTGAATCTGTAAAGAAATAAATTAAACCCAGAGCATCTGGCTCAATTCCTACCTTCTGTTAGTTTGCAATCTAATTGTTATAATACTTAAACCTATTATTCAAATAGGCTTCAGTACTTAAAACTTATACACCTATTTAGGGGGCCCATGCTCTTTGCTAAAAACCCACGCACCCTAATCTGTTTAAATTTAGACCAATTCACAGGTCTAATTGCCAGCCATACTCCAGAACGAATCATCACCTAAAAGTGCAAGGACATACAGCCTAACTCACACTTCGATCCACTGTGGAGACTGGAATCAGTTATCTGTGCTGAGATCCAGTAACTTATCTTAAGCAAATTAACTGAAAGTGTCACCTACACAGTTAGCAATTCTCAAATGGGAAGAGTGAAGCTGAAAAAGTATCTGAGAGTACTGTCTGCCGTTTCACAACGTCTTTGACCTGAATACATCAAAAAATATAGTATCTGCCAGTATTTCATATTTAAGTTTGGCTTGCATATCACAGGATCAGAATCATCACAAAACTTCGCAAAGTTGCCCCATGTCTGAAGGGAGTAGCCCAAAGCAGGAAAAAGGAGAAAATCGTAACATGAATTTTTAAACAGTAGCTCTGATATTCACTACAGTACTTACATCAATGAGATTTTTAGCCTTGAAAACATCAGAGATTTCATACATGATAATGTCATCTTTGGTCCTTCCAAGTCCATCAAAGTGCACATGCTGAACCACCACCTAAACGGAACAGATGTTTAAACACAAATACTGAATTTGCATCTAATAATGAGTACCCAAATCACCAATGGAAAAAAAAAATATTGTTGTCCAAGTGAAAAACCCTGAAGATTCCTAGGCTAATTACTGCTAACTGACATTATCAGAAACCAGTGCTATCTACAATTCTGGAAAGTTGCTCCCACAACTTTCTCACAAAAATCAAAGAAAAAAGAATTCTAATACCAAAGCTAATATTGATTGTAGCAGATAAGACAGTACGAGACTGTAGCTGCTAGGATTTTAGTCATAAGTGTGTATGGACAAGTAAGTCACTGCAGAAATCACACTGAGATATTGAGACACGTAAGACAAAACATGTAGTTAGTTGCAGTTAGCTATTTCTTGTATCAGCTACACATTAGCAAAGAGTTAAAAAACACAACAAACAAACCTACAAGCCCTGGAGCTTTGTAGTTTAAAATGCATACTAAGATCACTAGCATTATGAGGTTTTATACTTTCTTAAAATCATTCATCTTGCTATATAATCATCTGAGATAATTTTATCTTAAAAATCACAAAACAATCCAGGTTAGCTGGTACAAATGGACTGCAGTGATTGCACTTCCCTTATTTTTCCAACCTTTTCAGTGTATTATAATTTTAGGGGTAAGCATAAAAAAAAAAAATAATCTGCAAATGCTTCATGTATTCGCACATAATAAAACAGCAGAGTAAGAGCAACCTAGCATTACTTTTAAAAACCCTATCAGAATATATACATAATGAACTAAATAAAAACCAAATGTTATTAGCAAGTTTCTAGTGAGGATGACTCTGAATAGCATAAGGGAAAGGAAAATTTTAATAACAACTAAGATAACACATGATATCTCACCCCTCTAGCATGGCTAAACATATGGGCCAAGACAGACATGCTCTTACATGTGAAATATTAAAAAAAAAAAAAAGTTACCATCCTCTGCTGAAGTTAGTATTTCCTTTAGTAACATAATTCACATGGTGGCATTTACCCTAACCTGGCTAATACTGCACTCTAGCAGATTAAGGACAGTTGCTTGGTTTGTTCCTAAGCAGGGTTGCAGGAGCAGTAATCTCTTAGGAGAGAGAGGGGAAAGCAGCATCTGGAAACAGCTCTGTTAGCTCAGAGCTGAATTTTAGTAACAACTCCTGTGGTAGGGAAAAAAAGAACAGGAACTAGACAACATCAGATTAAATTCACAGTACTAAATTTAATTCTTTCAGATCTCAAACCGTAGTTTAGAAAGTTCCCTTAGGAAAAACAAGCAAGCAAGGGTGCCAAGACATTTCTCTTAAGAAAAAAGTCAGGATGTTGTTCAGGTACTTACATCTTTGTTTTCGAGAATTTCCTGCTTGGCCTCAGGTTCAACTTCAACCAGTTCAGCTTCCTCTCCCAGGGCACCAAAGTCTGGCCCACCCATTGGAAGAGGCTCCAAACTCTGAAAGCATAAAAGAAAACTGTGTTTGATATGGTATGCGGATTTGTGATTTATGCCTTTTGCAAAGGAAAAAAACTACGGTTCTTGACACTGTGCTCATCAGATCCTAAGGGGAAAAAAAGCAAAAGAGAAGAACTAAAATGAGGGGAATTACCAGCACACTTGTTACCTACCTGATTGCTGAAATATTTAATGAAAGCTGAACAGCTTCCATGTTGAATGAGTTCTCCAAAATACACTGCACTCTTCCAAAAATAACGTTATTTTTAAGGCATGCTTCCTGCGTTAAAGATGAATTCTACCTTCTCAAACAAACAAAAAACCAAAAATCTAAAACATCAGGATGTCACTACTTAGTTTGGGTTTTTGGGAGGCAAAGGAGTGTGAATGTTGAACAATTAAAAAAGAAAAAAAAGGTGTTTTCAGCATGTTACTTTGCTTTACATATATTTATATTTTATATTTTTATATTTTAATATTTCTTTTAAAAGTAACCTTCCAAATAATGCCCAAGAACCTCAGGCCCTATCCATCAGAGGTGAACATTTTAATGATAACAGTTTCCAGCACAGCATGGCTTTATTTACTATACCTGAAAGAGTCCTAAAATAAGACTTATCAGAAGATAATGGATTCAAGCATGAGTGAATAGAGGGTTATCTGCAAAAGCAGAGGTCAGGATTGGATAAGACTAAAAGTAGATTTACTGAGTTAAGTCACTAATACAGTACTTGCTGCATTATTCAAGGATAGCTGTTTTGCTGGAATAGTAAATTGCTGCTACATATCAGAATCAAGTTAAATGAAGACTGAATCTCATTCCCAATAATTTTCAGGCAAGCATGAAACACTCCGCAGCCACACGATATTTATTGTATATCAGTTTATACTACAGATGGATACAAAACCAAGAACACACCAAAAAATTTGATAAGGAAATTAAATTAGTCATGGCAATTAGATACTCTGGATCCCTACCAGCCCCCTGCAGCTGTTCCTCAGTCTAATTAAACACTACATAAAAGCCTGCTGGTTTTCAACAGGCTCACAGAAAAGAGGAATTCTACCTGGGATCTCGAGAAATCATCCAGACCATTCTTAGCCCCCAAATAAGTCAGTCGCTCATTAATCATACCTGAGTTACCTACATCGCAGTTCTAAACACCCCTATGCAGGCCCCCCGTGTTTGCTTTAAGGGGAAAGTAGTTTAAGCTAAATTCACAAAGTATTTCACCAAACAGACTTAACATTTGCTCTGCGATTCCCTTGCTTTACAGTCAACAGCACCACCGACCTTTTCTACGTTACGCTGATATTCTTACAGCTTGACTTTCTCCTAACCTGTCTCCCACAGCTCTTACGCTTTTCCACAGAGCAGACCGCTCATCTAGAATATCCTGAGAGGCGCTTCCCCCCCGAAGCCTTGCGGCACGGAGAATTCACTGCCTTCCTAAACTACTTCAGAGCCTACGCATCCTTCTCCTTCGAAATTATTTTCTGAGGCTTAACACAGGCCAGCGTAACTGCTACTTCTTGTCCTACCGCCACAAAAAAAAAGAAAAAAAAAAAATCAAAACGTTCCTTCTTTAACAGCCACACGAATGTGGAGACCTCCAAGCAATACTGCTGCTCGCCGGGGCTGTAGAGCCAGCCGCTCCCCCCCCCGGCGCTTACCCGTGCGTGCACGGTGCCCATGGCGACAAAAGCGGCGGCGGCGGCTGTGAGGGGGCCGTGAGGGGCTCAAGGCCGCGATCCGGGAGCTGCCATGACAGGCGGCCCCACCCCGGCTGCCATTGGGCCGGGGGAGGAGGAAGGGGCGGGGCGAAGCGTGCGTGACCCGGATGTTTCCTGCCGGGCGGGCAGGAAGACGGGAACGGGGCTTTTTTTTTTTTTTTCTTTTGGGCGCGGGGGCGGAGTTACGGCTTAAAAAATTAATTTTTCATTATTAATTTTACGGCTGCTGGAGGTAGGTGATCAAAACTAAACGCCTCCCGTCCGAGTTTTGACAGGGAAGAGGAAAGGAAGTGACGTTGCAGCGCGCGACGCCGCGATGTCAGACAGCGGTCACCGGAGAGGGACGCTAAAACTTGGATTTTTTACAACCATTTCAAGGCGTTATTTAGCACCGGTGCCTGCGCCGCGCTGGACTACTGCGTTTTAACCAAAGGGACGAGGGTGGTTTTCTTCCTCCAGCCCCAAGGAGCAACGTCCTCGGGCTTTGGAATTGCTTCCGGTTTGGGTTTGGTGGGGTTTTTTATTATTTGAAGTTATTTGTGAACTAATGGATTGCAGAGAAAGTAGGTGTGGAAGGGGGTGAGTTTCAGGTCCAGCTGCAGCACACGAACAAGTGTCTCTTGAGAGCAGTGACCCAAGTTGCTGCTCTTAAAAAAAGACACCTCGCAACCATTAAATCTTAAACGTTCAATGAAATCAGCACATTCTGATTTAACACTAGGTGAATTGTACTCAAAAAAAGCTTAGAAAACACGGTAACAGAAGAGACCATCTTTTTATTTCAGAAAAAGGAGACAGAATTGGAGCTGTGCACAACAGAAGAAGTGGTCAAGGTTGATTTAAATGTAGTTATTAGAACTATTCCAGTACACAGGAAGGAAAACTCAGTATTCCTGCTTAAATTCTAACACATATTGGTAAAACTAACATTATGAAATTAAATTATAGAAACTTTAAAATTATAAATGAAGACAATATAAAATGATCTTGTAGCTTTTAATTGTAGTTAGAGTAACATTCCCAACCTTTGCAAATTTGAAGATACATACACAGAAGAAACAAACGAGAGTTGAAGTAAAGTAGCACCAGTCTTCTGTAGTATGGAAATGGATAGCTTGACACTTTCTCCCCTGTCCCCCACCATTCTAAAATCAATTTCAGTGTTGTAAAATTCAGTCCTTCAAGCTCAGGGAAATCACAACTGAGAAGCTGCTTAAAGGCTGGCCCAATTCAGAAATGCTGCATTTTGCTATTTGACAGCCTTCTGGATACCAACGTTCACACTCGCAAACTCCCCTCTCCTGAGCATCACAACCTTATCACTGCTGCTCCCTGTACAAGACGCTCTCAGTTGGCACCTACAGTCTCTTCCCTGGGCTGCACCCCAGTTGCACAAACGAGAACCTCTCAAATGTCCCACACCTGCCCCCAAACACACGTGCAAACTCAACTTTAAAGCCATCGTTATTTCCTTCTACTTCAAAAAAATTGTACAAGTCATGATAACAAAACATCAAAGGAGTAGATAATCTTAACAGTTATCTACTTCTCCCGATGTATTCATATACTAATGCGTTGCCTTTTTTAAAATCACGCAGAACCTTTGTAGCAGAAAGTGCTTTAAAACGCTCATCGTTCAATACAGACAGGATTTGGCAGACTTTCAACCCATTATCTGAGACCTTTGCACAGCCTCCTGGATACTGACACTTCCACCAAGTCTTACACATTTGCTGCTTCTAACACTCAGTCTTGGAAAACTTCTCCTTTGGGTTATCATACCTCACTGACACAAGAGGGACCTCTTTTTTTCTTCCCTCCTTTAGCAAGAGGGAAGCAAAAGAAGGGAAGAAAAATCTCACAAGTCGGGGGGGGGGGAGCTCGCGAATTTTTGTGCAGCAATTA
>JAVJGG010000024.1:1201659-1217950 GCA_035590195.1 Aviceda cuculoides | reverse complement strand
CGCCCCCCCCCAGATCGAGAATGATTGTGCAGCAATTAGAGAGAAGACCTCAACATCATTCACCACTTGCTATATGTTGATTTGTGTAAACACCTTCTATAAAGTTTAACACCTTCTCAAATTACTGTTTGCTACTAATCACACTCACTATTTTACCTACTTTTCAATACTTAATCAAGTATTAAGCCCTTATTAAGTATAAAAAAAAAAGTCCCCTGAAATCACTGAAACTGTACCTGTTTACACTTCAGGGGAATGTGCCCCATTTCTTATGTCTTTTTCCCTTGAAGTATTTGAAGGGGGAAAAGACCCATTAGAGAAGTAATATCAACTGTGGAATACATACAACAACCTACAATAATACTGTTCCTACAGTATCTCGTGCAGACAACTTTTCCATAAACACAACAGTATGTTTAAACATAAGGCAAACGGACACTGGAGGCCACTAAAAAGCTCTTTTGTGTGTTTCCCTTTATGAAGTAAAAGTCCAATTTCATTTAAGTGCTATAAAAGTAATCCTAACACATAATACAGTTAAAAATTATATTTTTAAAAAGCTTTTGTTATCAATGCTTGTTTGCCTAACTATCTGTTTACAGAATTT
This sequence comes from Aviceda cuculoides, assembly GCA_035590195.1. NCBI lineage: Eukaryota > Metazoa > Chordata > Aves > Accipitriformes > Accipitridae > Aviceda > Aviceda cuculoides. The sequence continues at coordinate 1,217,343 of JAVJGG010000024.1, read as the reverse complement.
ACATTTTTATGCTGAAAGTAGATTTTTTTTTTTTTAATTTATTTCCAGAGAGACACTGTTTACTACAAGTATTACTACAGTCAATTTGAGCTGGTGCCTTGACAGAATTGTAGTCTGTTACTTAGTGTAGCAGCCACTGTTTTTATAATCCTTAAAACAGTAGAGTTCCCAAGGCAGATTTTTCAGGAAGCTGTAAACAAATAATTTTCCAAGACTTATTGGCAATAAACAAAGTGATTTTTAGTCCTTTACGATTTAAATTTGTCTGCCAAATTGGAATTTTGGAAACTTTGGAATCTACTTCCAAATTAATACTCTGGAGCAGTTTGGAAACTTGTCTCTGAGGAAGAGTCAAAATCTATTTCCAACGCAGACTCATCACAATTTGGGAGAAAATTAGGATAGGCGTTTAAGTCTGAATGCTCCTGCATGTTAGCAGAAGCGTTTTTCACAGCTGAGCGCATGAAGCATGAAGGTTCCCAGAGTGGGGTTTCAAGGTCCGCAGAAGAGTGAGGCATTTTAAGGTGGCAGTATGAGGAATGAAATTCCACAGTAGATGGAACAGTTTGACACTTCCTTAGTGATGTGTAATTGTCTTTCCTGTTTAAAAAAAGAAAAGAAAAAAAAATATTATTAGTGTTTCAATGACATTTCCATTACTGTTCAGACATCTGACAGAATCTTCATACAAGGAAGAACACTAGAGGAAAACAGTTAATTCTAAATGCATTTAGTGAGTTAGGGTATGGGACAACAGGAAAAGGATCTTGAAACGACCACATCTAAAAGAGGGGCAGTTTGCCATTATGTGTTGTCCTCAGAAATAGGTATACAACAGTTACATTAGAAGTAACACCTTTCTGATGAGCTCAGAGGGGCAGACCCAAGTTTGTACATTACCTCTTAAATAGTCCTGACCTCCCCCCAGCTATCCACTTGGAATATTTGCTGATTTACGAATCACAGCACTGACTGAACATTAACAAGAATAGTCTCAACATTTACGAGTTGAGCAGAAAATACAGTTGTTCAACTTCTCAAAAGCCATCTCTGCATTCCACTTGACAACCAGCTAATTATCACCAACCTGAACAGCTGGAACAGAACTTTCCTACACTCCTACACAGCACCTGAATCACCAGGTTAGTATTTTCCAGTCTGAGAAAGAGCAAACTGAAGTTGTCACCAAGAATACCCAGTTTTTTCTTTAAAGTTGTCCATCCTCTCTTGCAGAGCTTTTGGGAAAAAAAACCCAAAAAACCCCGTAATGTCCCCCACTCACACACAAAAAAACCCAACTTGCCATACACATGCTTCAACACCAGTTTCCATACCTAAAGTTTAGGTGTACCAGAAGATACCATCTACCAGGTTAAGTTTCCTAAAAGGATTTTCAAATTGTAAGCAGTGCACATTTTCATGAGATTTAAGTTTGATTCCAAACCAGAAGCTAGATCTCATGAGACAAGGGGAAGAGTGTAAAAAAAAGGTGGGGAGGATTACTTTCTGCAAAAGCAGCAGTAAGGTCTTGGCAGATGCTGAAACAAGGCACAAGCCCACAGTCACCTGTAGAATACAAAGCAGAAAAAGGGACAAGAGAGGCTATTTGTACACAGGAATTAAATGCTTCTGAATTCTGGATAAAACTGAATATTGTAAAAAGAAGATATCTTTACAGCCTAATATTAGAGCCACCATTTAATACTTCCAAAGGGGGAAGGAAACACAAGCTTCGACCTCATTAAGTTTTCCACTAAGCCAGAACCTTTAACAGTAAGTTTGACTACTAGTCTTCTAAGGGATGGAGCATATGAATCGGATTCTTTCACGATGCCAATCCAGAACTTGGCAGAGCTTCTTATAAGGAAGTAGGACCAAGCAGTTCTTCTCAGACATATAAAACCTGCATTTCTGATGGGTCAGTGTGTAGCATTGCCAGGGCACAAACGAGCATCTTTGATTTTCCTCCTTATTACTAAAACCAGGAAGACAAAAGCTCAAGAAACCTTGGCTCAAATAAAAGCATATTTTTCATTTTAATTTAAAAGTGTGCTGTATATAGAAAATGGCAATGCTTTAATTGAAATAACTGCTGTAGTTAGGAGTCTCCAGTGCTACAGCTATCTCTTAGAAGCTTTTATGAAGCATTTAAGAATTCTGTTCACTCCTAAGAGCTTTTTGGGCTAATTTCTCTCTCCCTTCTACGTCCTACCTAGCAGCCCCAGGAGTTGAGACAATCATCAGAAAAACTACAGTAAAACAAATTATCTACTCTGCTGAAGTGTGGATTCATGCTTTTTCAGAACAAATCTTAGGAGACTTCATATTTACAAGCATTTGGACCTCAGAGAGAGCCTACGTTTCTCTGCTTATAGCACTATTCTGACATGGCTTCAGCAACAAGTCCATTTTTTAGCAGGAAAGTCTAAGCTGAATATTGGTCATACTCATTTTGTGAAAGTTTGCAGAGCTCCTTGGGCAAGTACTACACTCCCCAGCGAAAAGCGAAACAGTAACGGTATTCTTAGATTCATACTGAGAGGTGAGTTGTCACCAATTCCTCCATACACATAGTGCTACAAAGTTTAACTGAAGTAAAAAGTCTGAAAGGCTAAATCTTACACCAGTTTGCTAAAAGACGCGTAATGAACCTAGTTACAACCAGGTTAGAACAGAGGTTCTCTTCCATGGAAACAGAGGGTCCTAAAAATTTTCCGTATGTGTCTTATTTAAATTCTTCCCAACTATCTTACAAGACTGTCTTCATATTCATCTACTTTGTAACTCTTACAACCTTTCCTGTCCAGACTCCTAAGCATCTAGTCTTTCTCCCAGTGTTTTCCAGTTCCTGCCTGCCACATCTGATTTAAAACATCTTGAGCAACCTTTTTCTCCTTTTCCTGATTGCTCCAGCTAGTGTGGAGAAGAGAATAAACAAGGTCTCTGTTCTCAGTCCAATGCCTGCTCCATAACCCACCCTTCTCCCCAAAAAGCATAAGCCTACCTAAAGGCAACACCTCTTCATCTACAATATGTAGCAGTCATTGATCAGTTATAAACAAGAAGCACCAGAAAATATACTTAAGAAACAATGCTAAGGATTAGAGGTGGAGAGAACTGTTTTGTGTTACCTTTGAGAAAGTTACAAAATCCTGTTTTAAGAGAGAAACTTAGTAGTACTTGAAGCTCTGACAAAAGAGAGGATTTCTAAAAATGCATTATTTGCATGCAGCAGCACTCCACTTTACCTGGACATACAGAACAGCTTCCTCTTAGCCTGAGAATAAACTGTACCAGCAATCCGACAAAGCTGTTCTTGCATCCATCGAACATCAGCAGGCATGTCAGGAAACCAGTTTACTAACCTACAATCAAAAACAAAATACAATTGTTGTTTCATAAGCAGTAGATCCAATCTGCATTGTATTCTTACCATGTCCAACATCCAACAAAATAACACAGCTTTCATTCTCCCCAAGTTAACTCCCCCATCAAAGTCTCCGGGTCTCCCTAACCTCTCAAATTTCCATCTATTCCACCCATTGCTTTTCTATAAGCTAAGACAAAGGGCAGCACAGACCACTGCATCTCTGATCTATGCTGAGTGGCTGACCAGTATGTGCATTCCACACCTTGTGACCAGCATTTAGGAAGCCTGCAAAAAATTCCTGTCTCTGAGGCCTCATTCTGTGTGGTGGGAACTTTCTGGTCAGTTTGAAGTTAGGAGGGAGAGGAAGGAAGAACAAAAGAAAAACACAGTGGAAGAACAAATAGAAGGCAGAAACAGAACAATGCCACAAACGTATTTTTTTTCCTTATGATGCTCTTAACAGAAGTCAGTTACGTTGGAGGGAAATGAGGGGGGAAAAAACCATACTAAAATTCTGTTGAAACTTGCTTCTTCCCCATCCACCAAAAAATGGCACAGAAGTGCCACATGAAGTGGCACAGAAACGGAATATTTTACTGGAGTTGTGCATGGTTCAATTTATAGAACATTTGATTTTTCAAGTATTTGTTAAAGATAGTAATGACATCTGCTGTTCAAGGACTGGAATTCTCTTAAGCAAGCACAAAGCTTAGGGTTCATGGTGCATTCATTTAGCATAATTTCTCCGTTATGAGAATTGAAAAATTTATAAAATTAAGCTCTGTTTCAAGAGCACAACTTCCAGTCAACCTAAACAAACCTGGTAAGAAAATTTACTTGGCAAGTAAAACACTGGACTTCACTCCTGACTTCAGAAAGAAGCTAATGCACAAGAACTATCTGGATAGAGTTCAAATATCACTGCAGAATATAGTAATAAAGAATGTGCTCCTGGAAAACACAACTGAAGGTGCTTCTTTCAAGCAATTACAAGACAGCTATTAGTAATAAAAGTAAATTGCTTAGAAATCTTCAATATGTTTATTTGTCTAGTCTTAGACTATAGAGGCTTTAGGAGGATGCATTATGTAGATAGAAATAATGGTCTTTGGACAGTTACCACTTGAATTCTAGAGTACCGGAATACCTACAACACTGAATAAGTTCTCAGTAAGTAAGTTTCCAAAAGTGTAGTAATTCTAAAATGGTTCATTAAAAGTTCCTTACCGTAAAGCAACAGAATAAGCAGACTCCACTGGTAGTGTATATGGTAGCATCAGATAGGATATCACCCGCACTGGGAAGAGCTTAGAGAACTGAGCGTAGAATCCATTCTGTTCTTCACAAGCTTCCTGCAGTGCTTAAGAATAATTATGTTTGAAAAAGGTGTTAGACTATTTGAAAACAGTTTAAATTATCTGCTCAAAGTTTGGTAATCTTCAGTCAACATTATCAAGTGTTACTGAATAAGGCTCAGATAGAAAATTAAAGAATTCATCTCAAGGCACTCTTACCATAAACCTTCTCTACGCTGTTTTAAAATATGGGAAGCACAGACTCATGCCACAGGGACAAAAGGCATTACCCAGAACTTTTAAGCAATAAGTCTAAGAATTAATTTATAAGATAATAAAAGGATGTAAAGTTCACCTCTCCAAAAATACTTATGTGTTTTAGATAACATTCCTGTCTTGTTAGAAACTCTCTAGCTCTAAGGAGTTTGTTTAAATCCTAGAGTTCCACATAGTCCAGTTGTTACATATAGTTGTAAGAAATATCACCCTTCAAATTTGTTTCTCCTAGGTCACTGGGATCACAAATTTCAGATCTTGAAAATATCCATCGGCATCCACGAAAAAACCTAGGTAAAAGTTATAGACTAAGGAAATATCAGAAGTGGTTTTGGTCTATTAACAGCTTATTAAAAAGACAGGAAAGTGAGAGAATTAGAAGTCTACAGAAGTCTGTTTTAAAAATAAGATGGGGATAACCAGTGTTTGGATTTGAGGTTCAACTTTGGTGTGAAATATATGCTTACAAAAATACTGTGCACATACAAAGTTTATCCAAAACCAAATGAGAATTCAATTCACAACTCTGCAGTGTTGAAAGTAGCTCCTTCCTCCTGCTTCAATCTTATTTCTGTAGCTAAATTAAAATGTACATGTTCACATTTAATAAGTATTTAAAGAACTTTTTCAGGTTGAGATAGTCTCTAATTTCACAGGCAGTTATAAGATTAAATAGAAAGCATCTTACGCAAATTGTAAGAGTAAGCAGGGGAAAAAATAAATCAAAGCTTGTCATTCAAAGTTACAGGAAACAGTCTGAAGAATTTACCTTTACGAAGTCTAGGAGGTAGACTCGCACATACGCTCTTTTCCAAAGGCCATGGATTTTGCTTCAGCTGGTCATTAAGTATTTCCATTTTCAAAGTTTCTACTGTGTTATTTTCTGTCAATTTTCTTTTCTTCATACAGTCAACATGTTGCGCAACCTCATGAGGATTTCTTTTTGTGAAGGACAAGTGGATATAAATCGAGTCATTCAGAATACCTGGAAGAGTCAAGAGCTTCCACTTAGGCTTGTTCGACAGGTCTTCAGAGTACCTGTACAGTACCTCAGTCTGTGTATGTGTACAACAGCCCATCCTGAGGAAACATTATCTACCCCATGTCAAATACATTTGCTCTTATAATCCCACAAAAGTTTAATCATACTGATGAATACTCTTTTGAAGGTTTAGGTCTTACTTTAAAACAGGTTCTGAAGAAAAGGAAAAAGTACACAATTAACTGAAACTGCACTGGAAACATACAATCATTTACCAAAGTTGTTTCCCAGTAAGAAAGCAAATGATTTAAAGGAGAGAGAAAGCAAATGATTTAAAGGAGAGGAGAAAAACTGATTTATACTTATTTGAAAGAAAACACCTACACCACATCAGACATTTGGGAAATTTGACATGGCAGGTATCACATAAGCACTTTGAGGCATTGTGACAACAAGGTGGAGAAGGAAAGCAAGTAGGGCATTGTTTTGATACACGAAGTACAGATCTAAATCAATATTGGCTGCCTTGCAAAACTGGTGCCAATTAAGAAACAGCACTGATAATTACCTTAGAAACAAGCACTAGGTAATGAGGAGAAAGTGAAAAAATACAAGGAGGGTATTTATACTCAGTTGCCAGAAAATTGTTACAAAGTTTTTTATATATAAAGACTACCAAATTTGACTAGGATCAATACCTATGTATAACAGAATCTGTATCCTATTTACAATTACTCCTAAAAGACAAATGTCAAAAGAATATACAGTGAATTTAGCAGAAAAGTTATCTGAAGGGTTACAGATGGGGGGGGAAATTAACTCCTACAGTTGAAATAACAAGAAAGGAGATGCATCATGAATGAGTTTAGAAAGGTTATAATTATCACTGATTAAGCTTTAAGCAAGGCAAACCTGTGACAGAATAAGAACAAACATGATCACAGAATCAGTAGTGTGAAAAAGGAGGACAATAGTGCAATACACAGAGAACATAGGGGACAGACACTAAGGAAGAGCTGCAAGGAATCTCAGATATTAGTGTCAGATGCAGACACGCACACAGGAAATTTGTGGGTGCAGTACAGCAACAGAACCCATCTGAGTAGACACCCTCAAATTACAGTCTTTTTGTATAGCTTGTGCTTTTAATCACCTGGTAAAAGGTATAAAGCAGGACTCTCAGATATTTAATAACATCACTAGAAAATCAAATTCTTAAGCAGAACCGTGACATTCTTTTACAGTGAAGAAAATTGTTCCACAAAAACTTGAATACAAGTTAGTTACAACAGGGTATAAGCAGTTAACGCATCCATATATGACTGCGTTACAATACTGCAGCTGGTACTACCTGTATTAGTGCAAACATCACATTTCAGTTTCCATTTCTCTCATCCAACCCAGTACCAACTTGCTTCTGCATCCAAAGACTACAGGGGCTAGGCATATTTAACACATGGTTAACTTCGTGCTAATATCAAGTTACTATCATTAACTCGTTTGTCTCAAAGTGTGCAGAGCAGTAACATTTATTTATATAAAATGTTACTAGAATTCCAGGAGTAGAGTAGAGCAATCTGGGTCCCAACAACTGCTACATTACAACCCATCTTATTCTAAAATCTTTCACGATACAGACTAAAGATTTGTCTGTGACTGAGTTTACATTGTTGTTAGCCAGCTCCCAGTTCTGGACTACAAGGCTTTATCTAGAAATTCACTTGGATGATAGCAGAGAGGAGGTAATAAGAAGATACAGGTTTCACAGGAGTAGGAAACAATAGGCTATTCCTATCCTTCACGATTAACACAAAAGAAACTAATAATATGATTTCCCTAGAATTGGAATTATTTGGTAACTTCACTTAACAATACCTTAACGTTCACTTCACACAAATTTGACAGAAACCCAAAAGTTCAATTTCTGTGTGGCAACACAACTTACCTCAGGTGAATAGTTACTACAACTATGTGATTTCTATGAGAACTAAACCTACCATGATCCCTTCAAAAAATTCAGAGACCTAGCCCCTTCTTAGCTACATACAACCCCCTCCCTCATAATTTTTTTTTTAAACTCAGGTTAAGACTGATAATTATCGCCAAGTGTGACATACCATTCTCTTTCAAGAATTTAAGAGCATCTGAATATCCTTGCTCACAGATCTCTCCTAGTACCTGCAAGCATAGGGTAAATGAGTCAGACAAAAGGAGATTCAACTTAAAATCAACAGTTTCCAGAATGAAAAGCCACTTCTATCCACCCTCCACTCTTGTAAGAAAAATTTACATTAACAATTGCTATAATTCAACAGGTTTGGGTTAATATGCCTACTGTGATGATGCATACATGATCACATGTACATGAACTTATCTTTCAGCTATTACAGATGCATTGAATTATTCACCTAAAAGGACAGCACTCTAACAATTTGCAAGAATTTCCTCCCCTTTTGTTTCTTTGACTAGCCTTTCAGCAGATGTAAGCAACAATGAAAGAGAGTGGCTTGGAGTCTGCCAATTCCCCTTCTTCCCTCCCAGTGCTTCCCACTTCCCAAAACTATGAAAAGTAAGCTGTGCAATTCTCATGCTCAAACTCAGACTTAGTCTTCCATATGAAAATATCTTTCACCAGATGCAACACCAGCTCACCTACGCAGTAGTCCTGGATGAAAAAACAATAAAAATTAAAGCCGACATAAGTAGAATTTAACATTTTTCTTCAAGCGCTCAAAAAGCCCCCAATTAAAAAAATATATCTATAGCGGTCAGGAACATTACTTCTCCTCTGTAGTATCTCCCAAGCCAATTGTCAAAGTCTGTTTTCATTTTTTCAGCTTCCACAACAGCAGTTCAAGAGCATTTCCCTCATCAGATCTGCAATTAACAGCACTTGAAATTTCAAGGCAACTTGCCTGCGTGAAGTATTGATTGAGAACCTTACAAAACCATGAACCTTTAGAACTTCTGCTAAGTTCTGAAGCACCTGGTTAGCAGGTAAGCATGAAAGGACTACAAACTGACAGTTATTAATTTACCAATGTTGATTTTATGACAGAATCCTGTGCTACTTCCCAAATAAATACTGAAAGCCAATAGCAGGACATGCACTTTTAGCCTGAGAGAGACTGGAAAATAAGGAGAATGAAGACAAAGTATGAAAAAAATAGAAACAAGAAGAGAAATGTCACCAGAAAGGTTTATATGACTAGATGAAATGCTAAGATTACTGTAGCTTTCTGCAAAAGCAAGGCTTTTATATGGAAAGATATTTTAGTAACCACATCGAGGCAGTGAGTTACCTTAGGTTCTGGTGGAAAGAGCGCTTGTGTTAAACGATAAAGATTCCTCAGACTAAACTGAATGCTGGTATTAGTCACAAGCACTCCATGGATGTTGGGAGAATTCCCTTTTGGACAGATATCACACTCTCCAGTGAAAGGCGAAATTGTAATGGTATTCTTAGATTCACGGTGAGGTAAGTTGTCACTGATGCCTCCATCCACATAGCGCTACAAAAATTAACAGAAATAAGAAGTTTCAAAGGCTGAAAATTTCTAACTAGCAGATTTCCCATGCAAGAATTAAATAGCATTTAAGACTGTAACAGAACAGTCTCTGCCTATGCTCCCAGGCTAAACATTTTGAGTAGTATGCTCTGTCCTCTAATGCCAGTTAAAAAGCATTCCTACCTATTGTTCCACAGACAGACTAAAAGTATTCTATTTGGGATTTTTCTGTATGTTTAAGAAAGAGCAAGTCCATTTTAAAGTTCATAATCCTACACAACATGCAGAGAAAAAATAGTGCAGCTGTCTTCTTCCTCAAAGGCGAGCACCAACCAAAGAGCTACCAGGGTACTTTAGAAAGAATACGAGTAAAAGAATAGCTCTACACTTCAAAGCTCAAGTTCTGCGATACTAAACCATTCAGTTAGAATAACAGTAACTTAAAATTACTCTTAGTAATTAGAATTTGATATAAAAGCATCAAAAATATTTGGACATAAAGAAACTGCAAGTAAAATGGATAATGCTTCAGAAACCTTGCTAATAGTCATGGATTATCTCTTCTGCTTTGAGTGCAAGTTTAGAAGCTGTTCCAGGTTGCACTTTTGTCTCCTTCATGTTGACTTGCCCATTTCTCCAGTTTTAGTGCATCATCACCTCACACATTTTAAAATTCAAGAACTGAAGAGTTCTGTATCGGGGTAACTAATCTATAGTGCAGCAGCTGCTATGGCCAAAGACAACTCCTCCAGTCACTCACAAAAGCCACCTTTCCAGCAGGACCAATTGTAGCCAGTTTGTTCTGACAGTGGCAGAAGACCACTCCACATTACCAGCTTTGCTGGTGTAGTGGCTGCATTTTCCTTCTTCGTAACTAGGCAACAGACAAACTGTAGGTCCTTGTAAAACGTAAAGGTAACAGAGTAGGTGTTTTGAACACGAGCAACCTGGATTACCAATTTCATCTGTCTTCACACTCACTCCCCGACCATTCTGAGAAACAAACTAGGAATTAGGAAAAGGACAGCTCAGAGCAATTTATCCAACGTACTCTTCCACAGCAGCCTGTTCCTGCCTGTCAGCTTTCCTGGGCACTCTTCAGACCCAGCGGCATGCAGCTACTGACAAACTTCCTATAGGTGCATAATGCAATCACCAAGTCCTCTGTGGAAGTTTCAAGTACGATACAACAGGTTTGGCAAAGGAGGAGCCATAGCATGCAGCCTTCTCATGAAATTATTAAAAGGTGGAAGTACACATCTGGTCACAGTTCTACAGAGGCAAACGGTTTTAATTATTTGGAGTTTCTGCCTGTCTGTTCCCCCTAGTAATTTTTTAACCTAAAATCATTGATGTGTTTGAAAGGGCTAAAAAAACCCAAACAAAACCCACCACACCCAAAAGTTTCACAGCTGGCTGTTAGATATACCTATTGAAAGCTATCTTTAAGTCTTTGTTTTAAAGTATATATGTATGATGCACCAAACCCAGTGTAGCCATGAAGTATTAAGAGGTTTTGTAACCAACAGTTCTTGTGAAGTAATAGAACAGACTAATATACTGACACTTTACCTTTAAAAAGCAACCTTTCTTATACTGAATACAAATGGCAGAAGACATTAAAAAGTTTTGTTTATATCTAACTGAACACAGAACTTTTATCCAGTTTTAAGGCAGATCTACCTACAGCAAGAACACAAAGATATACAAGAAACTATCTTAACAAGATTTTTTTTTTAAACAAACAAGTATAAATGACTCTTCCTATAAATCTGTGCAGATGAATGAGCATCCCTTTCATCAACAAATATTTAACCTTACGTTAAATACTTGTTAACTTAGAATACCCTCTTTTAATTACTGCATCAGCAAGCAAGAAATTTGGGGGGGTAAGAGAGCATGTATGTGTTTCGCAGGGTGGAGAAGAAATAGACATAACAGGTCTTCCACACATTTAGTGTCTCCTTGCTTTTTTGAAAAGTTGTAACAAACAGCTACAGTACTAGAAGCTATGATGAAGACATTTTGTTCAGTTATCCTACTGTAAAATAAACATATACATTGTCTCCTAGTATTTTCATAACAGCTAGATCTATTTTTAGGTCTTAACAATACTTACCACACCTCTAAATGATGGTGGAATTAGGCCACAATAAATAGGGAGAAACGAACTACAGATTAAAGCCTGTAGGAAAATGAGACCATGTAAATTAAATGGTAACTGTTCTATTATTGAAATTATCGTTTATCTTTATCTCTTTAGATGTTAGCAAAAGCAACTGAGCAAGCAACCACAAAAACCCCCAGTAAGTACATTTGAATAAAAAGAAAGGGGGGGGGGGGGGGGGGAAGGTATTGTCAAGCATTATTTGAAACAGGATTAAGGTTTTCCACATTTCTTCTTTAGAATGTAACCACACTCCATCTAAAAAAATTATAAGACTCACTAAAGGACTATTTCTAGAAATGCTAATTAGCAAGGAAAAGTTCATGATCATTCACTCAAGCTATAAATTTTCTGAATAATTGAAGTAACTGACTAGGGTCTCAAATATCAACATTCTGGGATCATATTAAACTAGCTTTGTAACTGGTATTAAGAATTTTAAAAAGCTATTTTTGATCACTGCTTTTGTAAGAATATCTAAAAAAAATCTGATTAATGAAGGATACAGTTTTATTATATACAATGCACTTTAAAGGCATTTATCCTTTTTAAGATTGATCCCTTGCACCTACTCACTAAAACAGTTTGCAGATACATTGACTGGGAAAACTAGTAAGTGAATTTAGTGTAATGAAGCTTGAATTAATCTTTAAAGTACTGTCAAAGTCACAATATCCTAAAATGTTTGAAATGGAAATCCAATGGATGATGTTAAATGGACATAAGATTATAGAAACTTTTTAAAGTTGCCAAAAATAAACATACCTGGATAACTTCTTCTTTAGAGTTAAAATTAGATATCAATGCATTTTTACCATCTGATACTCTGGTTAGTGAAATACATAGTCTGCCTGATGACAACTGGTGAGCGTTTTCCGGAAGATTTCTCATCAGTCCATCTCTTATTATCTTTACCGCATTAAAGGAAGGATGAAGAGGACCAAGATTTCGCTTTCTAACTTCTTTGGCTAATGCCAGAACATCTGCACAAGCCTGAGCTGAAAATAAAACAAATTTAAGAACAAAAGATACATCAAAAACAAACAAACAAAAAATGCACTTCCAGTAACAAAGCATGTCTAGAGCTCCAACTTTTCTCTCTGATTCCTAGCATGACAACTCAAGAGTTTTTTAACAGATAAAATAACTGTCCACTAGTGTTTTACAGAGTTTAGGAGTTTTCCGAGGGAAAAAAAAAAGTCACTTTAGACTTTCAAATAGAACTCCTGGTGAACACTCAGGTGCCAAGTTACTTATATGTTATTTATACATAGACTATAGGTGTAAAATACCTGCATAAGATGCTTCTGTTAGGAATTATTCATTCCAGAAACACATTATTTAAGAAAAAAAAAAAAAAAAAAGATGAGTGACCTTCTGTAAGCATGTACGCATGGACTTACTCCATATGCAACATCCATAAAAACCTACAGTGTATGATGCACAGATTTAAGGTCCACAGTTTGTCTGCTGAGGAAGCAGAGCACCTGGGTTCACCACAGCTAGTAACACTTGTCGGACTTTAACCAAACTTGAGGTTTCAGGGCACCATTTATCTTCATTTATATATAAACACAATGAAGGGAACATTAAATGTGAACTTATTGTAACGCATTTCAGGAGGAAAGTTTTTAAAGCGGGGGGTAAGGAACGCGGAGGAGACCTGTAACATCTCTCCCACAGGTCTCCACCTAAATTGGTGCACTTTTACCAATATGTAACAGACATGTAATAATTTTTTCTCACATTAAGTCAGCATTTGGGAACTAGATCAAACCACTGCAGAAGACACAACTGTTCCCAAAGAACACTAAAATAATTTTAACAACTACACACCTAGTCATAGTAAGAACAGCAGGTCATCCACCTGCAATGTTTTGTTTGAATTTTTAATGTCATGTTTCTTCAGGGCATACTTTGAGGAAATTGCCTGATAAGCTTATCAGCTTGGTGAAGGAACGGGGGTGGGAAGGAAGGTCAAAGTAACAGGTAAGGAAGGTCAAAGTAACAGGTTATTAACATGAGTGATATGCTACAAGGTAATCTAGAAGTATTTTCAGAACTTGCATATTTTAACTTACACAGACTCTTTCTAGAATAGATAGGATTCAACTTACCAAATTAAATGTGAGCACTGCACTGGAAACAACTCTCCTTAAGCCTTTGAGTTCAGATTAATTTCCAAAAAATTATCTTTCTACAATATTTTTTTTTCCCCATCAAATAGCAATACCTAAACCTTCCTCATTCTTAACACAGTAAGCCAAGAGTCTATGTTCAAAAGAGTATCCCTCAAAATATCTGAGGTATCAGGCATACTCCATTTTTACTACTACAATTTTTTCATTCCATCCCTGTAGAGTGAAGCCTTGGGCCATGAATCCACTGATACCAGTAGTCTGAGCTCACCTCCCACCCAGAAGATGGCAAACAATTTAGACACAGCTCACTGTTCATGGTCAAATATATGCTTATGTTAGTAAAACACATTTTATATGCAATTAAAAAAATAGCACAAGTCACAGTCTGGCAAGTGAAGAAGTTATTTCCAAAAGGAGTTACGCAGACAGTTTTAGCAGTTCTATTCTTCATGCACTCAGATATAAATTACCACCTCTCTTTTTTTTTAATAAACTAATTTAGCAATATTCAACCTTCTAAACTTTCTAAAGAGAGAGAAATCAGGCACACTGCAGGAGTCTGAGATACTGAACTACCAGAACTCTGTCCAGGAACAGCACTGTTAGTGCATGCATTGATTTCCTTTTGCAAAATAAGTACATTTTCAAACACTTATGCACCAAGCAAGAAAATTGCTTGTCCTAAAACACAAAGAGCACTGGGTGCATGGACACATGAGCAAACAAATACACACACTCTCACTTCTCTGCCAGGTCTTGACCCTGTTTTTCTAACTAGCATCCTGTCAAATTGAAGCTCAAGCTGTTACTTAAGTTGGAAGCATGGTGACATCTTCACTCATTTGCATTGCAGGCCTGTTTCTGCAGAAAAAACAAAGTAAACCAGTGCTCTCTACTAACCTTTGTGTTGCGATTATTTACCTCTCACTGTAAAAAATATCTGACAAGTATCAGATCACTTTACATAACCCATTAAAGGGCTGCAAAACCGATGACCTCCAACAGTTTAGATTTGAACTCCTCTCATTTCAACTTCCTTTCAGAAAATAAATACCCATCAAAATGAAATTTGATTTCCATTTACCCATCTCTTCCACATACAAGAATTTCTACATTCGAGGTGGCATACGGGGAGGGGGGTGGGAGAAAAGAAAAAAAAAAAAATCAAGTTTACATATTTAGGTTTACATATTTAGTCTACAGACTCTCTGTTTGCCTATCCAACAGGTAACATGAAGCACAAAGAAAACTGTTTACTTAAAACATCTGGCTTCAAACCTGTAAGATGAGATGAAATATGCACGTCAATTTTAGTCAAAACCCCTGTTCATACAGATACACTCAAGAGTTTTATGTGAACCAACAAGCGTACTAATTCAGGGCTGGGTCCAGTCAAGTCTTGAACACCTCCAAGGATGGAGGTCCCACAACCTCTTCGGTCATCTGTTCCAATATTTTACCACCCTCAAGGTAATTTTCTTTTCCTTATGCCTAATCAGAATTTGCCATGTTTCTGGTTGTGTCTGCTGCCTCTCATCCGTCCACTACCCATCTCTGAGAACAGTCTGGCTCTGTCTTCCCACAGTGAAGTGCAACTGTGAAACCATGCGGGACATATAACCACAACTGCAGAAATAACAAATACTGCATATTAAAGTATATCAATGTAAGGGAGGTGTACAACACAAACTGATGAAATATATCAAATTATTATACCACAGGGTGGGGGTTTTTTAGAGCCTATTTACAATCCTCTGCTTTCACACAAACTCACAAAAAATTATCAGCTAAAAAGATATAGAATTAACATGGGAATACCTTCTTAGTCTGATGAATTTACAATGATTCACAGATTTTAGAATGTGGCTGGTTTTGAATTATCTTCCAACATTCCCGAGTGGCTTTTTTTT
Organism: Aviceda cuculoides; assembly: GCA_035590195.1. Classification (NCBI taxonomy): domain Eukaryota; kingdom Metazoa; phylum Chordata; class Aves; order Accipitriformes; family Accipitridae; genus Aviceda; species Aviceda cuculoides. The sequence continues at coordinate 1,201,693 of JAVJGG010000024.1, read as the reverse complement.
TTTTTTTTTTAAATTTATCTAATAAAAAAACTTT
>JAVJGG010000024.1:1173468-1195101 GCA_035590195.1 Aviceda cuculoides | reverse complement strand
CGCGCGGGAGAGTATTCTGGCTTTATCAAGTGATAATCTACCTAATCTCGAAACATCAAGGCCTCTTCTCTGCCTAACACCCTTCTGGGAATGCTCTACTGTGAAAATTTTCTGAAGAAACACAGCATTTCTTGGCACGGTTTAGTTTCCTGTGGTGAATAATACAACCTTTTCTCATGACAGAAAGCCTTGTTCTCCTCTCCCTAAAAGGACCCAAAGGGCAAAACCAAGCAAATGTTTACGCTCCCTTTGAGATCTCTTATATGTGGTGCTGTAAGTTTACCCCTCTTGTTTCAATGCATGCAGGGGAGAAAAAGTATGGGCTATGCTGTCTTTGTTATTCAGGTAACTCCTGTCTATGTTCCCCTGAAGATGCCAATCTGTCATAGAAACGGTAATCAATAACAGAGATTAATTTTACTCCTTTTGTATGATCATCCTGTATGATCATCCTACTTGGGCAGACCATAAGGGAAATCCTACTGGATCAGTGACCAGAAGACTGTTAAACAGCCTTTACTGTTTAAAATGCAAGAGGAACCGCGGGGCAGGAACGGAGAAGTGTTGAGTTACAGAAGGAGGTGAGCTGAGGACAAACACTGATCATAACCCGGACAAGGAATCCCATTACATTCCTCGCGCCAAGGCCCCACAGGCACACTGCACCGCTCCCTTCACCGACTTCTGCTGCAGCGCTGTGACGCTGGGGAGCGGGGACAGATAAAGGATATTCGAATTTTCCTGACCAAAATAAGTTTTCACAGTTTTTAATCTGTTTGCAGCACCAACTGAAATACCCTCACCACACTCTATACTAACCTTCACAGAGAAACTACACTCAGCACAAGCATCGTTCTTGCTCCATTAGCTCCTTCCAGTTCTGTTTAAAACAGCGATATCAACCAGCAAAGACACAGGCCCTTGGTGGGGATTTCTTTCTCTTTGCATGTCGTATCATGGCCCATTAAACTTGCAAAGGTCTCAAGTTTACTCTCAGGTTTCTTTGGCAAGAGATGGCAAGTAGGTCATTTTAGTGAAAGCTACTGATCTGTTTTTCCCTTGGGCCTGATCTTCTAGTGTTTTGAGTAAGATTTTGGGGTTTGGGTTAATAATCTGTCTGGTGATTATGTTCCTAAGTCATTATGGTAGTGCATAGTAAAGCTGGAGAAATTTAAGAGTATGATCTCAAAAGTTGGTTTGTACACATGTAATACAGTAGATGCTGACAGTTTGAGCAATTTTAGCGCAGCTTCCAAGCTTCACAGCACAATCCTAATGATTGCTTTGAACTAAGCTGAGAGGTCTGTTCTGAGTTTTAGTTGTGATTGTGGACTAACAGGCTCCGGCTTGGGCAATGGGAAATCAGTTAGGAAGATCTGTATGAAAGGAGCAATAAAAAAATCTAAAACCAGATAGATAAAGCAACCTGTGGAGTTTTCTGTAGGCTTCTGCCATAATCTTTTTTAAAGGGCGGGGAGGGGGGGAATATCAAGCATCCATTTCACATACCTTTTGCTAAGCTCCAACACTAAGTCATTCTGCAGAGGTAGACCCCTATTTTCTCTGTAATATGGCTGAAGCATGGGGGTAGTAGGGCTATCTTTTGAAAAATCTCTTGACAGGCCCTGTTTCAAGCTGTGTGCTCTTAGAAAACCAGGAACTTCATTTTGGAAGCTATATCAGAAGTACTTTCTCTGGTTACTTTGGCTGCTATTGTGTTTATTGTTACTGTTTTCTAACTATTGCTGAATCTCAAAATACATGGGAGGTTCTCAGATCTAGGTGCATCCCACGTCCTAAAAATTCTGTCTGTTGAAACACTAATTCTGCTGCCAACCCTTGCTTACTCTAAGTGATGTGGGAGGGAGAAATGTGGTAATCCAAATTTAGAAAAGATAATACAAAACATGCGGTAACTAACAAAACATATTGAGCACATTTGCCTTTGATCAACTTGTTTGTAAACAGGTCTGTCTCAAGAACATAATGTGTTTTAAATGACAGAAGAGCATGGTGCAAGGGGGACACTCTATGCATCATGCACTCAGCATCGCTGTGCTGCTGGCAAGGGCCTCGTTAATCCACAGCACATGTAATCCACTCACCAATAACTAAGAGCTATCCACCTCATGCTTAAGGAATGAAAACAGTGACTGAGTTCTGTGACCAGAGTCTTGCTTTGTCAATTTATTTCTAAAAGCAAGAAAAATCCTTCAGCACTTGGCATATTTTCATATTGGAGGGTGGCTGGAAACCAGTGTAACTGGTTCTGGAAGGAGAAGCAATTAATTTTCATACCTTGAATTCCTTGGTGTGATCTCTGTTTTTCATTCTCAAAGTTAAGCAGATAAATCCTGAGAGTTACAATTTGCTTCTCAGGTCTGATACCACAATCATTGCCTTTACTCTTCATAATTTCAAAACTATTACATAGAACAAATAGCCTAATACTCTTTCACATGAACATGGTCCATTTTTTTTTACATTTTCACATTGTTTTTGTTTCATAACTTTGTGGCCTGATACGTATGTGGCAACAGTTTATTGCAAAAGATCCCATACAGCTTTATATATCCTACAAATGAGACACAGCAATGACCATGGCCATTGCTAACTTGCAACTCTAGCTTTTTTTTTATTAGTTACTTTTGAAGGACCTGTTATTAAGACAGAAAACTAAGAAAAAAGAGCATGGCTAACAAACTGTGGGGGAAATTCAGATAGCCACCGGAGTTAGATTTTTCAAGTCTTGTCTTGCAGAGCACAAGTTCTTTTTTCTGTTTGTAATGGGGCTACTGTTTTCTTTCTTAAGCTGTGTCATTTCTATATTAACTATATTATTATTTTTAATTACAATTATGGATATTACTGTATCTGGTAACTGCTGGGTGGCAAATATGTTGCATCTTAAAGACCTAATATCTTGTCAGAAAAAGGCCTAATAATTAGCACCTTACAACTGCTGAGACAGATTCTCAGCAAAGCCTCCTCCTTGGTCTTGACCTAAGAAAAGACTTCAAACCTGTTATTGCTCTGAAGACTAGGACCAATAATATTTAGGGAATTATTCTAGAGATAGATGTGTACATAAGGAACAATTTCTCTGGCAGAATATTTCCCAAGAGTTATGATGCATTTTGAATCTTGCCTTGCAGCGCAATGATCCATCAGCCAGGAAATAAACACGAAGATTATTTTATATTCACCTGCTTACAGAAGTTCCCATTCTGTAGAGAAACTGTGGACACAGAAACAGCTCGTCCTTCATTCAGCACTCCTGAGAGGTTGAAATTTGTGAGAATGGTGTGGAACTTACATCTGCAATAAAAGAAAATTGTTGCCTGTGTAAATAGTAACCAGTAAGCTGCTTAGCACGCATTAGCCCCTTCTTAACATTTGAAAATGTGCTAAGAAATTCTGGAGAGGAGATTATGGAGCTGAACATAGGTGAAGATTCTGTCAGCAGAGTGTGTGTGTGGGTTATAAACATACGCACTGGGCATAAATATAAGCCTTTGTTATAGTAGCCCTGGTTCCCTTGATTCTTTAAATACCAGGGATTTAAAATTCTTGGATTTTTTCCTTCCAGTTAGAGAAGGGAGGAAAATTATACCAAACAGTTGCACCTTGCAGATGGCTGAACCAACCCACAGGCTGGATGACAGAACCACGTAATGCCACCACAAAAGCAGCAGGGACTTCACAAGTGCCAGAGAATGTTGCCCAGAGGAGTTTGTGCAGTTTGTCTCGCAAAGCAAAAATTTCTAGTGAGCTTTTGGGCAACAATACCAACGTGAGCAGTGACTGCCAGCCCTCTGCCACCCTTGGCTGTGCTCATACAAGCACCCATCCACAGTGGACCAGCTGGAGGAACCACCTTGCCAGGAAATAGCTTTTTTTTCCTCTAGGGTGTTTCCCAACTTAAACTATTCTGCTGCTGAACAGCTAACCACCCGCAGCCTTGCCATGGACAAGCTTCCCTGCTGCTTGTGACCAGTAAGCCAGGTGACCTGGGGAAAGGCATTCACTGGCACATAACGGAGGGTGAAGGGAGCTGAGAGACTGGGGTGGGAGGGCAGGCAGCCCAGATGGGGGGGATGTACACTGCATGCTGCACAGTGTTTAGGGACCTTTCTCTTCAAATCGGCTATATTGGAGATTTTGAGGGACTTAATGAAAGTTATCCCTGTGTTGTGAAAATGTTGGACAACTGGCCGGTGCCCATTGTGGCCGGTCACACTAAATTAATTCTGTAGCCTCTAGGCTTCCTAAAAATTGTGAGGAAAGAAAGAGGAGACAATTTAGGGATTCTGCCTTTTCCCAAAAGGTCTCAGAGGACCCTGTTTGTGGAGCTGGAAGTTTGGAGCAGCTATTCCAGAACACAGCTAGAGAAGAGTGGCTGAAACCATCAGAGCCGGCTACAGCTTCATCTATGGGCCAAGCAGCTGTGTTATAGAAGTTGTCGTAAGTGACCTTCCTCAGCCTGGACCTCTGTTTTAATCATTGAATTATAGTGCAAGGAGGAGGACTTGGGGAAGGCTCTTTGTCCTATAGCTCTGCTTTAACAGGAATAGAGAGCTTTTTGGTTAAAGAGGAAGGATGTAATTTAAGGTCAGTGAGGAAGGCATCTAAGCTATGCATCACTTATTGGCTTAAAGTAAACATCTGTCCTCATCATCCTCCCGTCAGTTTTTTTAAGCAGCTAACTGTGCAAGGCCCTGGCTGTTGTGGATCCCATTTTGAAGAATTCACCATTCTTCCCAAGTGTTGCACGGGAAATGTAGGCACAGCCTTAACTCTAGGCTGTAAATTTTATCCCAGGGGATCAAGTGTTTCAAGAGAGCCGATGAAATGGTGAATATAACAATACCTAATTCCTTTTGTTAGTCTAATTACCCTTTCATTTTCATCTAGATGGCACTAGATACAATCTAATTGTTTAGTAGGCCAATAATCTATACAGCAGAAAATGAGAACCTGCTATGCTCCTAACTTAACCAGGAATCCTACAGAAGTTCACAATCAGCAAGAATATTACTGTAGACTTCCAGTGTCACCAGTTGTTTAAATGCCATTACAAATCAATTCCTCCCTATCCATTGGTATTAGGATTTAAAAATAAATGCCAGGACCAGATCTTCAATTGCTGCAAATCACTGTATTCACATTTCAAATCTGCTGGTGAATTTGCATTTCTAATAACACTTTCACTTCGAGTAGTTCCTCTTACTTCAGTGATGCTTTTCAGTGAGAAAAATAGTATAAAATTTGTACCAGAAAGACAAAGTGTTGTTCTATACGCATAAAATAGGACGGCAGTGATGACCTGAAAGGAGACATGCCACCTATGTGGTATAGCTGCTTGATCTTCAGTTGAGGAGCAGGCACAACTAGAAGAGAGGCTGCATGTAGTGGTGGTACGGTTTGAGGTGAGGAGGGAGCTACGATCCCGAGCAAACACGCTACCCGGGTGGTGAATGACAGTACGGGGACCGCTGCCATCCTCTTCTCCTGCTAAAACATGTCCAGAGAAGGGAGCTCTAACTCCACCTTCGATTGAAGAAAATGGCAAAGAGGAGGAACAAAGGTAAGGGCAGACAGCGAGCACAGAAATTAAGCACATCTATGTAGTCATATTAGTTGTCTTCTACACGTACAACGCTGAGAAGCTGCCCAATGTCCCCAGTCAATGATCAGTATGCTCAGACCAATGCAACTCCTTATCAGTTTTGAAACAGTTGTATGAAAAGGAATTTCTCATAGAACAACCGTCTCTCTACAAAGTAAGCATTTGTCAGGACTTACCACTTCTCTCACTATTGTGCAACAATCTTATAAGCAACTCAGCAGAACAAATTAATGAGGGATTTGAGGACAAATAAGATGACAATTGAAAGACAGATTCCCCACCCCACTCCAGCCATTAATGTTTATAATTAAAATGTAACTAGGGTTACTTCTTCAGCTAGAGACAATTTGCATAAGCAACACTAACATCACAGCCTGCATCCTTCAAGAAACTTCTATTGGCCTCCACAGGAAGAGATTGAAGGCATTTAAAATACTACGGTGACCACAGTTGTCTAAATTGCAGCCCATCCCAAGATTCGTCTTCTAAAATACAAGCATCTCATTTCCCTGTTATAATTGAATTATTCTGAAACTAACTCATGTAGCTCATCCAGGAATTTGATGTTTTAAGTAGAGTGAGTTCATTTTAGAGTTATTTTTACAGGTCAGTGCTGACTGCTACAGAGTTTTTTGTTGTTTCTCAAGAAAAAATTCCATGCACCTTCTCATTGTACATTTCCTGTTTTTCTACTTCTGAGTCAATCAGTTCAGTCAAATTCACACTACAGGGCTCATTGTCTAGTGTTAAATGAATAGCCTGTAGCATTACACATTTTATAATACAGATTTTACTTTGATAAGCATATACATTCAGAATTTGTCATTAGAGAAATAAATTAACACAAAGAGTTTTGACCAATTTCTTGAAGACTGAAGCAGATTTCACAAACAAGCACTGTCAGTTCATACACTGTGCTGATGCTCTGCTAAATTTTTGTTTCACAGCAGCATCTGATCTTCATTTAAATATTTGCTACAATTTGATAGGAGCGTTTCCTTAGCATGTTTCTCCTCTTGACCTGATATTCATATCTGATAAATCCTATTCTTGCATCAGCAAAAGAGAAGCTGAAAAATGAGAACAGAATCAATAGATCCTCTTGTAGCTGTTTTGTGCTCCATTTTTTATGATTTTACAGCTTGCTTCCTCTGAGAAAGTAGTATTTTCAACTCTGATTACATTCTGATTTAGAATTTAAATCCAGACTACTTTTCTTTTGCTATGAAGAAGAAAATAAATGGTTATTTGGAAATATTTCAGTGTGAAAATTCAAATATTTCCTTTGAATAAGTGGTTTTGGTAATGTTAAAGCATATAAACCAAATTAATATTAATATGGATCTAAACCAAAATGCGTTTAAATATTTTACCTTACTGGAACTAAATTGGTTATTAAACTTAAATATAAGAGTTGAAGCAATTCCTTTGTTCTTTTATCATTGAAAATTGCTGAAACTGTCACATTGCTATGATTTGTTATTTCCAAGAGACTGAGTTTTCTGAAGGAAGAATCTATGTTGTTTGTCTGTAATTGAGTTGGAACTGACACAAAACTTTATTTTTACCTATTCATCCTTTGGCCAAACTTTAAATCACAAAAGTTTGAATAATGCTCCTCTTTGATCTTCACTTGTGCTTATAGACAAGGCCAGTGACAGTTAAACCGAGGGCCACATATAGGATATGACAGCCTCAATTCACCTTAAACGAACTGTCCTTTCCTCACTCTAATAACAGACGTTGGCATCTACAGACGCCCATTATTTTCACAATTGAAGTATGTGAATGTATTCTTAGGACATATGGATGGTTGCTTGTCACTTCTTGGTCCCTTTTTTGTAATAGTTACTTTGTCTATTTTCTCAGTCAGATTTGCTCAAACCCCTCATGTAGAAGGACACCCTGTGCTCTGGGACCTTCCTCGCTATTTTATCCTTATTTGTAAGATTCTTCTTCTGAAATAAGTAATTATGCAGCTTATGGTAGGTGTTTCTTTGGACCAGGAGTACTGACATCTTTCCCAGCTCTGCTCTACTGCAAGACCAAGGACTCTTCACATCCTGATACCTCCATATTTCATCCCTTTGCCCCTTGTCCGCTCCCGGTTTCTCTGTTCCTTCCTCCTCTGCCTCCGTGTTTGTATGCCCCCATCTTCCTCTCCTTCTCCTGCCACTTCTCTGATCCTAGGCTTAGCCGAGTCAATCAGGTAAATTCAAAAAGACAAAAGTGAATACTTTGCTGGGTTAGAAAGCTGAACTGGCTTAGCAAGGAGCAGCTAAGCAAGTACCAGAGGCAGTCCTTCCCTTCTCGGCAGGAGCCGGCTGGCGGATCGGCTCAGTCCGTGGCACAACTTCGCCTTAAGACGGGGGTCGGCGGGGCGAGGCTGTGGGTGCCGAGGCACATTTCGAGTCACCTGGCGACTCGTGGGCAGAGCCCGCTTCCCTCCTCGGCTGTGCGAGGGAGAGGGCACAGCGCGGTGCCAGCCAGAGCTGTTAGTGCGTCAGGCAGCTGCCTCCGGGTGGGAAGAGACTGACCTTCATCTCCTCTGCCCTCCGCCACCCCCCCCAAAAACATGCCGTGGAAACCAGACTGCTGCTCTGCCTTCAGTTCTTTCAGAAGCCTAGTCTTCTGAGGTTTCTGCGTCTGCTGTGACAAAAGGGTGGGGTTTTTTTGGTCTGTCCTCACCCCCCCCCTCCAAATCTGCTCTCTGTATACCCCAGGCACACACAGATGCCCCCCGATGTACTTCTGACGCCTGTATGTGTGCCGTCTGAGAAACGCTGCAGTAGACCACGCTGTTTACGTTTTTAACCACCTTAAGCTGTGTGCAAGACCATAATTGTCACCTTCTCCTGCCGTAAATTCTTGTCCACGTACTGGGAAGGCACAAAATCCCTTTCTCCCCTTCCCTTCCCTAATCCATTCTAATTTACTAATCTAGGCCACTGCGTCACACCCCCCCCCATGCTCACCACTCCCCCCCTCCGCCCTTCTTTCACAGCTGCCAAATGTTGGCTTGCTGTAGGGAATTTGGCTGTGGAGCGATATGTCAGTTACGTTGTGAAACAACCAGACTCTGATCTTAATTCCCAGATGGTACATTCAGAGAAAGTCTTAATTTCAACTTTACCCTCAGTGATAGATCTGGACCTGACTTGTCATGTGGAATGAATTATATTACTCCAAAAATAGGGAGGAAATACAACAATTGTCCTTTCCCTAACTAAATATTGACTTTGGTCAACCCAAGAAACAAGGTTTGTTTGCTCCAGTCAATTTCAAAAGCAAAGAATAAAGTTTAATCTCACTGGAGTCAAGATCTGAATAAGAAAATTCCCTATTTCTATCCACCCCTCTTCCAGGGAACGCTGTCGCTCTCTGCCCACTGATTTCCCACTCAGCCCCCCCTCGGTACGTACACACACCTAGGCAAAGCACAGTCCCAAACCATTACATCTAGCTGAACTGTGTTCCTCATTTCAGCAAAAGATGATGTTCGGAATAAGACACTGCAGTCCTGAGAGGCACCAGACCAACCCCTTCTTTGCCACCTCTAGAAGGGGAAAATACGTACCTCACTGCACACGAGATGAGGCTAATACTGATTATTCCCAGGAAATACAGCAAGGTCACAGGAAGCTCATAAGGACTGCAACACGTGCCAGTTGGAGGATTCACTCTCCTATAGCAAGCTCTTACTTTTTTTTTTTCTCTGAACACAACAACAGTTTTTTTCCTACCACAGCAAAAGTGTTCCATCATTTCTGGATGCTCCATGGAAGTGGGGAGGTAATTCTAGACTAGCTCAGAAGAAACACCACTGCTTTTTTTCTCCCACCCTAGGCATGGAGCAGCATAAGTGAAGATTAACTGGGAGACTAGGAGGAAGAAAGAGTGCAGGTAGTTGGGATAAGCAATCTTATCTTTAGATGACCTCTTTTAATCTCATTGGTTGCCCAGATCAACATAAGCACAAGTTCTGCATATTCAGAAAACAAAAACACAATGCACTTAGTAGCTTTAATCTTTATCTTGCATTAAATTTGCCAAGCAGAACTAGAGGCTTAGCATAATTTCACATGCACATTTCAAAGTTCAGCTAGATAATCATGCCTTATGCACAGGAACTTTCAGTGTATCATCAGGGTAAGCTGTTTTTCTGGCATAAATTAAGGCACATATTTTGATATCTCTACTCAGAGAAGACTTCAATGTGGCTTTGCCTACCTCCACTGTACCATGAAAAATAATACATAGATCTACAAAACAGCTAACAGCATAAGCACTGAAATACAATTTTATGTCTTTCGCTGCATCATAGGTTCATAAACTGAGGTGTTATTCTATCACAAACTATTAGCATAAATGGTTTAACTACATAAACACATATATGCTTATGGACACATTTTCTAACCTTGGTGTCTGCTTACATTTTTCAGCCTTTTTATGAGTACCAAGAGAATGCATGTTCTTTGTGGGGCCATGGAAACCCTGGCCCCAAAGAGCAGGGTGCAGTCTCCGGAAAAACCAAGATTCAGTCATGATTACCTGCCACAAAGGTGGATACAACTTGTCTCAGTCTGTGCCCATTGGCTGTTACTGGGCTATTCATTCAATTTTGGCAAGTCTCTTGCCAAACAGCATATATGCCATAGTGCAGCCTACAGCAAGTGTTTCCATATCCAAAGCTCTATAGGCATCCATTTAATGGCTGCATTTCACATCTAACTGTTACTGAGGTTGAGGTATATCTAGTAACATAATTAAGATTATAATAGGGAACAACAGAGGTAGAGGTTCCCCTTTCTGCTTGCTTTCCAGACATGATGAGAGGTTATTTCTTAAAGAGGCACTTGGCAGCTGTGTGCTCTAAAGCCAGAGAGGTAAGGCATGGTGGTGCACCTAGGGAGCAAGGAGGCTGGCCTGGGGCATGTGGAGCTGGACAAAGCTGGACAAGGTGAAGGGCAGAAAGACAAAAAGATCAGTCTTGGGAGCCCTTTTTTTGTAGACGCCTGGCTCTGCCCTCTAGGCGTAGGAAGCCCGTTCCAACAAAGCGGGGTGACTCCTCGTGACCCCAGGCAGCTCTACAAGCTGCAGCTCCTCGCAGGAGTCACCAGCTGCTCCTTTGGGTGACTCACTACAACTGCTAGAAGAGAAGGGGACACCGGCTGGGTTTGCATTACCAGAACTACCGCCTTCCTGGCATTAGGATTGCTACCCCTTGTGCTTCTGCCTGCCATGGAATGTCCTTCTTCCTTGCCCTTTTCCTTTGCCTTCTAGCCTTTGTAGGCAGCAGATTCCTTGCTCTGCTGTCATAACACCAGGCAGCATTCCAGCCTTCCTCCGGCATGTGCTGCAGCTCCGTCCCCATTAATCCGGCCAAAACACTTTTCGAAGTGGAAACATTGATAAACAAGGGACTTTCTCCTGTTGTCAGGTGCAAGCAATCTATTCTCTTCATAGAAAATATCTATTAGCAGTAGGTAAGCTGTGAAAGCCAGCCCTTGACATCAATACTTCAAGGGCTGTCCGTCTGATGGGAAGTTAAAAATCCAGAAAAAAAAACCCTTTTCATGGATGCCATCTTAAAGAGGCACTAAGAGGTTTATTGAGTCTACAGCTAAAAATATTTTCATGTAGGTCACCCCTGATAGGTCAACTGAGATTAGTTATAATTCTCTAATTCTTTCAAGGAGCATGTAAAGACAAACCAGCCTTCCCAGATCAATTTCTAAATTGGTGGGGTAGGGGTGTAGCTAGTTTGAAAGGGTCTTTAGACAAGTCTAAAGTTACCAGTCACTTTGTAAAATACAATTTCATATAATCTACATTCAAATCCAATGTCCAACAGAAAGGGCATGTGGGAATTTTATTTCCCCCATAGTTTGATGGGAAGGTCCAGCTAGAAGCTCTTGGCTGTCCAGCTGTTAATCACTCACCAATGAATCCTGGAAGTACAAAGGGTCCGATGTCAGATGGAGGCCTGTTGTACACAGCTTGCACTGTACATATCCCAAAATGCTCACGAGCACTTTATTCATCCCGAGCAGTAGACACCTCAGTCAGCTCTCAGCCCAAGACCTCAAAAAGCATTTCAAAATGCAAGCAACACTGGTGAAACACATTCCTACAGCTCCTCATCTTGTGCGTTGGCTGCAATGTCCCCTACTGAGGGGATGCATCCATTCCCTTCCTTGCAATCTGTTGCTAGCTTTAGTGAATCCAGAACTTCAGTTCCAGTTTTCTGCTTAAACCAACACCATTATTCCTTTTCCCTTCCTGAGAAATCAAACCCGACCAAAGCTGTCCTCAGAATAGACCAAGTCTCCTGAATGAAGCCATAACATACTGCTTCCTAGCTCTGAAGAAAGTGTGCATAATTCCAATATAATTGACTAAGAAACTCCCAGAGAAAATGTGTAAAAAAGAAGTTTTCCCCACATCTCATTGTGATCTTCCAGTTGCAGCTAAGTGACTAATTCCTCAGATCCCCACATCACCTTTAAAAAGAGCAAGAGATAACTCAATGACCACTTAACTGTTTTCCAAATAAACCTAAGGAAATTTGTTCAGTATTGCCATCCTGGTCACCATGTACTACCAATTAAATACTAGATTATAAAATCTTTTTATTTTCCCAGAATGGAGTGGGATTATTTCTATTTCTGCCAAGATTTCTCTGTTCTTTTTCATGTACTGTGGTCCGTCAGTAGTGCACAGACTCTAGGTCAAAGAAACAGTGCCCTGCAGTACCAACAGGGAACAGTTCTATGTTTTATTGTTCCTAATACATATATATTTCTGGTTTTCTTTTAAAGAAAAATCTTACTCTGTATAAATTCTGTATTCCATTCACTGATATTCTGCCAACCAGAAGCCTGACTCCCTAATGGAAAATCATTCGCAGTTAAGCACTTACTGTCAACACTCTCACACCTTTTATTTCCTCCTCCCAATAAAACCTCTGAACTTTCAGAAGACCGCAGCTTATCCTTTCTCATCATGGTCTGTTTTGCAAGTGAATGAGCAGCCACAGTAGCAGTCAAAATAACGCAACTGAGAAGCTGGCACAGAAGCAAATAAGCAAGAAGGAACAGCTGAGGCTGGGGAAAAGGAGGAGATGGGGAAGGAACCGATCAAGGGAAAGTACGGTAGAACACAGGCTGAAACTGTTCTTTAACATGCTACGCTTTTTGTGGGATCAGGGATATGTGCTGTCATTGCTTCACAACAGGAATGGTTAAGTTTAATGCATACAAAATAGCTGCTTTAATTGAGTTTAAGAGGCAGTTCTAATTGTATTTAAAGATTTTATCTGTTGTTAAAAAACATTCCTGGTGTCAAGTAGGCTTGATTAATTTGTAGTTTCCTGGAATGACAAAATAAATTAGATCCTCCAAGCAACGCTGCAAAGAATGACAATGCAACCAAGCTTGTCAAATGTTTATTTCACAATTAGAAAAGAGTACAAAATAGAGAAAGAACTACTTTTAAATCTTGAAACAACTCTTAAACATATCATAAAAGAGATTATAGAGCAGAGGAAAATATTGCATTGCAGTAATGTCATTTTCATAAGTTCTTTGAGGCATATGTATCAAGCATATATGAAACTGCAAGTAACATCTACATAGTAATAAAAAAACCCAAAACCTTGCTGCAGCTCATAAGATCCAGTTAAAATCTCTGAATTTTGCTTGACTCATAGTCCATTTTCTGTATTTCAGTAGTTCGATTTCTCTATGTAACAGCAGATTCAAAGACCACAGAATGTTACTTCTGTATTCATTATTATTAGTGCAACACCATGTGTAGAAAATATAACTTCTATTTTTCTCATTCTAACTCTTCTGCTTTCCTTTACAGAGAAGGAACAAAAACCAGATCTAAGACCTAACTGCTCACCCAATTCTTGCAAACCACAAGCAATCATATATAAAAACATGACCTTTTTCGGTTGAGGCTTTGCACTTAAAACTAAGATTTGTTATGACCTAATGGGCAATGTATCACTAGACATTTACAGGAGGAAAAACAGAGCACTCGAGTATTTAGCTGATAAAAATTGTCAAAGAGCAAAATGTGAATGGTGTTATATTATTTACAAGTAAATATGTGACCAGTAGTCCAGTAACTATTATTTTGCTTAATCCTATGGCTTTTCCTTTGTAATGCCAACAGCAGTAGTCTAGAAAGCAGGTCTAGCACAGATTAATGCAGTCCTATTCCCAACACAGAGTTTACAGTCTCAGTAGCTGGAAGGCACATACACAGGCAATGGGGGTTCTGGTTTCTCAATTCCAAAGCCAGACCTATTAAGCCAAATTTTTCTTTCTTATTAATTTTCTCCAGTTTCACTTGTGTGTAACAGCATGGAACGTAATATAAATCAAGTGAGAGAAAAGCCAGGTATAAGAAAACTAGAAATTGATTCAGTTTGTTGTGCAAGAAAGAATACTTCCCTTCAAGTCGGATTTTCAAAATCTGGCAGGCTGAATTTCTTGCTAAATTCTGGCAGCCCCATTCGACACGTGCCTGGCTTTTGCAAATGCAACAGTATAATTAAAGGATAGTTTAAACAAGAGTTACAAAGGTTAGGTCATGCAGTACCTAGAACTGGGGAGGAAAACAGACTCCTTATTACAGCTAAAGTGCCATTTGCTTTCTCCTTGCATATATTGTTTACTTAGGCTATGAGGTGTCCTTTTTAAACCAAAATCCACTTAAATCCATATTCAAATCCAAGACTGCTTCATCCCTGTGACAGAGGAGTGATGAAAAGCAATGCAGTTTATGCTCAATATGTCCCTAGAGTTGAGGGATGACATCTGGTAGTCACAGCTGTAGCCCTCAGTTGGAAACCACCCCCTTGAAAGAGAACGCAGCATCTGAAGTTGCACCAGTCACTGCAGTTTCAGTCTGTGAATGCAAACTGCATTGTCTGAAATTGCAGTGTAGGAAACTGTACACTTTTTTTGAAGTTGCCTGGAATTATACTGCTGTTAAGTGTATTCTCTAGCACTGCAAATATTGCCAGATGAAACATGAGTAGTGGATACTTCCTTATTATTTTTCACAATAAAAAAGTATTCATTTTGAAACACAGCAATTCTGACTCAGCTAATGACTACTGCAGTGCAAACCAAAAGCAACGGAATCACTGAAGACCAAGGGTGTGCTATTTAATTTGTCAAACATGAGCTTGGCCACAAGTTCACGCTGTAAATCTATGGAGCAGTTGTGTCTTGTTCGTCTCTCTGCTACTCCTTCCTAGAGATCACTGGTTCCCACAGCAAAGTTGGTAAAAGCCATGGAGCATACATCATTTGCTTCAATGCGGAGTCATGCATTTTAGTTTTATTTGCTATAGAAATGCAAGAGTGACCGAGCTAGCCTGGATGACCCAGCAGTAAAGCAGACCAGAGGAGCGCTCACACAATGAGTGTCCATTGCTGCTGCAGGTCTCTGCCTGGGGGAGCAGGGACACCTACCCGAAACACAGCAACTTCCCATCACTTGAAAACGACAGCCCTTTCTTCAGGTGAAGGTCACATCAGGAATGAGTAAAAAGTCATTCTGGTCAAAGATAGTGCTCCATTTGAAAACTAAATTTGACAAGAACAATGCAGGCTACTTGCTCAGCACAGCCTGTAGTGAACGTATAGTGGTGCTTTGGAGAACCTCTACAGGCTATCTCCAGTTTCAGTGCAATTCACAATGTAAATACCCAAGTAGTTTAGGAAACATTAATGTTTTTTGAACTTATGGCCCTCCATTATGAATAAGAAGTTGAAGCTCGATAATGGATTTGGGTCTACATGTGAAAGGCAGAGCAGACTTACCCAAAGAGCATTTCCTGCCCAAATGTACCACCACAGCTGAAGCCTTTACATCCCTTGTTATAAAGGAAAGCCTCACCTTCAGCAGCATTCCAGTGTATCACCCTCAGCTTGAGCTTCTGAGAAAAAAAAAATTTAAAAAAAAATAATCTCAAGCTGTGCTTTGGAAGACTATAGCTGAGCAAGAGAATAGTAAGGACTTGAACAATTTCACTGTTAAAGTTTAGAGAGTGCCCCTGTACATTTTCCTTTTCCTAGTGACTGTTTCAAAAATCAAACTGAACTGTTGTAAAGCATAAGATGTTTGGCACATCACTGCCAGTTGCACCTCACTACCTAATAGCAATGTGAACATCATAGCTGCAACATGAAAAGTTAAGGCACTCTGGCACAGTGTTTAGAGACTTAAGGACAGATTTCTCCACAGCATGCTAGCTTGAGTAACTGGGATTGAGAAGCTCTTTTCATATTCTCCTGTTTCTCTGGTTCTGACAGACTCCTAAGCACATAGGACCCTTGGAATTGCTTTTGCCATTGAAGTAAACCTCTCTTCAAATCACCTCCATGATGAAAGTACTTTTCTCGCCACAGCCTTTCAGAACACCCATCACTGACTTAAGAGTTAAATTGTCCAGGAGGCTTTTATCTGTACTAACAGCAGTTGAAAACCTTTCATGCTCATCTGCACACAGCTCCTTTAGGATTAGCTTCTGTCTTCATATTGATTTCTCATATGCATCCAAAGAAATCTCCTTTACTACCCATTTCAAAGTAGTGGCAAAGATTCAGTAACAGATAAACCTATCCTGATTTCTATCTGCTATTTGGTACTTTGCTGAGTACAGCATCTTCAGTTGTGTAGAACATCTTCAGTTATGGCCTGACCTCTATTTATTATGACTATTCAGTTCCATTCAAGACAGTCAGTTCGAGGAACTCTCTACCATGATTTTTAAGAACAAATAGGATAATCAAAAAAATAATACAAATTTAATAAAAGCATTACCCGTAGGGCCCTAGAGCTGCGTACTAAATCCCAGCCTGATCACAACTGCATCACTAAGCCAGCCAATTCCCCCAGCACTCTGTTTGCCCAGCACCAGGGGAAAGAAGCCAAAGACTCCTGGGAAGCACTTCTGAAGTTTTCCCTCCTCCTGGCCCCACAACTTTTCTAGCCCACAGCATCCACAGGAAGCATGGGGGGGCTTTATTCTCACTCAGGGTATAACCTGATGACTAGGCCACAGTTCAAGGAGATGGGATGATGGGGGTTTGAAGCTTTCTCACAAATGTGTTTTTCATCTTTGTTTGCCCAGGCCCTCATTCAGGGTCCTTCGATGTAAACACAAGAAAGGCTCATCTGCGAGAAAACAAGACTTATTTCACAAAATTAATGTAGTCGGTTCAAACGGTATCTTAACAAGGCAGACTCAGACACTTTGCCTTCTGCTCCTGGAATGGCTTCCTGCACAAGCCACACAAGCTACTGAACATAACCAGAGTTACTTGCAGTACTAGGTCAGAAACTCCCAAGCCAATACAGAACTTACTGGGCAATTGCTTCTTTTTAACAGCCTCTTTCCCTAGCAATTGTCCTCTCTGTACCAGTGCTTGATACAAACAAATTTTGTTGCCTCTAAATCATTCCCACAGAAGATTTTAATTATGTGCTCATTGCAGCTGCCTCTCAACTAAAAATAAGCTTTTGCTCAGTTTTCCTAAGTCATAGAAGTAGTTCTGTGCCTTAATTTCTCCTATTACCCCTTCCTGTCTTATACAAACTATACTAAATGTGTGGGCATCAGGTGTTCCCTGAGCAGATTTGTACTGTTCATCTCACTAGGTAGTCACACATTCATGTCCTGGTGCCAGAGTTACTAAACCTGCGACAGAAGACAAGAAAGAGGATTAAGTTAGAATAGTCTTGCAAAAGCCATTGTTGCTCTGCTGTGTAACTGAAGGTTGAACAAGTATGAAGTATTGGGAGTTGGAGTTTGTGCTAGGAAGAACACAGCACTGGATATGTGGTAAACACTCACATTTAGCTCAGAAGAGGCTGCTATAAGGGAGGTGGCTTTAGTAAATCCATCATAAAGACTCCGAGACACTAAGACAAAGACATTTGCTGCATTTTGTAAATACAGAAAGAGGAGGTTTAAGAACTTGAGTGGGGACGTCAAGTAAAGTAGAGCAAAACTGGGATTAGAAACTAAGACTTCTGTTTCCCATCCACATGCTTAAACTTCAGAACAATATATCTCTCCTGGAGTACATCTCATTTGTATTGTTTCTCTTTTTAGAGACTAAGCCTACATCCCTAATTCATATGATCAGTCCCATAGAAACTAGTGAGAAAAGAGTCAGGATCGAGCATTTAAATTGCAGTCTTATGGTTTTGTTGGCTTTTTTTTTTTGAAACCCAGCACCTATGCTTTCTTAGCACTCAGTACCTAAACTATCAGAAAGGTTATTAGGAATAATAGCAGGTTACTATATTCTGAAGCCTCCAAATTATATTTCGCAAATGGGTAGACTTGCTACTGAGGGTGTAACATACAGTGTAAAGAAAAGATACAGAGCTATTTGCCAGCGTAATTAATGAGTCTGGTTAAGATAAATCATATTATACCTGAACATATGACATACTCTTTAAAGATTGTGACCTCTATCCTCATTACAGGTCCACCCACAGGAGATGACTGCAGCCGTTTGCAGAAGACTCGTTACATCACCACGGGTGCTTTCGTCATGCAGCTGATGATACATCCAGAATCATCACGATACCACCACATGCCAGCGGCTAATGTACCATAGCCCTTCTGACTGACTGTCTGAAGAACCGTATTGTTAGCTTTAAGTGTTCAGGATGGAGCTGGAGGTGGTCTGGAACCAAAAATCTCTTAACTCTGAAATAGTCAACACGTGAATTTGGCAGCTGAAAGATGAACCGCTTCATTTCCAAATACAGCAAGTGCCACTAAAAGAGCCTGCTTTTCCATTTCCCTATCACTCCAGAACTTGCAGGGCAGAGTGGCCTTGAAGCCTGGCATATAGTAACGCACAGTAGTAATGTGGTTTTTTAATCTCTGTTACAGACACCTAGGGGCAATCAGGCCATTATGAATTAATACCGCTGTTCTCACAGAACCGGTCATGGAGTCTCACACACAGGGAAGGTTCAGTCGGTTTTGTGCAGTCACTCCTGGGTACCTGAGGGTTGTCCTCCCTGTGCCTTATGCAATGCATGCAGACAACGCTGATGGCATTGCTCATCTCTTCCTGCTCCTGCCGACAGACTTCGTGGTAAGAAAGGAGGAAGAGCCTGGCTTCTCCCCTCCGGCACCACACCAGCCTTCAGGGAGCGCACTCTGCACAAGAAGCAACGGGCAGGGTCAGGAAGAAGACATGTCCTGAAGAATATTACAGTCACTGCCACCACTCACAACAAGCGGGGAAAGTCTAGGCTGCAGTTTCTCAAGTGCTAGCAGGTATTCTGTCTGCTCTCCATTTACATAATAAGAAATGTTGTTCGAACACTTGTATGAGAAAATATCTCCTTGCCTTTCAGCAGTATAAGCCCGCTACTGCATGGTGTCTGGAATAATCGTAAGGGGGGTTTACTTTGCCCTGTGTTCACCAAGCAGCAAGATCATGGTCCACACCTGCAGCTTGTAGTCTCCATACTGTGAGCTGTAGGAACGATATTTTGATGCTTTGAGTAACTATCCACCTCAAGGCATCTGTCACGACACTTCCTTCCACCTTTTCAAGTCCTTTCCACCACTATGCTCTCCCACTGCTGAGTATTCTGCTAGAGTCTAACAGCCACTTTTCCTCAGGACAGCTGCAGCAGCAGCGATCAGCAGGTGTCCAGGGTATTTATCCCACAGAGGCTGTCATCCTGGACTGCCTACGATTACAGAAAAGGAAATAGTCCCTTTAAATTCCTCTTTCTCCACCACACACCTAGGAATCAAATGAGTGACCAGGAAACAGCTCGAGACAAATTGCAGACTGGGACAACAAAGAACCCGAAGCTTCCTCTGAAGATTGAAAAGAAGCACTCTAGCTGTATGATAAATCACACATGGCACTACCTGCTTTGACTGAGAATGCGAGACGTTCAGCTGAGGAGAGTGTTGGACGGCAGTACTGTTGTAGCTCAAGTTCACAGGTAACGTACCAGGCACCACCTGCTCCAAAGATGCCAACCAAAGAGGAGGAAGGAGGATTTTGCATTGATTCTAGTCTGTAAGAATTATGTTCTTACAGACTGTTCGCATGATAGACATTTTGTTGCTATTTAGTGTCTCACACAGAATGAAGGTAGTGCTTACCCCAGGATTGTCCCAGGCGTTAAAAATAAAAAGCAAGCATATTTGTAAGAACCACGTGAGCCAGCTGCCTAGTGTCCCAGGTAAAGGTTTTCTCATCACACTTCCCGAGCTGGATGTTTCGAGGCTCAGGTGATACAACTTACAATACCAGACTTTCTGAGAATGCCTCTGAGGATGAGTCTAACCTTGACAACTGTCATGGGTATGTGCTCACAGGCAGACAGAATATAAAGTACAACAACTTGACAGAGGAACTGTCAGGAGTGAGCTCAACAGCAACTATTTTCTTGATCATCATAATTAGCTTGACTCAAACCTGTTCTGAAGCAGTAGATGACTACTTAAATGCATATGTATGTGACACATACATGCATGAACATACAGAACATTATGCCAGTTGTGTCACTAACGACATTGCTACTATCAGTTGCTGCTCAAAGTTTGCACATCTTAACACCTTTATTATTGACACATAAATGCAATAAAGTATTAAAGCACATGGTCATTTTAAGTATGCGAATAGCCACATTCATGCTGATGGGCTCATGTAATTCGAGTCAGGTATTCTTCAATGTCTGCATCTTAAGTCCTAGTCAACATTTATAGTAGTTTAGTATGGATCATATTACTACATAAATCTGCTCTTACCTTTTTTTAGGCCCCTTGTGTGGCCTTCCATTTCCCACTCCCCTGAACTTCTGTGTCTTACGTTTCTAGGACCTTTCATGCTCCTGACTGCAGCAGGCTCAGTGCCAAGCCATCACCCACTCTTGCAAGCAACTCGGCACGTTCATTTCAGCATCCAGATCCTTACACCTCTATCTGGTAAGCACTCCCACTCTTCCCAGACTGACCACATTCACACTGCCTTTCTCTGATCATCCTGTCTCTTCCCTGACATTCTAACCTGCTCACTTCAGTAGCAGAGATATGTTTCTCTTTTTTTAATGCTTTCCCCTCAATCTCTCTAATCCCTTCCTTCTGGCCTCTCCTCTCCCAGAAATTCATTAGTAAATGAGGCAGAAAACTGCCTCACAGCTGCGTGTATCCAGTCGGTTTTCTGCGTTGATGTGAGGCAATTTTTGTAATGATGCATAGCAGAGGCTGTTGTTCTGTTCCTTTCTGAAATCATGTAAGAGATTGTCTAGGATGGCATACTTACTGACTTCTGAGCTGAGTAGTCTAGAACCATAATCAACACCTGTTAATGATTAAAACAACTCTAGACACTCCTCAGAAGCCCAGCTGAGCAGCTCCTTTCTTTGCTGTGACCTTTTATTGCTATCTATATCCTCAGTGTAAAAATGACTGCACAGCTATAGTAGCTAATTTCTTTTAACACTTTTGTTCCCAAATTTCAAGCCTGGAGGCCAGATTTATAAAGCTGTAATTGCTAGGAGATGCTGATCAGGTATCTGAGCAGTTTTACAAAAGTACCTTAAAAGCAGGCATTGCAAAGCACAGCGCAGTTCCTAGTGCAACACCATCCCAAGCCTTTAAACCCACGCAAGTGCGCAGCTGCACACGGCAGGCCGAGCTGCTGTCCAGAAGCAGTGAAGCCTCCCTACACCGCGACACAAACACAGCTATACCACAGCCTGACTTGTGTAGAGTCAGCTCAGAGTTGTCTTTTCACGTACACACGCTCCCAGTTAACCGGGCATGATATTCTGCAGCTGTTTGAACAGCAGAAATCTGGTACAAAAGCGTGCGCTTTAAAGTCCATTCAGGAACTCACAGGGTCTTGTGTGGTTGTCCTGGTTTCAGCTGGGATAGAGTTAATTGTCTTCCTAGTAGCTGGTACAGTGCTGTGTTTTGAGTTCAG
>JAVJGG010000024.1:1155650-1167197 GCA_035590195.1 Aviceda cuculoides | reverse complement strand
CCGCCACGGGCGCGCCTCAGCGGCCTCGGGTAGAAGCCGGCGCTGGCGGTCCGTGGCCTCGGTGGTGCCGGTGGGCGCCGGCTGAAGCGCTCGGGGACGACGATGGTGCTGCCGGCAAGGGAAATCTCGCCCGGCGGAGGTGTAGAGAAGCAGGAACGTGTATGGTGTATGGACGGGTTTGGTGTCTGCTCTACGGCCCCTGCCCGACTGAGGTCCCGAGGCGGCCGCCCAGGTCGCTTCGGGGAAAACGTGTGGGCAAAGTCGGTTCTCGCTGCGCTGCCCGAATCGCCAGAAATACCTCCTGTTAGCAGTAAAAGCGTGAGTTCCTCCAGTAAACGCGTCCTTCGGCTGTTTTAGGCCATTCGGGCGTCTGCCTTTAATATCATATTTCTTGATTTCTCAGCCTCTGCGTTTCTAAGGAAAAATGTTTAAACAGAACTAAGGTGGATGTAGTGCTGTCTGCAACGAGGCAGACAATATGGTAGCTTTGTAACCCGCCTGATAAAACCAGATAGACTTTCTCTCAAGTGCATTCTTGAGTGACTTTTTTCCTGACAATAGGATCTCTTTCTAGAAGAGACAAAAGTCCACTAGAGATGACGGATGCTAGCTCTGTAAATGCCCTTGTAAAATGACATTTCAGTATCATAGGTTCCTGACTTATTTGTTAGTAGCATGAATGGGTGATGCTTTTCAATTTCTTGGTGTGCTGCTTCAAACATATAAATGTTTTCTACAATGCAGCATCTATTATGTTATCATTTCTTACACAGTTTCAAATATTTATCTTCACATTTTTTTTGATATTTCATTACTAGTGATGCTGTTAAAGACTGGGTAGAGCTTGATAGAAGCATGCATTAGATAAGGGATAGTATGTAGAAGGATGCCCTCCAACATGCTAGGATTAGGAGTAGACAGCCACATCTTTGTTGTTCTTTTAAATATTTATAGCATGCAGCAAGAACACTTTTTAATTCTTTCAGTTTTAAGATTTCCGTTTTGCAAATCTGTGTTTACAATGTTCCTGTGTTAATATTGCACACCCCCCCTTCATATTGGTGGATCGTTAAATATCCTCAACTAACCTCGGTTTCCAGCAGCTGGGCATAATATAGCTAATATATCAGCTGGCAACAGCCTCGTTTTGATAGCTATACAGTTGGCCGTGGAAAGCCAGCTTGCATAATCATATTTAATTTGCTATTATTTTGTGAATATAGCAACATCATATTAGGTCTCTTGGGGTCCCAGCTGAGGCTAGTGACAGGGAACTGTCCACTTACAAAGTTAGTGGCAGTGCTTACTACAAGAGGGTTTACTAACAGTCACTGTGGAAGAAGGAAAAGGAAGATCGAGAACTGGGGTGCCAAAACTGAAGGTTGTTGTGTGAAGGAGCTGGGGGAATAGTCTTGGGGTCAAAATAGGTGCCGTAGTATTTTACTTGTCAGAAAAGAGAATACTTGGGTCTTGAGGAATCTGATGCCTTTGTCGTGAGAATAGGCTCTAGACACTAATAATGTCTGCAGGTTTCACCTTTAGGTAGCCTGAAGTCTCCTGAGACCCTTGGAACTTGTTTTGTCAGCTGATCCTATGTGGCTTACAGCTCAGTGCCTTATTTAGGGCTTCTGAATCAATTATCAAAGGGTCTGCTGGCTAGGGACAGGCATGTCGGTAGAAATTAGGCTGCCCTAATATGGTTCCCATCGATCTAGCCAAGGTCATGCAGGAAGTCTACAGCAAAGCCAGAAATTAAATCCAGAACCCCAAGCTCTTCTGCATTACCTTAACTACAACTTCATCTTCCTGTCTCTCAGTAGCATTGACAAAGATTTTTCTGTTTACTGGAGCTAATCAGAATATTCATAATGTTGCCATAATCAGAAAAGTAGGTTTACAAAACAGATTTCACGCACAAAATATAATTTTGTGGGGTGAAATACTTTGATTTTTTTTGGGAATCCGTAAAGGTAAAAACATGGTTGGGACCACTTATCTAGCTCCTGTTAATAAATTACATTTGAACAAAATTTCAATAATATTTTTGACAACAGAATTTTAGGAAAAGGAAAAAGGCACCAGTGTCAGATAGGTTCAGTGGAAAAGTTTTTTCTTGTTCTTAAGGAAGTCAGTTTTGTTCAGTGTTTCACCAGCTCTCCATCTGCTCAAACTGCGGAAAATACACAAACAAGTCTGTCTGCTAGATGTGTGAGAGGCCAGAGCTTCTAGCTCTTACTGAGCTACAATCTAATAGCAGAAGGCTCCATCAGGAGCTGTTGACCGTATGTTGGTTTATCTGGCAAAGAAAATGAACAAGTGGTTTATAGGGTGAGGACTACTTCAGTAATCCTAGGGACTGATGAAGTAGTACGTATGCCATTTTGAAGACATTATGCTCTACAAGACTACAAGACTAGACAATACAGCTTTAAACATGTGAATTGGAGATAGTGCTTGGAAATAGTTACAGATATTGGTAAATTGGGAGTGACCCAGGAAAAAGCTGGTCCAATAATGGTAGAAAATTGAATGTACCAGTGGCCTTACTAGGAATAATGTAATAAGCCTAATGGAAGATGACTCTGCTTTAATGTGATTTCCACTGATGGATGGCTAAATAATGATATTCCTTATATCTTTAATTATTCTTAACACCTGTGTCCAATCAATGTTAATAGCTTTTGGGAGGTGCTGAACTAGGAGAAGCTTATGCCTAAAACCCAGAGACTCATTCAGACATGTAAATATGTGAATGTGCATATATGCTTATACATACGCATATGGTAGAACTGTAATTACAGAAAACCTTTTTATCATGATGCGTAATTTAAAATCAGGTGCGCTACTGCTCTTAAAGAAATGAAGTCACAAGTTTCATATAACTTTGTAGTATAGAATGGGCAGGTTGAATGGGACACGCTGAGATTTACAGTAGCTGCAAATGTAAAATGGAATACCATTCTCTATAGCATTAAATAATTGGAGCTCGCGCAACAGATTGCTTCACAGATAAGATACAGATGCAATGTTCATAGGAAACACTGTGCCTCTGTCACAGCTTTTCTTGAACCCTCTCATACTGTGGGCCTTTTGTACCCTACTTGAAAATTAAAATTCTCCTCTACAAGCTTAAACTACAGAATTAATGAATAAGCAAATTCTTTTGTGGTATTCCCTCAGTTACCATGCTAAGAGCTAGATTAGCCTGTCCCTGTCTGTTAAGGTCAGTTATTTCAGTGGAATTAAATCAGTCCCTAAAGATAGTATTGAGTCCAAGTTCACTTGGTGTTTTACTGTGTCTTAACAATGCTAACCCCTGACTGTACACGATCTGTCTGTTCGCTTTACACTCAAATGGTATACAATAGCTCTCAATACCATCTTGTATCTGTTCTGAACTAATATGCATTTTGCATTCTTGGGTCAAAGCCCACCAGTTAATGCCTTTTGCAAAACTGGTAATTTGAGAAAGTGAGCTATTTACATTAATAATGAAGCTGCCTCTGCCATGTTGATTATTTTGCCAAATAATTTTCTGGAGTTCTGTATGGGAAAATGTCAGTTGTTGGCTGGACTTGAAGCTGATACTTGCCTGGTTCATGAGAACGTTTTCATTTAGTGCCAGACAGAAGAGCAAGTTCTGGATATGGCCTTTACCTGTCTGGAGGTGGGGTTTTTTTATAGATAGCATTTTGAACTTCCCTTGCAGCACTGGATTTTTATAACTACCCATTAGCTTGTAGGGAATATGATGGCTGACTCTAGGCGTTTGGCTTGATGAAGTGCCAACAGTGAATTTGTGGATCAGTTCAAGGACAGCTTTCCTGTGTGTGATATTCATTGAGTTATCTTTCAAATTCTTTAACACTTACCTCCAGTGTTATATGAAATCAACCAGAAAACATTAAATTGAATTGTCCATTATTGTATTTGCTTAAAAGATTATGTACAGAAGAAGGTCATGCTTCTCGTTGCATCTGTTGGTAAACTGCATTGCACGCATTGTGGGTTTTCTGTCTCCTGTTCTGCATGCCTTTCCCACTGCATGCATACCACTCTTTTATCCTCTTCTATTTCCAGCGCTCCTGAATCCAACACCTCCACTTGCTGGGACACTGGTGTGCCCCAGTCCCTTCCTTGGCTGATGGGAGGAGCTCTGATCATCACTCTGTTCTTCCTCTTTCTCTGCCACATGTTGGGGGCTCTGTCTGCATTCTTCCATGGCCCATTTCCCTTGTACTGTAATCCCTGTTAATCTTTCCATGCCAGGGACACTGTGTGTCCCAGGGTTTTCTGTTGTTATGGGGAAACAGTTGTTTGATCCATTGACCATTACAGCAGTGACAGTCACAGCTGCTGGGCTGTGAACCAGATAAAGAGGATACAATGTAAACTCCACTTTTCTTTTTTGTCTGATTCTCCACTAAAATTGATAAGACTTCTGCTCATCAGCATCTAGAATATTCTTTGATCAGACTCAGTGCTCAAAACCCAAGTTAGGCGGAGGGAGATTGAACCATTGGGCACATGCACACATGTAGTTTTCCTCTGGCTATGAAATTGCTTTTAGGATTTCTTATCTCTGGCCTCTTGTTTCTTCCCCTTCACCTTCCAATCAGTCTTAGCTGTTTGTGGGACCATGTTATAAAAACATATTGGCAAAATGTCCTGATTTAAGAAATACATCATAAAGAAAATGTACCAAATGACTATGCCTTGTGTGAAATCTTGCTTTGTTTGTCTTGTGCAATCCTACCTTTCATTTCTTCTGCAGACTATAAAAATCTCTTGGCAGTGAGGTTCTATTTACTGGTAAGATTTGGTTTCTGGTTCTTTAAGCATTATTGTACTACACAATAATACTCTTATTCAATTTAAAGAGTATTATTGCTTGACTAAGATTATGTGGCTACATATGACCTATGCTTGCAGGGGTGTCCTGCAGTCTGTGGACATCTAACCAGCTAACATATCTGCAGTTACGTGCCATAGCAATTGGTGTGTAGGTGACAGGTCTGCACAGAGCTATGTCGATTGAATATTGTGTCAGGGAATCACTGTGCCTATGTCACCTGCCTGTAAGCATACCTCCATTATGGCTTGGTAAGTTGTACGTTTTCAGTGCCCTGGCTTGCTGCCTAACTAGCTAACATGTACTGGTGGCCTCTGCACGGTGTGACGGACTGATAAGCCTAAGCACAAGGAATCCAGTTCTTCCCACCTACCCAGATATGCATAGGTCCAACACTACTGACAGTCTGTCCTGATTTGTGGAGTCATAAATGAAAGGAGAATCAGACTGAAAGGTTTCCCAAGGATGTGCCCAAGCTCTGGGAGTTTTGAGGCTGGGAGCTGTCAGACACAGTGACAGGAGGCAGCTGAGGTGGATTGCAGAAGTTTACCCCAGTAATAGCAACTCTGAGGTGGCCTTATGCCTTTGTAGCTAAGGCTCCTCAGGGAACACAAGCATCCACATGGATGTTTGTGTTAGCTCAGGTGATTTGCCTTAATTTCCAGTGTTCTCATATGGAACTCCTCCCAAGAGTTTTGTTGGCATTTTTTTGTAACAACAGTTTTGCAGTTGCAAAAGAGCTAGATTCTGCTCTTCTGGATTTATAGTTCTATTCTCTATGCGGCATTTTGGTGCCTTGAGCTTAATCCATTTTCATTTAAAGAATGAATGGAAATGTTACTGTCCCAGAAGCATGCGTCAAGAAATCATGAGGTTGGCTTAAAAATAGAGATTTTTACACAAAATACATTTGGGATTCTTTTCCTTTGACTTCTGCTTTTTGAGGCAATGTTATGCACACTTACAAGCTCTTCCCTGTGACATGGAATGATGGGAAACATCTGTTATTTTCATGAATGTGGATGAACAAGTTAATGTCTTTAAAATCAGAATATGGTATTTAACTTTTTCTCTGTTACAATAACATCACAGTTACTTGGTTTCTCTTTTACAATAACATCACGGTTACTTGGTTCCTCTATCTTAAGTAATTAATAAAGCTCAGATATTGTTCCATTTTAATGCCATGTGAATGTGCATCAGTTCTCATGCCAGCTGGCCAGAAAGAATGGACTTCTTACAGAAGCAGAAAGAGAACAGCAAACTGCATTGGATGATGGAGATATGTTTTGTGAGCTGTCCTTTTAGGGACTGACGTACAGGTGCCATATTTGAATCTGATTTCATTCTCTTGGTGACTGAAGTCATGTACCTTCGAGCAATTAGAAGAGTGAATACTCTGCTGCTTAAACTTGCTCGGTTGAGGACCACTCAGGTGCAGAAAGTAACGCCTGTAGACAAGCGTTTCTGGTGCTTAGGGCCACTCATTTCCTGTGCTTTGAAAGTCCTTTTGAGATGGATCTATCTTGTTTTATTTATGTATAGCTCAAAATACCTTCTGGTATTGACTCAGTCTTAAATACTGCTAGGCAAAGAAATGATAAATAAAAACATCAAGTAATAAGTAATTGAAGACAATGTTAAGTTTGCCACTAATGCATTTGACTTGATTTCAGTGGGAATAGAATTGAATAGGTGCTTACATGCCTCGAACAGGAAAAAAAGGTGGAGAAGAAAAATCTGTTAAGGAGAACTTGTTTGTTATCTAGCTGGCAGTGTTCCTCTCGTGAGCCTTTTATCAAACTAGTGAAGAGATGTTACTAGAGACAGAACACATGGTTCAGAAGAGGAAGAATTCTCCAGCTACCTAATAGGTTTTGCTGGGTCTTTTGCAAATGTAGCATAATTGCTTCCCTGCTGTGAACTAGTGCAAAACTCAAGCAACTTGCTTTTCAAAAGCAGGTTCAGGGAAAAAAAAGTTTTACCCTGTGTAAAAAGTGTACTCTGGACATGTGAAATCACTGTTAACTGGATTAGATGATAATGACCTCAAAGACTAAAGAATTAGAAGATGATGTAAATCAGGCAAACCCAACAGCCGGTCGTTCTCATTCATGTTAATGTTCATCTTTCATAGTGAAGATATTAATGAAAGGAAGCAAAATGCTTGAACGCTGGACTGAATTAGATTAAGCACACATCATTTTTCATTCTTATTATGCAGTCTTTTATTAAATGAAGACTTTTCTCTTGCTTGGTACAGTAGGGATTCATACACCCTGTGCTGGGGGGAAGGAACTACCCCCTGTATTGTCCCATCAGTGCTGCTTTTTTTCATGTGCTTTTACCCACCTGCTGTTTAGAGTGCAGGATGTGAAGGCCGTCATCCTTTATAAGGCTGCAAGTTCTAGATGATATATAATGACATTAGATCACTGTATGGGATATAGACAATGGTGCTGAATTACCCATTCACTGCATGAGTAATAAATTCATCTAAGGCAACAAAATGAGACAAGTGTGAAGCAGGTGAGATGAGAATCATGTTCAGAAGACACACACTGACTGTATGTGCAGCAGTCCAGATTTGGCAGTACGTTGGCTGCTTTGCAGTGTCCTGTTGATGCAAGGCAGTCATAAACCTAGGTTAACCATCCAGTTAAAAGCCTGTTTACTGCTGATTGGGATTGCCAAAGTAGCACAGAACAGCTACAGGCATTGCTAAAATTGGATTGCTCTATGCATATATAGCTGAAGTGCCCATTAATAATGATCAATGTCAGTCCTTCTATTGGAACACCAGTGTTTTCTATCAGAAATAGTGTGTTCACTTCAAGGATTTTGCTGCAATACTGAGAAAACCCATGGTGATATAGATTGGCTGATCCCCTTTTGTACTCCCAATTAGATCTATTTCCATTTCTAATTCTGAAGAGCAGCCATAGGAATAGAATAGAAATGGCTATAGTTTGCCTAAAACTGCAATTCAGCAGACAGAGGAAATGACTGTGTGCTAAATATGAGTGGGGGCATAGGTACATTGCAGGAATGGTTTTGCTTAGGGCAGCTATAATATGAGGAGGATTCTGTTTGAGATAAAATGCTTTACTCCCTGACCTTAGACAACCGATAGCTGACTAAACAGGCTGCGTAGTTTCATGCATAAACGGTAAACAATATTTCTTGAAATTCTGAAACAAAAATGTGCTGCCTTTTTTTTCACATGTGTAACTCCTATCTGCAATGGTTTCACGTTATACTATTGGTGTGCTGCCTTCTTGCAATTTAACCACCTAATATATGCAGATACACATTAATGTGTAGGCAGGTTTTGCCTAACAATTTTCCTGGAAGGGTTTGAAACTGAGGCATAAAATTGCATTTTGAGTAGTGACAGATGTCTTCTGAAATGCACTTACCATATGAGGAGAAGAACATGTTCACAGCAAAAGGTATGAAAACTACCTCCACACAAGTTTCTAATATGAGTGCATTATTGTCTTCTGCCTTCTGATCCTATTTCAATTGGCAGAGCTCGCTGGGAGGCTCTGCATTTAGCCACAGACCTTATTACGACTCTATAGCACAGAACACAGAAGGTGATATGGTTACCCTTACTGCCACTGATTTCTAGGACAACTATGCACTTCTCTTCAACATAATGAAGTCCTTGGGAGTGATTTTAAAAAACAATGACTTGTTGTTACAGCAGAGTTCTCTTCTGTATTGTTCTCCTTGGTATAGTGTTGTGTCACCCGTATGAAAATGAAGGGAAATTATACACTGTGGGGGGACTTTGTTGGAGATTGTGAGCTCCTGCTGGGGTAACATACGATGCAGTTCAGGCATGTTTTTGATACAGGCTCTAAAAGGTTGGGAGAATAGGACTGCCAGAGGAAGCAGGATACAACTGAGGTAAGATTGGGGTAAGGGCATGTACCTTCTTACGTATGCTCCAGAGAGGAGGTAAGATTTGAAAATTTGCTAATATACCTTTTGCCCATCACTGTGAGGAGGTACCGTTGTTAGTTTACATGGCCAAAATTTGCCAGATAATTTTCAGATGTTTGAGACAGAAGCTGCCCTGTAGCATAGATGAGCCAATAAAAGTACTCTTCCCCTGTGAATTACTGTCCTGTTGGCCATCCCTTTGGTATGACTGCATGATCCTACATGCTCACACTATTGTCATGAAAGGCATGGTGTCTCTTTATTAGGTCGTGAGGATGTCCGTCACAGGGAGGAGCCTGGGGAGAGAAGGTAAGAACTGAGTGTGCTGGGTTGACTTCAGACGTGGTCAACCTTGAATAGGTTGAAAAGGTTGAAGGGTGAAAAGGGATGTGATTCTGCCAGACAGTTGGTAAGGGAGCAGGTAGGCTTATCTGTTATTTTCATGTTCCTGACATGTTATACTACATATCTTTTTCTTTCTGTTTTAGGATGGTAGGTGTTGTGCTTCCTTATACCATGGGAACATGTTTGGCGAGTAAAAACTGAAAGAGAGAAATAATCCAAGGGTGTGGGTAGATGTCCTCTTTTAAAAGCATCTGTGCTAGTGCAGTATGTTGGTGTCCTTAGCCCGCTGTTTGTCATTTCTCTTGAAGAACCACCCGCAAAGTATTTTGTGTTGATGCATTCTACAGTTTGTCCCAGGCAAAATTTGCTAGGTGAGTTGATGCCAAAAATATAAACTCCTTAAGCTAATTTGGCTGATTTAATTTTAAGTGAGTTGGAGTAACTTCACACAAACTGCCCCATTGGTGATGACAGCTGGTGCAGACATGATGACCATCCATAGACATGAACAGATTTTACCAGCCCAGCTAAAGCCTAAAGAGAAGAGTAAAATACTTTTCCCTTTGAATATCTGATACCAAGAAATACCAGTTACCAACCAATATCAGCTGTCAGTGAAGGACTTGTAACAAAATCTGGGACACCTAGATATGATGAAATCGTGGATGTGGAGACAAGCATGAAGACACAAATTATGACTCATCAATCAGAAGGCAAATAAAGACAAACGTGTGATTTCTTGTTGGTTTTGATCTCTAGATTTTGAGCAATCTGTGGACCTGACTCGTAGTTCTTAGAGCTGTTAGTACACTGCTTGCCTAGTCCTTGCTGCAGTGCATGTAAGGATGTTGTGGCTTATTAAGAGGGACAGAAAAGAAACACTTTTTGCCCCAGCTGTCCTCAAGAGGTTTTTGGCTTGTGGACCTCTGCCTGCTGGGACAGATGGGGGTAGCCATTGGTTAGATGCAATGGTTAGGTAGTACGTGACTCTTGAGCTATTTTTCTTCTGGTTTTATAAAGTCTGAGGTATGCAACATAGACAATCCAGTTATCTGCTTCGCTGTGGCTACACTAGTACGCTAGACAGAGGCTCCAACAGGCTGTCATCCTTGCTATTTTCTTGTTAGCACCTTCCCCGACAGTTTTGCTCTCTCCCAGACAGCGTGCGCCCCAGCGTGGTGTGGGAGATAGCGGGAGCCAGGGACTGTTCCCAGGAAGCTATGGGAGAGGCTGCCTTGTTTTGGAAAATCGGTCTCTGTGGATGTGGGTTTGGCTGTCCCACATGTCCTCCCAGAGAACAGGCCCTGGTGTGTTTTATTTACTAGTGTTGCTCCAGCTTTAGGATCCAGCATGCTTAAAAGTGCCACTAGGCCTTTTTCTGCAAGCCGCTTCTGTTGGTGTTAGGTGTGAAACATGCTGCATTGCCTGCCTTGCTGGATGGAAGTGGAGATGCCTCAACAGTCGGTGCCTGGTCTGAGATGCACCGTGGTCGATTCTACGCTTTTCATCCTGTCCTCTATTGAGTAGTTAGTGTGCTAATGTAAGGGACAATTAGGACTCAGGCCATTTTTTAAAAATAGTACTAATGCATTAGCTGAAAATAACGCTGTTTTGTAACCAGTTCATTAAAGCGGTGCTTTAGGATACTATATTATGCAATATATATTAGTAGCAATAATTCTATCGATAATATATGTATGTAAACAGTTCAGTGACAGCTTTTTTACCGAGCAGAAAGTACATTTTAGTCCTAAATAGAATACGTTTTCGTAGTTTGCTGTTTACAGCCTCTGGTGAAACACATTCGAAACACAAGTCAGACCTAATGGACCTGTGTCTGCATTCTATGGTGCAAGTCTGGTGAAAGACAAGCAGAATTTAGCCAGTTGGTTTTCTTTTAAAAGTCAGTAGCTGCAAGTGGAAAAATAAACTGATTAGTAAGTCTAAAAATCCAAGACTCTGCTTGCTGAATGTTGCTGGAAGCTGTTCAGTTAACTCTTGTTTTAAATGAAATCTTATTTAAGCTGTTGCCATCAGTTTCAGAAGATCTGGATCCAGTTTCCTCATGTTCCACAGAGTCCCTTGACAGGTCACTATTAAACTTAGGGGCATGTAGGCCACATAAAAGGGGCACTAATCTTAGAGGTTGAGTATTCAGGCCTTTCTGAAAATTGGGCCCTCTAATACATATTTAATTGGTCAGTCAAAAATATTGGCAATATAACATCAAAATTTCAGCCTTTATTCTAAATCCTGAGTCTCATCTAGCAACAGAAGAATTGGAAAATACAGTGTCAAGGTGTATACTTTATTTTTATTATTAAAACCCTAATTGATAATGAAAATCCCTATTCTTAAGCCAGTTGGAATTCCAAGATGTAGGAACTTGAACATACAGA
>JAVJGG010000024.1:1131571-1145725 GCA_035590195.1 Aviceda cuculoides | reverse complement strand
CCCCCCCCCCCCCCCCCCCCCCCCCCCCCCCCCCCCCCCAAAAGAGGTAATGATAAATAGAATATTCTGGCAGTACATCCTACATTTTTGGGAATGACCATGAAACATTTTTATAGGTCTGTTTTCTCAATACTTGTTTAATTAAGAAAGAACAGTGGTTGTTGGCAATTTTTTGTCCGTAGTAGCGGGTGCTCTATGGAACTTCCATGAATTATATATCTAGCTGCTAAGTGAAGGAAGCTGCAGTGAGGTATGTTAATTGCAAGAATTCACACAGGTTGGAGCCACTGGAAATTTGCCTTCTGCAAAGCTATCTGTGTAATTTTTATTTTGGCTCAGTTTCCATTCAATAGTCAGGAGTTATTAATACTGAGCTCTGAGAGGTCCATCATGAAATGTGGTGGCATTTTAGTTGAACGTTTTATCTTTATGGTAAGTTAGTTCTTTTGAATATTCCAAACTGATAGGAAAACTCTGTTTTAATTAAGTTCCTTGCTGTGTGTGGCAATAGGTGAAAACCAGATGGTATTCTCCTGGGGCTATGAACCACTCCAGTTAATTTATTTTTCTTCTTTTTTTTTTCCTTTTTGAAAAGGGCTTAATAACAAAAGTGTTCATTTTCCTCATGCCAATCATAATGTCTTTGTAGTAGGATATGGTTCGTGGTTTGAACATGTGCAAGAATTTTGGGAACATCACATGGATGCCAATGTACTTTTTCTCAAGTATGAAGATATGCATAAGGTAGGTTAGATGTAGCAAAAAGGTACTTTAATTGTTTTAATATTTTAATATGTTTAGCATCGTAGTGTTTAAAATACATAAAGCACAAAATTTGCTTCTTATGTCCGTATTTGGGCTCCCTAATGTCTGATACCACTTTTAAAGCATTGGCATTCAATAGCTTCTATGGACTTTCAGCACTTTCATAAACCTAGTAATTTACTCAGGAATGTGCCTGCATCCAGAGGCACTAAACTACTTGCAGAGAAGGCAGAGGTGTGTGACTGTTCAGTGCTTGCTACGCTCAGCCCTGGGCATTCATTTAGAAGAAATGTCTTGCTGTGTGTGCTGTATCAATGAGGAAAAGAAAAAGCACATCATCAGTATTTTGTCCTATATATTTGGCATTTATTCTGATTATTTGGTTGTTCTTATTATCTTCTGTGAAACAATCTTGAAAACAATTAGGGATGATCGTGTAGCATAAGGTGAACATAATTATTGGGTTCTTATAGTATGCTGGCTAATAAATCCACTTTATTTTTAATCAGAAATTTAGTGGAAATACTACACAGAACATTGGTTTCCATTTCCTATTTCAATAATATATTTTTGAGAATTCATGAAAATGCTTCAAAATGTTTATTTGACTGGAATGTTAATGCAAACATAGGAAAAACCCAGCTCCTATCTCTAAACCTTCAAAAAGGCAAAATCGGGGTGGAACTCAGTAAAGCTGGGTAAACTATAATTTCAGCTTTACTGAGCCTTCTGATGGAGTAGGATGCTAAAAGATGAGGTAATGCAATCAGAATAATTAAAAAAGTTTAGCAGAAATTATTTCAAACCAGTGGTTTTGAATAGTGATTTATTCCTAGCTGTGCTCACTGATGGAGGCTGCCGAAAGCTGGTGGCATCACAGTATCTTCTGCTTCCTGATAAACATTGCTATTTTGTCCTTGCAACTCCAGAAGTCTTACTCATACTGAGGAACTCGGGAGTTCTCAATATGTCAATTAATGACTGCTTATTCTCAGAGGCCACCTCACTAGATCCTTTCCACCTACATGAATGCAGTCCCAGAAGCTAACAATGAAAGAAGGCTGTTCTAACAGTTGTAGTCATTTGTTTTACCATGATCAAAATCAGAGTAACTTTTAATTCCTCCAAAATACACTGGTATTCCAAGGTGATCAGTTAAGGGCCTGGTGTTGTCTGAAGTGGGAAGCATCACAATTACTTTGCAGTTCCCTGTTCTAATACTTGAAGAGGCGAGCTTCCACAACTGCTCTCTGCTGACCTGTCTTACCCTAATTACTTGGAATGTGTTTATTTTCAGCAAATGGGAAGGTGGCAAGATTTTAAGATAGTGGTGTTTCTACAACTTCTGCATTTGTATTTTTCACACTCATCGGGATATCACTTATTTTGAAATACTGAAACTCATTAAAAAGGTAATTTTAAATATTGTAAAATAAACTATTTTTTAAATACTCTTTTACAGGACCTAGCAACGATGGTTGAGCAGCTGGTGAGGTTCTTAGGAGTTTCTTATGACAAAGCACAGTTGGAATCCATGGTGGAACACTGCCATCAACTCATTGATCAGTGCTGTAATGCAGAAGCACTTCCTGTTGGCAGGGGTATGTTTAAAACCCACAGTAAAACTCTTATTGTGGAAGTTGCAAGAAGCAACTGACAACTTAGTAACCTCCAGGATGTGTTAAGATGTTGGCAAAATATTGCTATGTAAATGATGGGAGGTAACTGACTGTTGGTGCAATTTAGGGCTTGGTTTGTTTTGAAATAAGGTTAGGTAGTAGTGACTGAAAAGGATGGAAACATCCAAGATCAACAGTGTATATTCAACACCATGCAAACTGCTCTGTTAGAGAGTCTTTGGCTTACTTCAACAGATTGAGCTATTCATGCTGAGAAGACTGCACCGCTCCTTCTGACCTTTGGCATGTCAAAGCCCACACAATTTCAAACAGTTTATCCTGGCCTAATCCCTTGGTTTTAAGTATATCAGATTTTCTAGAATAGCAGATAATTCTAGTTTGAAGGCATGAAATGACAAGACCTGTAGCTTTCCTTATGAGCTTTTTTCTTTTCATTGTTTACCTCAGCTGTTCAAAATGTGTTTAGCTTCTAGATGTTTATTCTGGTGAGGTCTTTCTCTAAGAACCTGAAGTGCCCTTTGATCTGTTGATACATCTGTCCTTTGATAACGTCAAGAAATCAAGTCCTTTCTCAGTTGTCTTTCTGATCAGCATAGAAGAGCGAACTCAGTAAGTCTCCCTCAAGTTATTTTCTGTAGGCTGCTTTACAGCACTTTTTGTCTCTTTTTAAAAATGAGGGAATAAGATCAAGATGGACAATTCCTATGTCAGCCTCACAAATGCCTTACCCAGGCATAAAATCACTTTATCTACTAATTTAATCCAGTTTTAATTGGAACTTTCTCTGTCCCTCTCCCTTGTTTGTCCATCCATAGCCATGTTGGCACTTTTTGATACAACATCATACATGAAGCATGCATTTGTCATGACCACAAAGTCCTTTCAGAGGAATTGATTTACAGGTTATTGTCCCTTACTCAGGGATCATGACCTGAATACTTTGTTCTTAGGTTTATATGTAGGAGCCTTTTCCATACTACCTCTCTCAGCCAACCTTCATGTGATCTGCAAATTATATCAGCGTAATTTTTATAATCATTTTCAAATCTCTGATAAAAAGATCAAATATTTGACTACTGATTCTGACTTAGCCAGTTGTTTATTCATTTATCATGCGTTTTGTTGACATTATACAGTTTTATTAAAAACAACTAAAATCACATGCCTTACAAAAGTGTATTGATCACCGTTAATCAGTCAAACTGTAACCTTACCAACACTCAGTCAGGTTTGTTTGAGAGCAGGTTCGCTTTCCCGTGAAAGCAGGTTCACTGCTATTCTATACTACCTTTGCGTCTTTCCTGGCACAGCCTTATGCCACTTTTCCATTACTCAGCTCAGGCTATTGTCAGAGTAACTGACCCAGGATAACTTGCCCTGTTTGTATGCTGGCACAAACATTTCAGAATGTCATTCTTGGTAAAAAGCCATTGCTCACACCTCCTTGCTTTTATGTGTGACTTTGCATACCTGGTATGGAAAGGCTCTTCATACGTTCTGTAGGGGCTATATGCTCCGGTTATTACAGTAAGGCCTGGAAACCAGATTCCTATGGGCAGTTCTCTGTCATAACTGTGATATGGCACCTCTCTTTGCCCCAGTCCACTTACAGTAACAATCCGTTCTTGAAATGAGTATCTCAAGTTTGCTGGCCTGAGGTAAAATTCCAGCGAAGACAAGGGAGTTTGTTGTTTCACTGAAGGACCTAATATATTCCCTATAGTTTCTGGTAGAGTCTCCACTGGATGGTGTGTTTTCCTTACCTTAGTTATTTTGCTTTCAACTCCCATCCTATCCTCCCCTTACTACTTCAGACTGAAAATTCATCATGTAACACAACTTGTATCTTGTGTGAAAACAACAGACCATTTCATTTGCCAGTAGGATTTTACGGCACATTGCCTAACTGATTACCGACCCACTTCTCTGCTGTGAAGACAAGATCACAAAATAATGAGTCTGGTAAGACATCCTGAGGGCCTAGGGTAGTGTTCCATGTCAGTGCAAGATTTTACAAACAACAGAGCCATGTTCTCCGTTGGCTTGCACGTAACACAAAAACCTAGGTTTGTTCCACAACCTGGGATGTGTGGAGCAGCAGCACTGCCACGTGCTGTGCACAGCCCAAATCCCCCCTCCTTGTCCAGCGAAAGCCAGAAAGGTGGTTGTGAAAGAAAGGTGAGGTTGTAACCCAAGAGAAGGGAGAACAGAGCTGCTGGTGACACCTTTCACAGGCAGAAAGGTCAACTACTGTCTCTGCTGGCCAGTTCGTCTCCATCCAGATAAACAGGGTAATGCCCACTTTTGCTGCGTGCACCCTTCTGTACATGGTGTTAGTGTTCGTTGTTCTGTAGTCTAGGGGCAGAGCCTCTTATTTATACCGTCTACAAATCTTCCAAAAAGAAGCCTCCATTTTGTAATAGAGAAGGAAGGGAGCTACAGCACTTAATGTAATATTTTGTCATTTGTTCACTGTGTGCTTTTTATTAAAAATATCCTTATTTTGAATTTCTTTTGTTTGCTGTCTCTGGCTTTTACAGTATTTTGTTACTTCAGAATGCAGCTTCATTAACAGTGCTTTGTTCCTTCTCTGTTCGTTTCTGTGACAAAGAATGGTGGCAATAACATGACAGCTTATTGTAATTTGTTTCAAATATTTTTAATTTGTCATTAGTTACATTTACTTTATTATTTTGCTTTATTTTAGTTCTTCATTTTTTTTTCTTTTAGCACATTGATCTTTACTCTGAAGATAATCCTGAGCTGCTGTGAAAGCAGAACAATGATTAGATATGTTACTTATATTTGACTCTTATCACACCATAATTTACACAGTTGCATGATTCAAATCATAAACCAGGTGGGTGACTTTTTGACAAGCTATCAATTCATATGGTAGAAAAAAAAGATGTTACAAATAATCCACTGCATATGTCCTTTATAAAACTTGTCATTTGTCCATACATGTTTTAGGGATATTGAGAAATAAAAGGCTTATCTTTCCCAAGCAGAGGAAGAAAATGTTTTATTATCATTATTGAAAGGGCTTTTATGTTTCATGCTACACTTTATGCAATTATAGTTGCTAGAGCAAAATTGAAATCCGTATCAGATGTTTATGATTGCAAGTGTTTTCTTAATGTGTTTTTTGATACAGGAGAAATTTGGTTAAAACAATAAATGATCCATTTTCAGTCAGTTTCAGGTTCTTTTGATCTTAGGATCCTGAAAACAAACCAGAACACTATCATACCTTCAAGAGTTATAGGAAAATCCCAATTTCAGAAAACAGCCCTTGCCACACATACTACACCATCATGTTAATACGTAATTTGTAGATGTTTCAGACAGTTTTGTCTTTAGACTCAATTATAGAGTTGCTGCATAAAAGCAATGGTAATTAAATTAAATGGGTATTCTTCTTATGCATCAAATGCATAATTAAGCTCCCTGCATGTAGTTTTGTTCTTGCTGTTATGATTAAACTCTGGTAGCACTGTCCCAATTCTCCTTTCGTTTATTCCAGTTGAACAAGCCTGAATTTTGTCTTTATTTATAGCCAACATAAACGAGAAGAGATTTGGGCCTCTCAGTCTGGTTACTCCATGGGGGTTATTCACCAGCAAGTAACCCTGGCTGACTTGGAGTTAAATAAATTTTGGACTGCAGTGAAACAGTGGTTGGGGGCCGCAGCTTTTGACTGGCGGGTTCAGCAGTGTCATCAGGTGATGTTACTAGTTGGGTTCAGTAGAGTAGAAGAATACTCCATACAAGGAAAAAGCGTTCAGTGTCCATATTGAATCCACCAAAAGCTTCCTATTCCTCATGTACAAAATTGAAATTTAAATGGCATAAACTGGGTGCATGACACTTGTTCTCTTCCTTATATATAATCTAGGCACTCATGTTTAACAAATAATTCTCTCCCTATTGAGGAATGTAAATTAATCTGTTGAACTTATCTTTAAACATAAAATAATAGAAATTAGTAATGATAATATTACATCTCAATAATCAGAATTCAGTAATCAGTTTAATACTCTGCATTCCATGTACTTTTTGGATAGTTGTCTAACCAGTGTATGCTGAAGGCACAGTAATTTTAAAATGTATTATTGTTAGCTGTTGGAATTATTAAACAGCCATAGTTTACACTGAAACCAGAAATCCACTTTTAAATGAATACCCAAACCAAAATCTGTATTCATTTCTGATTAAGGCTAGAGCAAAATCTCACAAAAATCTGCATTCTTCCTGTATAATACTTGGCTGGTGCATATGACAAGGTGTATGGTACTTACTTTAAGGCTTTGCAAGGGTTGTAGCAGGGGAACTGGGTAAGACAGTGAACAGCCTTAGGTCTCGTTGAGCTTTCAATGAAAGCTAAGACTGATAAGCATCTCACAGGTGATACTTGGTGCCCTGCACAGTTAGACTGTAGATATTTGGTGTCCTGTTATGTCTGCTCTCTGACTTGCATTCCTTCTCTGTGTTTCAGGACGAGTTGGGCTGTGGAAAGACATCTTCACTGTTTCAATGAATGAGAAATTTGATTTAGTTTATAAACAGAAGATGGGAAAATGTGACCTCACATTTGATTTTTATTTATAAAAAATGCATGCATATTATATCCAAATATGGCTAGAAGTGCTTTATGCATTCATTTATTACCTGCTGGACAAACTACTGTAGCTATTATGTGTAACAAGATTTAAAGAAAGAAAAACAATCTAAGTAAACCATATCAGATACAATTATCTTTGATCCTAAACAGCTGTTTTTCTTCTAGTATTGTAATGCTTTGTCCACATGCAAGAACTTCCTAGACAATACTAGAATATTCAGCTGTTTTGGAATGTGTTATATATGTATAAGGTATGTATCATATATGCAACTAGAATGTACACCTTTTCAGCCCCACATTGATTATTTAATGTGTTTTATAAAAGCTTTTCACTAGAACCTAAATAAACATCCGTAAACCAAATAAAAAATTATTTCAGAGGGAAACAAGTAACAGGCCAAAACTGTATGCTAGAATGATCTCAGGGGTTAATCGTCACATTTATTTTTATAGCAGGTATATCAAGTATAAATAAATCCCATTCCAAAATAGTAACTGATCAAAGTGGGGTTCACATTAGGTTCTGCACACCCTTACCTGTATAATCCGAGTAGGTTCTGCGCACTGGCGTACTCTGCAAGACAGGGCTCGTTATGAAATAGAGCTGTGATTGTCAGTCTAATCCCAAAACCCACCCGTGCTTTCATGGATGACAGCACACAGCTGTCTTCCTGATGGATGAACTTCAGCTCCATGCTGAAGGTCAGCAAACAGAAGCTTCTTAAGCCCCCAACTCTAATTCAGTCCCTCAAAATAGGGCTTAAAAGCAAGACATCTGGTACAGGGTCTTTCCTGAGGAATCAGAGTCTCTGACCTGTGTTGCTTTCCTGTGTAGATGTGAATTTCACCCATTAGATGCAGAAAGAGAAGAGAAGGTGCTGGACATCCTCTAGTTCCACTAGAAGTTAAGGGCAGCTAACACTGTTTACAGTTTGTGCTACTGGACTCCACCAGACCTAAGTGGAAGATGAATATACGTGCCAGTGTAAGCAGGCAGAGGAAACGGCAGCAGTGAAGGAAGAGAGTTTGAAAATATGCCACCAGGTGGGAGTATTGCACAAAAATTCATGCAGAATACAGTTGCAGTAATTGTTAGCCGTGACTGGTCTGGATTGTAATCAGGATTCAAGTTTATGTCTGTGTCTTTTTATATTCTCTACAACAGGTACACAAACAGCCTGAAGCAGGCTACTATCACTATAAAACCCTCCAGAATTATTTTATTGTTCTGTTAAGTAATGAGATATATGCTTTTTAGCTTCTCGGCTGCAGGAGGCCCATTTTTGCTAGTCAAATGTTCAGGCTCACCAAAAGCCATGAGGAAGGACTAGCAGATTTTTAGTGTTTCACTTCTGTTGGGAAACTAACTGTCAGTTCAGCAACTGGCAAGTGGTGTAGCATGATGTGGCTTGACAGCACTTTTCCTTGTATATTTGTGAGTGAAAATGCTTTCAGTGAAATTTTATTTCTATTTTTATATTTTTAGTACTGTATGAATATTAAGCACTACACATTATACTTCTGTGCTTGCTTGCGTATTGAATAAAAGATGTGTTCCATGCATTGTGGTTTGCTCATTTTCTAGACCTCCTACTCAGGCCAGAGATCCTCTCCCCTACCCACACCTCCTAACTCGAGACAGAAGAACCACAGAAAGATGGCATTGACCTAATGAGCTGCCTCTGACAGCAGCCCGTAACGAATGCCCGTGCGAGAGTACAGCAGAGAGCGCAGGACTCTGTGAGCATCTTTGTGTTTAACAGCCCTCCACAGGGTTTTCTTCCCCTCAGGCTGGTGCTGACCCCATCCCATGGCAATGAGTTCTTCATCTAAATGCACGCTGTATGAAAAAGGACTCGTTTGCTTAGAGACGGCCACCAGATAGTGTAATTTGGTGTTTCTTTGTTCTTGCATTATGACATGAGACACAGTCACTGTTCAATCCATGCAAGATTTTACACGCTTTTACACCTCTCGGGCAACTCCATGCTGAGGAGTCCTACTACTCACTGTCCTACAGGAGCCCAAGACCCACAAACTACAACAAGCTGGAATAAGACAGGAGTAGGAGAATTCCTTCTTGCTACAGAGGAAGACAAAATCTCCCCACGGTTCCTGCAGATTAGTCAGAAGAAAATTTCATTAGCACCAAAAATCTACTTAAATCACTTAATCCCGAGGATGTATGAACAATACATCCTTACCGGCTGCCTAAAAGGCTTCTTGCATTTCTGAATACACCAGGGAATCCTATTCCAGTTCCCAGGCACAGCCCGTCTCCTTTGCTACAGCAGATGACCACCCCCCAAAGCCAACAATGTTCTAAGGCCACATTTTTAACAGCCGGGTGGATACATGCGCCATTGCCAAACTGAGCCTGTGCAGGGGGCCACCAGCTCCCAGGCTGGGGGGGGAACAGCTAGTTTGGCCAAAAAACCATTTCCTCATAGTAGAGAGTAATAACCTCTGTGACAGTCTATCGTGCACCTACTGCTGCTCCTTGTTTTAGACAACAAAGTTGCGTGACAGGAATCTGCCTTCTGAGCCCAGAAAGACTGTCCTCAGCCAGAGCTATTCTTTTTCCTACCTCTTGATTCTGTTGTTTTCTGTGTTATTAGGTGAAATTCATCCAAAGCCGAAAGCCTGGTCAAAGCCCATTCCACATAAGCCATGCTGAAATTCTACCTCTGGATCTCTGGTCCTTGAAAGCATTTCAGTCTTTCTATTAAAATCCATAGGTAGTAAGATCCTTCCTATTTTCACAACTTGAAATTTCATGACTTGGCCAAATGTCACCGTAACTCTCTTTGTACAAACGCAGACACCCCTTGGCCAAATGTCCCAAATTGTCTCTGGTGAGAATGCCTCATTTATACAAATGCACTGCAAGCGAAGAACAAAAATACCAGAAAAGCAAGAGAATTATTTTTTTTCTCCCCTCAGCATTCAAATTTGGTAAGCTGCTTCTGCTGAGGTAACTGCTGCAAAGTTAGCATGCTGGCGAGATTTATCACGGTTACGCGGCTGGTAGCCCATTTAGGGATACAGGTGTGCAAGACATGGGGAGGATTTGGATGGCTCCGTTGCAATGGCATTTCAGATCACCAACAGGCTTCCCCCTTTCCCGTAAAGCACCGAGTACCCTCAGCGTTAGTTCACACCAGGCATCGTTGGCCATATACCTTCATGGAAATACCATATATACCACTTCCCTGGATCAATCCATCACCACGCAGGTGCGCATCACGCAGTCAGAAAGCCCCGGGGCTGTGCTGAGCTCCGCCACGGTCCTGGCTCTCCATCCCTGCCGCTTCCATCGGAGGGACGCCTCGGGAGGGAGGGATGCTGCTCGCCAGCAGCTTTAAGTGGTTTGCCTCAGTAAGAGCCCTCCACAGCGTTAACATGAAGGAACTGAGGGGAAACTAATCTAGATGATATGAAATTTTTGCACAGTTTTGTATACAAAAGGTTTATGTGTTCGTGCCAGTGAAGCTGGGCAGT
Organism: Aviceda cuculoides; assembly: GCA_035590195.1. Classification (NCBI taxonomy): domain Eukaryota; kingdom Metazoa; phylum Chordata; class Aves; order Accipitriformes; family Accipitridae; genus Aviceda; species Aviceda cuculoides. The sequence continues at coordinate 1,135,195 of JAVJGG010000024.1, read as the reverse complement.
AAAGAGGAAAGACAAGAAAGCTAATGAGTAACCATTAAAGATTCTCAGCACTTTTGTATAAGCATCACAACACAACATGGCACCAATAGTTCTGGCAATAATTATAAAGATTTATAGGCTTGAGTCATCATTATTATAAGCCATTCGGTCTTTCCTGGGTTATAAATAATGCCGTTTGGTAGCTACCAGCAAAGGTTTAGAGGGAGGATTAAGGAACAGCATTTGTCTCTTAGTCAAAAGAGAAAGGCTAAACAGACTCAGCTGAATCAAATAATATTTACCAAAAAATCCCAAACCCAGTGACCACACCCATGGGAAGGACACAGTACAGAAATTATGAGATATAATCTCACGACATAATCCATTTGATTTCTTTACTGTAGATCTGCAGACTGCTGTCCTCTAGTGTTTGAATCATAAAACATATGCAGATGAGTATTTTCTGCTACCTGTCGTGGTGTATATCACACAGACAGAACAGAAATAATTGCAACCAATAACCAGCTTCATTCTGGCAATGGAAAGAGAGTGTGCAAAAATGAGCACCTTCATTTAAAAATAAAATTTACACAGATTTGGGCATAATGAGGTTTAGACCTTAAGTGCTGAGTCATACTCAAGTAAAAACTGTTCTATCTCCAGGGAGGGGCAAGGAAGTCCACAGCAGTGATGCCCCCGTCTATCTGCATATAAATCACCCCTCTAAAAGATGGGAAAGCAACGGCAAATTCTGCAGGCAGACTGGAACTATGCCTCTTCCTAGCGCTCAGGCTTGACTCATACATAGGTGCACGTAACATCCAGTGTCCTGAAAGCATCCAAGCTGTGTGGTCTTTAAAAATGAATGGGAGAAAAGTTCACAAAAATGCAGGGCAGTTTTCTGTGCTTCAGGACCCCAACGTGTGGGAATTACTATTAGCAGCATAGGACTCCTTACCACAAATTGGTTTTAGAAACAGTGAAGCTGTTTACACCAATCAAAGAGAGAACAGAAAGAAGCCTTCGTATGCTCTGCTAATGCAGGAACCGACATGAGGTTCTTTTGGTAAGCTGTGCTGTGCCAGGATCATTTTTCTGGATTTTGCCACTTCATCAATGGGTAAAATTGTATAGCCACGCAACAACTTTTGCCCGAGTTCTCACCGTGCACAGATGACAAGCCTGGCAATGCACGCTAGAGCAGTTTTAGAAGCTACCACCTCCAGCTGTCCACTCTGCCTCTCTGCCAGAAACGGCCACCGTGGAGGAGAGACAGCAGAAGCAAATGTCTGCTGGCTCCTCAGCTGCTGTAATTCACAGGCTGACATATTAACTTAAACGGATATGGATGGTGGTTTCAGATAATAGGGCTGATTTGTGAACTGCAGCTGCAAGGAGCCAAAGCGTGTCCTCGGGTGCTGCCCTGGCTCGGAGGCGATCTCCCAAGACCTTGTCAGAGCTCTTCTGGGAGCGCTCTGCAATCGGCCGAATGCGGAGTCTACTTGGGAACAGTCCGTTTCACATACGGACCGAGGTTCACCTGCAAAAGATGGTCTGTAAAGGTGAAACGGTGTCCTTCAGCAGGAAGGGGAGACAGATCCACACTGCCACATGGAATGAATTAACCAAACCTGCTTTTGGAAGGAATATTGTTTTGTAGGAGGGAGTGCTGCAATACGACATGCTGTGTGACAGCATGCAAGATGCAGAGAGAACAGTAACGTAATGGCAGCTGACTGCTCAGACTGATTCCAATCACAATCACTAATATGCCGACTTGCTTGATATGTGTGGTACAAGTGATATTCAAAGTAACTGCCACCCAGTCGTTAAATCCACTGTCACCATCTCTGTCACATACTCAGCTTTTGCCAGCACTGAACATAAGATGACAATTTAATCCTCGCACGCAGATAACAGTAGCACAGCTGGTGTAACAGTGTGCTAAGACTTCAGCCCTCGCAGGCCTTACATCTGCTTTCTTACAGCTTTGGAAAAGTCACCCATAAAATATGTGAGAGCTCTAAGAACTCGGCACGAGCAAACTATTTAGAATAAAACAAGAACCAAGGAAAACATTTGGATTTCAAGCTCCACTGGGAAGGCAGTATTTTATTTTTGCCCATACATCACATAATCAAATGGTTCAGGCTTAATAAATAATAAAAAGTTACCAGAGGAAACAAAGGTGACGATGAATATTGGCTACTCAAAACTTGCACTACTCCAGACTTTAACTTTTCCCAGGTTACTCACGTACCACTCGTTTGCTTCTGGACCTTCATTGTTTCTGCTGCTGTAACCCCTCCAAAAAAGGCAGTTCTAACCCTACTAAACAGATAATCCTGGAAATGCTGCTAGAGATTTTCGGTTCCTGGGAGTGCCACCACTCCATAGTTGGTAGGATTTAAACTCACAGAGGAAGATCCACAGTGGGTTTCCAGTTCTGTTCTTTAATCACCCTGCTTCAGCCACACATGCTTAGGGGTCGGTCTCTCTTAACAGCCAGACCCTTTTGGACACGTTCACTGTTCCTTCAGTAAATCCTACTGAGATTAGATGGCAAAACTAGTTCTTTGTTTTTATTTTTAAAGATCTCGTAAGCCTGTGTATTCTGAACAGGATGAAAAAGGAATATAAACAAAAATAAGTTATGGGCCAGTTCAAGCTTTGGTTTTTAACCATGCACTATGGATCATTCAGTTACTTTTTTTACTCAGTAATCTGAAGCAATTTATATGAAGGCTCTGAAATGAAGCGAGGATTTTAAAATTATTCTGGTTTTTTTAGCAATAACTACCACACTAAGCACTGCCATTACATTCCTGCAATCTTACACACTTCTGCTCAAGTGACTGTCTCTGAAGGAGTACCACCACTGAATTCAAAGGGACCAGGTATGAAAGTTAAGTTACATACACAAATCTTTGTGGGAATCAAAGCTTTAACATGCCCTGCAGGGCATCAAGAACTATGGAAATACTGAACTTGTTCATGGACTCTTGAAAATAGAAAGCATTATCGGTTACTTGCTGATGCATGGCCAGCGTGTCTGGACTGTGCAAGAGACTGTATTTTTTTCCAGACAATGGCCACAATATAGTTTTCAACAAGTTTCATTCCATTTATTGAAAAAAACACCAAAACCACCAACAAACAGGAAAAAACATCCCCCACACACCCCAAAGCTTACGGAAGGCCACAGCACAAGGCCTCTATTCCTCATGTCCGGCGGCAGTAATTTACGCAGCCCCTTTGGCACCAAAAGGACTCAAACCAAGACGGAAAACGCCCAACCAACACTTTACATGGGCCACCACACCGTGAAAAAGCAGCCCTTCTACACCGAACCGCACCTCGAAGAGCCCGATTTCTCCCAGAAACGCCCTTGACGAGGCCTCAGCCCGAAGGCACTCGTACCCCACCGGCTGGGCCCAGCGGGTACTAACGCCCCCTCGGCTGCTCCTCACTTCTGGGCCCGGCCAAGCGATCGATCGCCGGTTCCCTCCGTGAGGCTCCGGGCCCGGCCTCCTCGGCCGCCGCCTCCTCCTCCTCCTCCTCCTCCTCCTCTGCCGCGGGACGCGCACGACGCGGCGGCGCCGCTGCCGCCTCCCACAGCCCGGGCCGGGCCGGGGCGGGGCGGGG